>VZRE01002351.1:207307-397540 GCA_013396775.1 Cephalopterus ornatus
CCTTCTGTTAGAAAATTGCCCAAGTCAAGAAAGAGAGAATAGGGGCAAGGAAACTGGTGGTGTGCCATGAAACACAGGGGCAGAGCTGAGGCCTTCAGAAGAGGGTGCCCTAATTTGGGGTCTCCAGGCACTCACAAGTAATAACTCAACTGCTACTCTCTAGCTGTCTTAATGGTGAAGAAAACCTTAAAAATGCGACCCAAATGTAACCAATGTGGTGATTTTTGGTGACAGAACAAGGGGAATGGCTTCCCACTGACAGGGAGTAGGTTAAGATGGGATGTTGGGAAGGAACTCACCTCTGTGAGGGTGGTGAGGCCCTGGCACAGACTGCCCAGGGAAGCTGTGGCTGCCTCATCCCTGGAAGTGTCCAAGGCCAGGTTGGTGACCTCCAGTGGTCTCTTCCAACCTGACCCATTCTGTGATTCTGTGTAATTCAGGGAAAATACTTCCTAACTTTATGACTGTATGAACACCAAGCATTCATCTCCTGAGGGTTTCCACACTTCCATGACTTTGTATTACTGCAACCAACACTTCTGCACTGCATTTTTTTTGCCATCATTCCCACAAAGCTCAGGACAGCTGCACGCCCCAGGTTTACCTTCAGCTGCTGCAGGACACTCGCTGTTTTGTGAGTCTCTCCAGCCCAGCTGAGTACTCTTTCACTTGGATAATTAATTCAAAATTAAATATTAAATATTAATAAATATAGCTCAGGTAATAAATTGCATATACTAATTTAATTAAAAATAGATTATAGCATATTTTACAAATGGGACATTTTTGTAAGGAAATATAATGGACTTGTTATGTTTCTACTTTATCCTAAGAATGAGCAAGCTTCTTGTGCATTTAGTCCTTATTGTGTCTCATTAAATTTTTAAAACCAGCTATTTTAATTGTCAAGTATTTGACAGACTGCTAGAAAAACCTGACACTTAAGTTTCAATTTTACAAAATGCATTTTTAATGAAGACTTTTGCATCCTACTTTATTATCTATAATCATCTTGAAGAAAAAAAACAAGGGGGAAAAAAGAGGGGGGAAAAAAAATCAAATACAACAAAACTTTCATACCTGGGCAAAGAATTTAGCAAAGTTGAGTGGTCTATTTGAGATGTCCCCGACAACATCTGGGCTTTGCTGAGCCAAGCACTGAGCACACCTGGGCCTGTTCAGCAAAACTCACAACCAGTCTTTAAAGTTGTGAGACTTCAGTGAGACCTTTTCACAAATGACTGAGCAGGTGCTGATCCTGAAAAAGCTGGAGTCAGGGAATGTCTTTAAATAAAAGAAGAGACCAAGTGATGGAATTTTCACAGTGGGTCTGAGAGTCGTGGAATCTCCCTCGCTGGAGACATTCCAACCCACCTGGATGAATCCCCGTGTCACCCGCTCCAGGTGTCCCTGCCTTGGCAGGAGGGTTGCACTGGGGGATCTCCAGAGGTCCCTTCCAACCCGAACTATTCCGGGATTCTGTGAACACGACCTGAAACATCTTCTCTTTCCCAAGAGCCACTTTTGGCACAAAATGGGTGCCAAAAGGCTGATCTCTACAATGTCCTCATCACACAGAGCCCCGTGGCAGAGCAATGCCACCTCTCCTCTGCCTGTGCTGGTGAGGGTTTCTCCTCTCTGGAAGGGGACAGGCATGGAAAAAAAAGCACAGGAATGTGGAACGTGCTTTGGAGACAGATTTATTTCAAGAAGCCAGATTTTCCACCGAGGAAAAGTGGCCATTCTCCCCCTGCAGCAGCGATTCCCAGGCACCTGGGAGCAGCACAAACCAAGAGGAGAGCGGGAGGCACAGGGAGCATCACAGAGCCAGGAACAGCTGCGAGTGGACAGGAGTGATAAAGCAAAGTAGCACAATGACCTGACAATCGCGGCTGCACAAAACAGGCGTAATTTACACACCGAGGGGTGGGACCGGCCTTGTAACGGGAAAAGCAATTAGCAGGAATATGCAGAGGGAGGCGGGGGCCCTTTTTATATCACAGCCTTTCTGTCACTGCCCTCCTTGCTTATATACTGCTCCTGGCAAGGCTGCCCTGGTGAGGGAGGGATGTGCTGACAGTGAGAGCTGTGGTGCTTAAAGTTGAGGCACTGAGTTTTTTCTATTCATTTCCTTTTGCGTGGCTTGTGCTGCAATTAACTCTTCTATTTCATTAGTGCAGCTGTGATCAGAAGCTTCTGAATTGTTAGAAGTGACCATGAATTGGTGAGTGGAGGGGTTTTCCCCTCAAAGCAGGAATAACTCCTGAATTAATTCTCTGGGAAACCGAGCTCGTTGTTTCCTTAGCAGTACAAAAAATATGTGCCTTTTATTCTTCTTTTTCATAAGGAAATGCCTCCATGTGGGCAAGTCTCTATGTTGTTGGGTTTTTTTCCCAGTTTATGAATCTAAATGGAGTTTAACCAGAGGGAAACTGTAGGTAACTGCAGAGAGAACAATTTGGAGGGAAAGGGTTTGCACATCACACCGCTGCCAAGGGAAAAGCAATTGATTCACTAACAAGTTAAATGGATTTTATGTACCTGATTTCCACGTGTTAAATACCTGGTAACCCACGGGGACACTTCTCCTCCTTAGGGGAGGGAGAGTCACACCCTAAAGAGAGACACAAACTCACCTACAAATATTTTATAATGTTTTAATGTGAAATACATGTTGTTCCAAGTTAACCACAGGCCACTAATGTCAACAGAGAACCTGTTGCCCTTCTTGGCGGTCTCTCTGATGGCATGGCCCTGTCCTCCTGTTCCCTTTTTTTCCTCCATTCATCCCTCTTTTCTCCATTACCGGTGCCCTGCAGCACTGAGGTCCACACTCCTGACATGTAGCCGGTGTTTGAACTTTATAGATCAAAAACAGGTCAGAGATTTCTACTTAAATTGAAAGTTCAGTCAAGAAGATGTCACCTCACACCATAATGACAAAAACCTCACCTCACTCCTCAGTGTCTAGATAATCCTGGTAAAATTCCAAGCCTTATTGTAATAGAAGCTCCTGTCCACTTTGATACCTGGTGAGATTTCCCATCACCTGCATTTGCTCTTGGTTGAGGTTGCCAGTGCCAGAGGACTCCCCCCCAGCAAACTTCTCAGCAGGAACCGAGTCAGCACATTGCTGAAGTGTTTTACAGCCCATCTGCACAGGGAGATGGGGGTGTTCAAAAGGCAAATCCCAGAAATGGAGGGAGGGATTTATGAGAGTGTCATATGGTCACTGAAAAGGTTAGGGATTTCATCTCATCCCCAGGTTTGCAATCTGAGGGCGTTCTAAGGCAAGAAGTTATGCCCAGAGCCCACCAAGACATTGTTATACTGCATAAAAGAAAATGAGTTTACTGATAAATTCCCACTGATTTAGTTATACTGTAGTCCAGGCTATGGTGGGAATAGTTTATTCCAAAGCACAATCCAAAGCAGCAAAGAGGAAGAAGGGAGTAAGGACCTCTGTCCTGACCTCTTTCTCTCCCTCATTATAAGACACTTCCGTGCAGAAGCACCACCAGGTCTCTTCTCCCACCTTCCAGGCACTACATATACACCTGAACATTCAACTTCCATTATTTTGCAAAAAAGATTTTTTTACTGTAATTCAGACTTACATCATGTTTGTCCTTGCTATGAGTTTCTGAATAAAACAAGAGGTAGAGCTGCCCTGAAGCATCATCAAAAACAGGGTACACAGACACCCCAGAAAGCCAGGGAGAGCAAACACCCATAGCTGTTCCCAATACCCACCTTTTCCTAAGAATCACCATTTCCAAGAGAGCCCTTCATACCTATGAGCGTCTGTAAACATTTGCACCTTGTAACCAAACCCCTCAAAACCCAACTCACCACTCTGTATTTGATTTCTACCTCTATCCATGCATTTTGCTCGAGCTCTGGTCACATGCCAGCACCCATCTGTGTAAATATGCAATTTTTCTAGCTGAATTGCACATCCACAGCCACGACTCAACCACAGAAAGATCATGTAAATAATGGAAGCTGACAGCATAAGTAATTTTTTTCATGTATCAGACGCCATGGTTGACTGCTGATCTGTGAGATCTGCTGTTTTTAGACTGTGCTAAGTTCTCCCCTTTCACCCCTGAAGATTCGAGACTAAAGGATGAATCTTGAATCACATGCTTCAGATGTTTTTCTTATCACACAGCTCAGTCAACGCTTGTTCACATCCCACGACCTTTTCCTGCAGTGAGCTGCATCTTTCTTCTACCTTTCAAGGCCACTTATTAAAACGGTCACTGGCGTAACTGGAAACACATGAAGTGACCATCACAGCCCACGTGGCTCCCCAGGGAGTTAATGGAGGGGGTGGTTAAGAAGTCACTAAGCCCTGAAAGAACAACTGGGGCAAAGCTAAGTACTGTGGAGCTTTCAGTGTTTCTGTCTCCTGATGTTCCCATTAAGTGGAGAAATCCGTCTTGCAAACAGGAGAAATTAAAGATGGAGAGTCCAAATGCAGGGAGGAGCGCAAGGTTTAAAGCCAGTGCCAGGTCTATAACACAATGGCCTGTGTAATTGGTTCTTTTGAAGTTTCTAATCACTTTTGGGAAGATCAAGTGGAAGTGACAAGTGAGGCTACCGGAACAGTGATTCTGTACAATGGTGGCACATGGGACTGGAACCGGTTTGTGTGGTAACTGTTAATTGTTTGGGGGCTTCCTTCAAGCACAAAACATATCTGAAGATTTGCTATTATAAAAAAAAAAAGAAAAAAAAAATCCTTCCTCCTGGCATAAATTATGTGGTCAGTGTTTCAGATTTCATACAAATCATTTGCCTGTGAAAATGTTATCAAAATATGAGCTATCCCTTTCAAATATATTTTAACCAATGTTAATGTATTTTCACATGTCATCAGTTGACAGCTCCACCATCGTCGCTCGTCAGCCACCAGGGAAATTTGCATGCATTTGAATTCACCCTGCCAAGCACAGGCAGCCCAGACTGACAGCCCATTTAACTGGGTGATAAGTTAATCTGTACAACATTTGATAGATTTCTGTCTTTTACCTAAGCCAGAGTTTGTGAAAATGATTCAGTGGCAGGATTTGCAAACCGGTCGTGTCTCCGTGTTTGGTCTCAGTGGGAGGTGTTATATTTCTTCATGTGTAATGCTGAGCTCCACCCAAGCTGGCCACATCAAGTTAAACTAAATACCATCCCAAACCCGACAGGATTCACTGTTTCCAGTCTTTTCCTTCCATAAATGCAACTTTTCTGCTAAAGCTCAGGTTAATTATGGAATCAGAGATGGTTTTACACAGATGGCCAATGATCTCAACCTACCACCTCTTCTCACCTGCTCCTGAGGACTCCCCTGTTTCCTGGGTCCTCAAACATCAGTTTGTATTAAAGCCTGGGCCAGGTTCACACTGCCCCATGGCTCATCACAGCATTTAAAAATCAAGCAGAAGATAACATTTGCCAAAGTCATCCTCAGAGCCCCCAAATACTCACATCCCTCTGACGCTCCCAGTTATCATTAAACAACCAGACACCACGAGGTTTAGACACAACCCTTGCATTGCCAGAGTTTTTCATTAAAAAAATCCCTGACCTCCAACAAGGACTTCTGTTTCCTTGCAGTAACTAAATCACTGCAATATCTGAAATTTATTTGCAAGGCCACCCAAACAGGGGTCTCAAGGCTTCTGATGGGGTTGTACATTTAACCACAACAAAACACAGAGGGCATTTTGATGTTTGGAAATGCCCAGAAGGAGATTTCTGTTTGCTTTCTCTTCCCCAGTACATTACCAAAGCCAGGAGCCTCAGTAGTCAGCAAGCCATTATTTATTTATTCAAAACATCTTTCATTTCCTGAGCTGCACTATGTTATTTACAGGGCACACATACTGTGTTGTTACATGAAGGAAATTTCAACAGGCAGATTAAACTCAGGATACTTCACCCGTGATGATATATCCTGATAATGACCATTTTCAAAGAGTTGCTAAAATGTAAGTAAATATCTCCCTGGTTTCGGTAGAAAAATGTTCTGAAAGGGCAGTCAGGGCATCAGAGCTGCTGCCATAGGCAGAGGAGTTTGATGAATTTCATGGATAAACCCTCTATTCCAAAGTTGATGGAGAGCTACAAAAAGCTTTGGAAACAGAAGAGAGAAATCTGCTCTGAGCCCTTTGTTCAGATGCAGTTTCAAATAAAAGTAATTAAATAAAACTCCAGTCTACATAAACCTTGAAAGCAGATGCCAAGAAACTCAATATATTGAACCTAAAGGTAGGTTCAATATATCCCTAAAAGTGGAAATACCCATGGGCAAGTTCCAGTGGGGAAATGGAGGTCAGGATCCTACTTCCTCAAATGCATCACCTATAATGCTCCCAGTCTAATGTATGGAGTACTAGAGACAGTTGGATGTTATGCATCTTTTATGTCTGTAAAACCTTGAGCAACCAAACTTTATCCCTTCCCCAGTATTGTCATGAGTCCTTCCTTTGCAGATGATATAAAGGCTGATCTGACGAAACACCTCTACGAACTCTAACAAGTGTCTGAAAAGTGAGCAGATTCTCCAGTTTATTCCAAGACAAATACATTATGGACATTGACCTGTCATAACACTCCTCAAAAATCACATTTTCATCTGGTTTTGTGATGCACACCTGTAGCTGCTCACTAGGCAGAAAGTAGACATTGAAGGGCACAGGAACAGCCTGTGAATTCGTGTAGCACAACAGCAAAAGAGGTATTTAGCATGAAAATAGTGGTAATTATGACAAATTTAGAAAATCCTCCATGTTCAGAGGCCCCTCAAAATCACACCTCTGTGAGCATCATGAGCAGGGGCAGAGACAGGTCTGAGTGGTAGAGACACCTTCACTCTCCACCAGGAGAGACAAATGTCTTAAAGAGAATCAACTTCTCCTTACTGGACTTGTTACCAACTCTTCTTTACTGGATTTTTAGAAGCAGATGGCAGGAAAAGGAAACCTGCATTATTACTATTACTTCTACTCTAGGAGCAATAAGCAGGTCCTGGGCTGTTCATAAGTAGACCCGCTGAAGTCTGTGCAACAACCTAAGAGAAGCCTGGGGGTCCATCAGGAAACCACTGGTGCTACTGGTCTGAAATACTGCAAATCTGAGCCCTTCTAACTTTAGGAGTCATGCTGGGCAACCCAGTTCACGTGCCTGAGCTTTAGTTTCTCCTCCTCAAAACAGAAATTGGAGTTCTTGCTCTCTCCTACGCTTTCAGCTCTGAAGGTTCACGCAGATATGCAAGACCTCGAACAAAGGGATCTGCTTTACTAGAAATAATTTAAGGTGGAATAAACAGCCGTGATATGAGGGGTGTGAAAAGCCAAGGGGAGAGTTAACAGGAAGATGGGAGGTGGTGTGATGGGTAATGCCTAAAGGGGAGGGAATAGGAGCAGGGACTAGAGACAAAGGGTTCCTGCCTGGGGCAGCTCAGACCTGGGCAGGAGGCAGAGGGCACAGCACGGCTCTGGCCGAGGGCTGAGGGGGGAATCTGAGCTGCTTTTCAGGGCTTGGGATTCACTGGGATGTTTCATTACCGTTTCTTTGTCCTGGGAAAACCCTTGGCACTGGAGGCACACAGCAGTGGGGTCGGGAATAGCAGCAGGACCAGCAGCTGGAGCTGCTCCCCCTTCACTCCCATGTCCCCTTCACACAATGGAGTCAGCTGAGGACAAAGCAGGAGCCATCAGACCCTTTTTATTCCTCACTGTAAATGACACAGGGTGAGAAATGGAAATCAAAACCCCTCAAAGAGATCCGCAGAACCTTTTATTCTACGTGAGGTTTTCTTCCTGCCAACTGCAAATCAAGAATTAGGAATTTTACTAAAACTAGTAAACTTCTTGAGCTTATTTTAACTTATTTCACACCTTACTTCTTTATGCTAATGATCAATTTATCAGCTTTTACTCCCATGGTATGTGCACATGGGAATAGTCCAGGTTTTCTGCACCCAGTATTCCATCTTGAGGCCCAGATTTGTCTATTCCACAACCAAAATTGCAACATTAAACACTAGAATTGTAATCTCCTGGCCACAAGACCAGATTTTCCCCTTCTGCATTGACCGGGGGTCAACAGTAAGGTGCAACACCTCATCCAAAATGTTTGGCAGCAGCTGCTGCATCCAAAAAAAAAATTCCACTCTGCAGGATTTTCGGCCAGGACGGGAAAAAAAAATAAAATTTAAAAAAAAAAAAAGGATGCAAATTTGTATGAAAAATATGAAGGCTGGTTTTATATAATAAGACTTCACCCCTCTGAGGAAAAAAATAAAATAGTTTCTAAATATTTTCTTATTTCTTTGAGTCTACTAAGAGCAAACACAATGTAAATATAACGTGTATATGCACACACAATGGAAATTTAAAATATTTTTCAAATTAATACCTTGAAATTCAGAGGGAAAAGAAAGAGAGAGACAGACAATCATGAAGCCTCCTCTTTCCCACCAAACAAAACTGTGTAAATCAAGCAGCTCCCTTGAATGCTTGAGAATCTGTGCTGTGTGCTCACACATGGATACCAAGAGCTGGCTCCCCCCTGGATGGTAACTACAGACAAGAATTCCAGAGCCCTCTCCCATATGGCACAGCAGCCCCCAGGTAGCAGAAGGGGACGTGGAGAATCCAGCCTGACTTCAAAGCACATGAAGCATAGAAGGGTCAAACCGTGGCTCATCTGCTCCCAAAGCAAACTCACCAAACCACAAGCACTGGCATCTGCAATCCAGAGCATCATTTGGCACAGTTTAAAATTTTAAAGTAATTTTCAGGGTTATTTGGGTTTTTTCCTTCCCCGCACCCCTCCCAGTGCCACATGGTGATTTTTGTCCTTCGGAGAGCCAAAGGCAAACACAGGCATGCTCAACATCCATTGTCAGAGGGAGAGGTTTCCTAGCAACAATCCCGGTATGAATGGAGCCCCAGATTCCTTCCCAATCCCTTATGTGACATTAGAGCGATTTGTAACGTACAGGGAAGGGGAAAAGAAGGATCTAAGAAATCTGGCTATGCATCCTTACCCAAATAAGCAAGTCAGTTTGACAAGTCTTGCTGGCACCACAATTACCAAGTGCTTTTAAGGGTAAGGTGTGTCCAGAAAGGAAAGAAATCCTAGAGCCTATTCCCATCCTCTCTCCCAGCACCACTCACTTGTTCTGGGTGTGCAAGACACAAGGGTAAGGATGCTGTCTCCAGAAAGGAGGAGCAAGCAGACTCTGCTGCTGTGCTCTGCTTCTCAAATCACCATAAATCCCTCAGCTCTAACCAGAATAAGCTTCAGGAAATCACCTTTCATCCAAGCTCCAAGCCTGACAGGATATTTGGGATGTCTTGGAAATAAGACAATGAAAAAGGCACTCAGAATTACCCACACAATGCTGATTCCTGTACAGCCCACACATGCCAAACAGAAAGGTGTTGGAAACAAGAGAAAATAACATTGGAGCAGGAGAGCACAGAGGAAAACCAAAACTAACTTCTGGGTGCTTCCCACCAGCAGCTGTTGCCTCAAGGTGGTTCCACCTTTCTGCACAAACTCATCCACACTGGAAGACAATGTGACAAAAATCATTGCTTTCCATCTTTGATGGCCTAAAATGTCACTTATTTTCCATTTGTTTTGCCTTTGTTTTTTCCTTTTCCCCTCCATTCATCCTCCCTAGAAAGACAAAGGTGATCCTTCCCAGCAAAAAAACCCATAAAAGAAATCAGAATCACAGAATGATTTGGTTTGGAAGGGATCTTAAAGATCATCCAGTTGCCCCCCCTGCCATGGGCAGGGACACCTTCCACTAGCCCAGGTTGCTCCAAGCCTCGTCCAACCTGGCCTTGGACACTTCCAGGGATGGGGCAGCCACACGTGTCCCCAGCCTCTGTTTTTAATCAGTGGTGTGTGATAGGTTCCTAAATTAATCCTCTCTTCCAACAATCCAGGAGCCAAAGTGCTTAACTCAGAGACCAATTTTAGATGCCCAAAGTTACAGGGTTTGAACACTGCACATTATGTCTAACAAGGGAACAATGACCCCTCTTAGCTAGAGTAGGCCCAAGTTTCCCATATCCCAAATCTAATTGTGTGATTTCAGCCATAACTGAAGGAGGGAACACCCTGCATCCGTCATATCTGGAAACTGCTTTTGGAGTCCGTAGTTTATTGTAAACTCTGGAGCTGCAGGATATTCATTTACAGGGCACCACGTGAGACATCTGTTTGCTCTGGCTTTTTAACTAAAAGGGGATTTATCTTTGGCAAATCAGTTTTGTGGGTCAGGAACTGGTTTCATGACAGTCTGAGTGTTTGGCCAACACTACCATTTAGTTTGATTTTTGTACCTTCTCCCAAGCACTCTGCAACAAAGAGGCCACCATCAATCATTCAAGGAGATGCACAGCTAGGAGTGATTAAATAAAATTAAAACAGTTATCTGAGCAGTGTTGATGCTTTTGACAGATGAGTTTTCAAAAGCTTTCTACGAATTTAGCAGGGAGTAAGAAATCATCAGAAATATTGCAGAGCTGAGACCTGGCCAAGCACATTGTGTGCTTGGCAGGGTGTGTTGTGGGAACACCACCTTCGCCTTTACATCACCAGAACATGGGAGGGCAGAGCAGCTGGGCCTAAAATTGCTGCTAAACTGCATGGAAATCTTGAGAAAGATTCAGAAATAAACCTGGAGGATTTGTATTTTATCTTTTTCACAAAGTTATGGCCACGCTCTTCTTTGTGTCTATTTTTTTGCATATATCTATGAAGAAAGGAACAACATCCCTGCTAAGGGACACAAACTGGGCACCAAGTCTTCTTAACCATGGCATGTACCAAACCCAACCAGATGTCAGCCAAGATCACCTGGCAGAGCACAGCACCAGCATCCCATTAAAGACAATCTTCATGCATCAAGTCATGGCTATTTTTTTCCACTCGAAGAAGAAAAAAAAAATTATCCAAATGCATTCAAGAAATCTAAACATTTATTTTAATAAAACATTTACACTCATTACCAGGCAAGATATTGCAAACAACTCTGAGTAAGTGAATTTAGCTGAACTTCTGAGCTGTGCAGGCTAATGACTGTGCTGACCAGCTTCAAAACCATATTAAGACTACTGATTATTTATTATAAAATGCCTGCACAGAGGGAGAGACCTAATTGTCTGATGAAGATCCCAACCCCTGTGGGTATCACAGCACACTATACCTGTAAGAGTCAGGGCTCATTAGCCTAATCACAAAGAATAATACTGGGAGCAGAGCTCTGCAAAGCTACTGATTTTTTACGTCCTACGAGTTTCACAGAAACACCCTTTTTTTCCCAGTTTGGTGGGGTTCTTTTTCTTCTGTTTCTAGCTGCCAACTGAAAGCCTTCCCCCCTCAGTCCTCACCACAGACAGCAGCAACCCCAGGCTCCACAGGGCCACAAATGTTCATCATCTCCTGCAGTCCCTGATTAATCATATCCATCCTCTCCCCACGTGTGGAGCCACGAAGCCAGAGGAGGGTGGTCAGCAAATGTGTGGGTAGTGGGGCTGGAGAGGGAGCTTTTCCTTTGCATTAATCTTGTGCATATAGGCACTGATGCCACAGAGATTTTTTCAGGCCCTTTAATATGTCTCACTGATGAGAAGCTTCCCCATTATGCTGCTTTGGAATACAGATACAAATCCATTCAGTTGGAGTCGCTGTGCCTTGTTATCACCTCACAAGTAGATGCATCCAGGATAGGATTCATACCTGCATGCTTAATTTCCCTGCTGCTCTTCTCTGCTGTCCCCTTTCCCTTTTTCCTTATCCCTGTTCCCTCCTTTCCATGAGACAATACTGAACAAAGGTGACAGTGACCTTTCTTAGGGAAAAATTTTGCAAAGCTTGTCTAATCAGACTGGTTATCTATATCTGGGTGGAAAACATCACAAGACTGCATTTTGCATCCTTTCCCTCCACCTTGTAAATAAAAAAATGCCCATTTGCTCGTCAAAACCATATGACCACAAGTGAAAGGTCTCATCCTTACAGCAGATTTTAATCTTGCTTTATAAACAGGGTAAAAAGGGGGGGGCTTGGCTTTAAATGACACAAATGACAGACTCCTTTAAGAAACTACAAGCCTTGAAAGATCATTCTGTCAGCAAGTCACTCTTGACAGTCCACCTGAGCTCCCCGTTCTTGATCTCATCATGTTGCATTCAAGGATGGCCAATCTTCTGGCCTAGTCACTATTTCCTTTGCAACTGCACCTCTCAGGTATTGCCCAACTGTTTTCACTATTTGTGAAAATAAACTCTTTTCTGGCTGTTTTCTGAAGAGATAGCAGCTGAACTTGCATTTGCCATTCATTCCTTCTTCTCTAATATATAAACCTCATGAAAGCTGTGAGAAGATTCCTAGCTCCATGTGCTAAGCAAGCCCATCAAACTGGAATGTAACTCTCCATATTCTCCCTTTCCACTCAGAATAGAGCAGGAAAAGTTCAGGTTAGAAAAATACCCCATAGAAATGGGCACCTGGTCCCTGGGAGGACCCAGTTCTCCTCTCTATTCAGGTCTCTCATATCAAAAGAAGGCTCCAAATTTCATAATCTGATTTTGCCAGCTTCAGAGGCTTCTTAACAAACTTTACTCCATCCCAAAGTCCTAAAAAACCTGTATCAGCCAAGGATCCCAGAAGGCACACACACACCAAGGGGTCCCTGACCCTCTCATCCCAGTCACGCCACATTCCCATGGGAATAGACATGAAGTTTTCACGGGGCCAGAGCTGGCAAAGTGTCTTCCTTTAAAAATTTAACTAAAACAAACCACCTTAAAATAAGATATTTGACTTTACCAGTGGTAAATTAATTTTACATAAAGCCCAAATGAGAACAAATGTCCAAAGGCTTGAAAATTAGTAAACATGGATTGAGAAATATTGGGGGAAAAATGTCTAAGGAATGCATTTGGCTTGCTTTTAGAACATTTTTTTTTCCCCACAGCTTTCTGGAATGCATGTTATAGGGACATGTGAGATGTTTATTCTGCATGCCACAGAGATGTAAAGACATGCAGATGTCACTCAGTCCAAATCATCTTAATAATAGCTGAAGATTCCCAGCAGCTTGGTAAGATCCACTTGGATCTTCAGAGTATGAAAACCAATAAATGATCTATGTAATGGCTTTAAGGAGCAACCATTTCCTCAGCTGTTTCTCCAGAAATATTTTAGGGTCACAGTAGTTGTGCCCATCAGCTGGCACTCACCTGCCTGGATCAGGCAGGATTCCAGGACATTGATGGATCAGGCTTCAGAGAGGATCCAGGACCTGCCTTGGAGACACTCGGCTGCTTCACAACATGCACAGGGAGAGCAGATCCTTGGACCTGAGGTGGCTCCTCCATGACAGCCCAGCACTATCCCATCCTCCCAGCACAGAGGAAGTCAGCCCAGGGCTCTGTTTTCTGGGAGAACTACTGTAAATGCCCTAGGTTATGGATCCTACTGTCTCTCAAACACTCACTTCCAAGCACTGCTGGATGTCCAAAGCAAGTGGAAGAGCTGATGTGCAATTTAGCTGGAATCTGGTGCTGTCATCTCTCTCAGGGCACATGTACATGCTCCAGGAGTGCAAGGGCAGGCTGTAAACCCAGCCCTCGGAGACACACCGAACATTTCACTCTATATCCTTCCAGCAGAAGGGGGACCTCATAAATGCTTTTTTAACTCCCAGTTAATCCTCCACAACGCTGCTGGTCCACTTAAATCCACAAAAATGAAGATGTGTGAAACTATAAAACCAGAGTTGCTTGGCTGGTGGCAGCGTTGGAAAGGGTTCAGAGGGACCATGTGCTTTTTAAGTCAGATGTTTTCAGACCGTGCACTCGGTGTTCCCTGTTAACAGAGGGAACCAGCCTGACCTCCACGGAAGATTTCATGCAGGCCCTGTGTGCTCTTGCCCTTCCACAGGGAGTGGTTTGGCACCAAAGACCTGACACCCACAGAACCAAATGGATCCCTAACTATGTGCACAGCCACTGGTATTTCCTTTGACTTGCTTCAGAGGGGTCCCAAGGGCTCTATGCTGCTGTCAAGAACCCATGACATCACTTATATAATTAATAATTGCAATATATTCACAGATGGATGGACAGATGGACACTTATATGACAGAGTTTTGCTTAAAGCCAATGCCTCCCTTATCCTCCTTCCCACACCCCCAGTTTTCCCATTTGTTTATCTATTCCCCCCCAGGGAGGAAAGGTCAAAGGTGGGAGCAGAAGGAGTTAGGAGGTTGTTTTCCTCTTGTGTAAGCAAAACCCATGTTACTCAAATGACTTCATTTTAAATTCCAAGTTCTCACTGAAAATGTAAATTTTAAAGTTCTTGAAGAAAGAAATCACAGAACTTTTGTTCCTTCTCCTATTACATGACTTACAGAAGGAAGACTCCCTGATTAAAGTTTTGGAATGGGAAATGCAGAGCAACAGCTACACAGAGCCAGCTCCAGTCACCCTCCTCGCTGGTCTGAGTTATTTCACAGTGGCCAAAAGCACGTTAAGTCTTTGCAGAGCAAACAAGCGGAAAGACTCAGCTCCTGCTGGGTCGTAAAGAGCCTGGCTCCTGTTTTTATGGCATGGAAAAAAACACAGGGAGGGGAGGGCTGGGACAAGCAGGGGGTGATGGAGACAAAGTCAGACCGTGAGACAACGTAAGAGTATGTGCTCACTTAGAAAGTTACACTCTTGTTTCCCGCTTCTCAGAGGCCTCCAGGAAAACACTGATTTTCAGGAGAGTGGTGGTGCAGCAGCAGTTTCACACCGAGCTCAGAATTTCATTGCTGGCTGGAATGGAGGAACTGGCACAGATTAACCTGCAGACCGTCACCTTCGGGTACATAAAGGCAATGAATTAACAAACCCCAGAGCATCACTTGCTCCAAGAGGACCGAATCCATCTCAGCAGAGGCTTCCTGCATCCTGGCTCCAGTTCAGAGGGCATTTGGACTGAGCTCTGCTCCCCTGGGCACCCGAGGAAACACAGCTCCGTTGGTGGCAGGAAAGAACTGTACAAATTATGCACCTGGAGTAAAAGGGGAAACAGGGGAGCCAAAACAAGCCCCTGCTCTGAGCAAAGACTCAATCACTAAATGTGTCTTGACAAGTCTCAGCCATAGTTGGCAATTTCACTCTAAGGAATTTAAATGGTTTTCTGTTAGAAATTACTAAATAGTGCTTTCCTCCTCCACTCTGCTCTGATGAGACCCCTCCTGCAGTGCTGCATCCAGCTCTGGCGTTGCAGCACAGGAAGGACACGGAGTTGTTAGAGTGAGTCCAGAGGAGGCACCAAGATGATCAGAGGGTTGGAGTCCCTCTGCTCTGGAGCCAGGCTGGGAGAGCTGGGAGTGTTCACCTGGAGAAGAGAAGGCTCCAGGGAGACCTGAGAGCCCCTTCCAGGGCCTAAAGGGGTTCCAAGAGAGCTGGAGAGGGACTTTGGACAAGGGCCTGGAGGGACAGGATAAGGGGGAATGGTTTTAAACTGCCAGAGGGCAGGGTTAGATGGGATATGGGGAAGGAGCCCTGGCACAGGTTGCCCAGAGAAGCTGTGGCTGCCCCATCCCTGGAAGTGTCCAAGGCCAGGTTGGACAGGCCTTGGAGCAACCTGGGCTAGTGGAAGGTGTCCCTGCCCTTGGCAGGGGGTGGAAAAAGATTGTCTGTAAAGTTCCTTCCAATTGAAACCACTCCATGACTCTATAAAATTCTGCAGCCACCTCATTTCTGACCTGGACTATTCATTAACCCAGCCCCAAGACACTCTGGAGAAAACACCTCTGAATAAATACATAGAAATTATAGGTGGCTTTGGGCGTGCCTTCACACCTGTATGTTGTGGCCAAACATTTGTTCCAAAGCAAGGTTCTCACCTCCCAAAATCTGCCCAACATTAAGCCACATCCCACCAGGTCTTTAAACCCCCTATTGAAATCACAGAAACCAGTACAACTCAGGGAGATGATTAGAGAAAGCGGGCAATGAAGTAGATTAAATCTTTGCTCATTAAAGAATGAAAATTCCTGCAAACCTGCATGAGCTTATCATAAAAGAAGTATTTTCTTTCCCTTCACATGTTTTGTTCTTTAAAAAAAAATAAAAAAATAATACCTTGCCTACCTCAAAAGCAGACAAATAAACAAACATCTGAGTCACCTTGGGTTTTGGGGTGGTGGTTGTTTTTCCCTTTGCCTACTGCTGGCAGCATTACAATTTTCTCCGAGCATGAAAATAAAAATAATATTTTTTATTAAGAAAGGAGACAACTTCAGGTTTGACAAAGCTCTTTTTCTTGGTATCGACAAGCAATCATCATCCATCTCACAAATGGGTATTTGCCTCACAGCACATTCACATGATCACTGGGTTTCTGGTCCTTCGAGAACTGGGATAACAAACGAATCTTCACCGGCTTCAATGATTTCAAAGCTAATCAGAAGATAAAAAGGCTGGCGGGACAGCTGACAATACATTACTAACCGACAGCGGATCTGGGCAGGACATTTATATATTTAAATTCCAAGTGTGGGGAAGCCTGGACACATGTTTCTGAATACAGGGTTGCCAGAGAAAACCAAGACAAAGCAAGAATAGTGTAGTGTAGACACCAAAAAGGCGTCAGGGTGCTTTCCCTGCATCCCATGTGGCTACACAAGGCTGTGCCACCAGGATGGCACCCACAGAGCAGTGCCACACGCTCCTTAATAGCAACACTCCCGCAAGCTGCCCAAAGGCAGCCCAGTCAACACTGGTTTATACAGGAAGGCAAGACAAACAGAGATGGTAAATCCCAGTGAATCTATCCAAGAACTCCCAGGACTCTCTGAGAGAAAGAAACAGCCCCAGTACCAACAGACTTGCATGGCACATCAGAGGAATAAAAGACACAGCCCCTCCCCTCTTCTCAGTAACCATGGGAGGAGGAAACCTTCTTAAATATGATGAAAAGTAACTTGGGAAATGTATCAAGAACTTCCCTGATTTTATGTGGTATCTTCCTGATCTAGACCTTGATTCCAGGGATTCTTTTTCCATGCCATCACCTGAAGGCTAAAGCCCCCTGCTTGTTCTTTCCACAGGGTGCGGATATTTGGAACAAGGACAAAAGGTTAAAATCCTGGTGCTTAAATTGAGCACAGCTTCCTATTTGTCACAGAGGACCCAAATTTCTCTGCATTAAGTTCCACAGCCAAATTCCCATCAAACAGGCTCTGCAGAAGACAAAGTGCTGGATCTCAACCATTCTGACACTGTTTGCAATTGGGACTCAGTTTTTGTGGCCAAAAAAGGTCAATTTAGATATTTTTAACAGGGCAAGATGGACCACAGTCCACGTAGCAAAACCTGTTCAGAACCTGATGTTTTCTTGGGCCATTCCAACGAGTCTGAATCACGGAAGGGTTAAGGTTGGGAAGGACCACTGGAGGTCATCTAGTCCAGCCCCTCTGCTCAAGCAGGGTCACCAATTGAACATTACTCAGGATTGTGTCCAGAGACAACGCCAGACTGGTCACAAAAGCTGATGGTAAATAAAAATGCTCCTTTGGGATCTACCCTGAAAACTCAAACCTACCGATGGCTCACTGTTCAAAAGGATTTGTTCTCCAAAGCAAGTGCCTACGTCTGTCTGACCTGAAACATGAACAGCTATATAGAGACACCAGTCATCCCAAGTAATTACTCCAGTCTCCATCCAACTGAGGCTCTGCAAAAGGAACAGTCTGTATTCCCCAGAGGCAGCAACAGGAGGCTCACGAGGATCCTTGTGGCTTGGAAGGGGAGCCCAGTGAGAGTATTTTGGGGCATTTGACTCTGCCTTTGATGAGGGAACAGTTCGTGAAGAAGAGTTACGATAACCTCCTGACTCCAGAAAGATGTTAAGATGTGGCTCAGCAAGAATTTCCCATTGTTTTCCATTACCTCCTGACTCCAGAGTTCAAAGCAGCGAAGCCATTTCAAAGGCAGACGAATATATTTAGATTTTGGTGAGCAATCACAAGTTTCCCAAAAGCTTACATATTCATCCCAAAGGGAAAGGGATCACTGAGGGCAGCTGTAATTGAGCCAGGGGCGTTGTGATTATCTGCAGATTACCCGTTTCTTGATGCAAAGAAAGAGCTGTCAATTTGCTCCGTGGGACTCGGGAGGAGTTTCGGTGGGAGACCAGAGATCCTGACAAGCCCTTCTGGCACCAGACCTCCCCCATCATGTCCACTTAGAGCCACTCCAAGGGGCTGTCACAGAGCTTCTCTACCCTGACTAAATCTCAGCTACTGGAAGGAAAATAAATGCTGCACAAGCCACTTATTACCCACCACAGCAGCCCCACGGTTCTCCTCGCAAGGGTTGAGGACCTGCCAAAAAATCATCTGGAAAAGCACCTCATCTGCAAGGAAAAGGGGCTGATGGGCTGGGGGAAGCAGCTCTATCCCCCACACAACAGCTGCATTAATTTATTACATTTTAGTCTTCGGTCAACTTTGAGACAACAACTGAAGAGTGAGTTTCCATTACAACATCCATCATTTTATCAACCTTATTTTTTGTGATATTTTGTAAATTACAATAAATTTGCTTTCTTCTGAATATTCAGATGCTTCAAAAGGTACCCAAAGGATGCAATTAGACCCTAGGGAAATATGCTATTATGTGCACATATCATGTTTTGCATAGGCTTTCCAGCATCTACATAATTTATGTTTTTCTGCATAATTTCCCCTTTTTATGTTTCCTATGTGTTTGTGAGATAATGCAGAAGTCAGTTCTCTACCACCAAAAATACAGAAAGAACTTAAGTCTGTATTCTTACTTCACCCAATCTGCTTTACTTCCCACAAAACCCTTGGAAAAACCCCTGGAGAAATCCTTTCATATGCACCAAACATCAATGCCCGAGGAAAAACCCAGAAGGTCGAGGCAGCTTCTGAAAGGAACCAGAACCTTGTCCATTCCCTTATTCATCTGGGCATTCAGAGGGGCCTCTGATGGATAACGTTGGAATGGGAAAGCTTTTAAACTGTTTATAATCCTCCCTTCGCATTTGAATCATACAAAAAAATAATTCTCCAAAACTTTCAAGTTGCTTTTTAGCTTTCCGTGCCAGTCACTTGCATCCAAGCTTGCTTTTAATTAAAAAAATAAAATAGGAATAATAATAAAAAGGAGGAGAGTTTTCAGACAGGATGTAGCTAAAGGTGATGCCTGCTCTTTCTTTTTTAACTCAGTTGGATGGAATTTTTCGTTTGTGGATTTTTAATTTAAGAAATTTAAAAAAGGAAGTAAAAGTGATGGAGAGGGAAAACTTCATGCAGGTGACCTGGCCAGAGCTGAGCCCCCACCCATGTACTTAAATGTGGATATTCCCTTTCCTCAGGATGTGATAAACAACTCATAGGCTGAAAGAAGCTGCTTAATATCTTGGGTTGGATTTTTGGTGCCCTCTCTCAGGTGCCACCCAGGGATTTATCTTTCCCAGGAGGTGAGAGACAAGAAACAAAGACCTTTCTTGCACCCCCAAACCCCAGCCTCACTGCACTCCTCAGCCACAGTGGCTGCTCCTTATTTCCCAGCTCCTGGAGTCATGGAGAGCCTGAGAAAGCTGCCCTAAAAGTCAATAAATACATTAATAATAATAACAGTCTCATCTTTGCATTCATATATTCAAGTGCTCAGAAGACTGAGCCCCTCAGATTCAAAAATAAATTTGTCAAACACAGAAACACATCATTCACTTGTTCTCCTCCAAAATAAATCCAGCCTAATACAAATAACCACCCCCAAACACGGTCCCTGCAAGTGAAATTGGGAGGAAAAAAAATACATTTCCCTTTGTACCTTACCCAGAATAATCTGGGGTAATCCAGTTATTTAAAATTCACTCCTGAGTCCATGTAAAATCAGTCATGGACCAGCAAGGAGACATTAGAAGTGTGTTTTCTTCTCCACAAACCATGACAGCCTTCAAATTGCCAATTAAAAAAAAAAAAAAAAGTCTCATGTGAATAAAAGAAAATATTTATGTTTTGAAACCCACAGAGTGAAACAGCAGGAAAAAAATAATCTGGTAAAATTTAAAGAATAAGATTCTTTGTAGAATACATAAGAGAACACCTGCCGCTTTCCTTATTTTTTATTTATCATAATTAATAAGCTCAAACTAAGCAGTATGCAGATGTATAAAAACAAACAGGCAAAAAGAAATATTAAAAAAATGAATACTTGTCATTAAAAAGTTCATTTGAAGTTGAGAAACTGTACGATTAATTAATCAGAACAGAATCTGCTCTCTTAAAAGCTTGTTGCCATATGTTTTAAAAGCATTTGTGTAATTCAAGATAACTCACAACAAGAATCACGTGCAGGATGTTCTCCAGGAGCCACCAGCCCCCACAAGCACGAGACTTGGTGGAATAAAGATCATTTTTAGGATTAAAAATACAGAAAAAACCAGAAAAATTCCTTTTAGAGATTTCAGCGCCTCTTTCTTCATTCATCAAGTCCAGTGGAGTTCAGTCAGCCTCTCCCCCTTCTCTATTTATTTATGAATAAGCACCCAGGGTCTTACTTCCCAGCAAACACTCACTGATTCCATGGAACCCACCTGGATTGATAATAAGTTTCTTAGTGGGCTGAAGGAGGACTTGGAAAAAGCTCAAGGTTTAGCTGGGGTAAAAGGCAGTGAAAGGAATTCATTTGTTCTAATGAAAGCACAGTAGGTCAAGTCTGGGTTTGGGGCGGTGAGGAAGGTGAAATAGTTAAAGGAATTTATTCAGGAAGAAAATTAAAGGTAGGAGGGACTACAGTGGGGGTAAAAGTGGAGTTTGGGAGTGGACTTACAGACCCACTCATGGTGTGCCCTCAGTCCCTGCCTTTACACCCTCACCAAACACTTTCCAAGCTCTGAGTGGAGCAATTTAAGCTACCTTTGATCACATGATGCTGAAGGAACATCTTGCCTGCCTGCTGTCTCAGGAGAGCAGAGAGCTGCTTATACTAAAACAGCTTGGCCTCACCTTTGCACCTCTAAAATGTGGAGCCTATTCATGAAAGCATCAATCCCCTCTTGTTCCTGTAATGTTGCTCTAATTCAAAAACTGGCTCAGGAGTCACCCAATTATTTGAGTTGGAAAAGAACTCCAAGATTGAGTCCAACCATTAACCCAGCAGGTCCACCTTGCAGTCCTCCTGAGTTTTCTGCCCCTTCTTCCAAAGGTCCTAAACTCTTACATTTCCCTGTGGAATAAGGAAATAAAAACCAGGAGAACCCTGTGGGATAGACAGCATCTTTTTCAGCCTGGGCAGAGCAGAGGTGGCTGCTCAGACATTTGGGAAGCACCCAGGACACCCCCAGCACCCAGAGCTGGGATATTCCCTCACAGACAGTCCCAGAACAAATCTGTGCCAAACTCCAGCTGACCCTGAAGATGCGTAAACCCGAACTCATCTCCCAAGATGGAAAGATAGAAAATGCGCTGGAGAAGCTGGAAAGGATGCACTTCCTCCCACCCCTGCCCTTCCCAAAGCATTTCATTTCTGTTCCTTCTACTGCAGTGTCAACATCCAAACCAGGCCTCACCTAAATCATTGTCATGCAAGAAAATAAAAATCCCTTTCAAATCTCTTTACAGAAAGTAAAGCAAATTTCAAAACAACCTCTTTCCTTTTCCCTCCCCATGGTGGCGATGCTCTGAGCATCTAAAATGAAAAGGACAGATTTAAAAGGGTGCTGCAGGTGGGAAGCTTTCCCATTTTTTCCCTATAAATCTTTTTCCCCAATTTAAATGTACACTCCGCATGTGTGACCACACCCTGCTCACTTTTGTGGAAACAAAGTACCTCGTTTCTCTTCGACTAGGACTATTTATTCCTCTACAAATGAACAGCATCAAACAAAAAGATAGGAAGCTGTTTTGAACCCAAAACTTCATTGAAACCTAGAAAATGTACCTTTGGACAACATAAATTCTTGGTTTAAGTGAAAATATGTATCAAAACCAGCCTTTTCTCATGAAAAACCTACAATAAACTATAGGGTTTTGGTCCAAAAGCATTTGTAAGAAAATTCCCAGGCTAAAATGGTAAACCTTAGAGCACATTAAGCATTAAGAAACAATTAACAAGGGGTTTAACAGATAGATTCTTTCCCCCTAAATTTTTTGGCATCTGCTTGGCATCTCAGAGTCACCAGGATTTACAATACAAGGAGGAACATCCATGTTTTATGTAATGTACACATCAAAATGTATTCCTTGCTTTCAGATGGGTGGTGGAGAGATCCCAAGCGGTTTTGACCTCTGCTATTTGCAGAGACCTTTCCTGGCAGAGGCTTTGCTCCCAAGTCCAGCAAAGAGATTATTTTCTCCCTCAACTTTTTTATTTATAGCATTATAAAAATAAACGTGACATATTTAGGGGCTGTGACGGATTTTAAAAAGCTCGAGCAAGGCACATTTTGGACTTTTTATTTTTAAAGTTTGTCTTGTTTTAAAACACAATTTCCTGAAGGGTTTTCTATTTTCAATTATGAAAAAAATCTATGGCAATGCTCAGTTTTTGTACCATTTCAGTTAATATCTCCAAAAAGCAAATACACAGAGACCCTTATGAATCTTAGTGGAAGCAAAAACAGTATTAAAATTCTCCTTTTATAGCAAAGAGTAAGGAGGCATCACTGAAAATTAGACCCAGCTCCAAAAGGAGATGAGCAAGTGCTGATTCTTTCAACAGGTTCCTACACATTGTCCCCATTCTAAGTAGGCACAAGAAAAAAAAATAAAATAAATAAAATCTTGTTTTCAAGTCCAAGTGGGCTGCGATCAGTTCATCTACTTTATAAAAATAGCTATCTCATTCAGGTGGAAGAGAAACAGCAGCTCTGAGAGCACAGCAAATATTCCATTTGTATTTCAGGGTGCTGAAAGGCAGCTCTGCCAGGGAGCAAATGGGATGCAGACTTTGGAAACGGAATTTCCAGAGACCAATGTGGTAAATTCCCCACAAACTGACAAGAAAAGCCTTCTCTCACAAATAGGCTGGATTAAGTCCCCCCTTTTTATCTTCAAGCACACTTCCAGTAGTACCCTTAACTAATGGCATAGAAAAAAAAGACTATTTTTAAAATATTCATGTAAGAGGCTTCTGTGACCCCATTGTCATAAACCCCATGAGTGTAAGTGTCTGCTCCTCTCCCACCCCTGCCCTCTTTGCTCTGATCCTGCCTTTAAAATCCACCAATGCTGAGATTTTCCCTCCTTCACCTCTCTCCCTGGAAATAAGGGTGGTTTAACAGCTCCTTGTGGCACAGACACAAGGCAAACCAGGACACACAGGGCACTGCAGAGGTTCAGGCTAAAACCCTGCTCAGGCCTTCCTAATTCAGGTCTTCAAATGTATGGACAACTGAAGAGATACTCAAGGTGTAATTATAACTACCAGCCCAAATCATTCAGGCAGAATTGGCACATCACAGACATATTTGAAATATTCAGAAAGTTCTTTAAAAATATTAAATGCATTTATTACATACTCTGCTTGTTAAGGTGCAGATATTTTCTAAAATTAATCTAGGAAATGTTAACTAATTGTCCTCTGTTCCCTGTCTTTCAGCAATTCTTGACTGGATTTGTTCAGCTTCCACCAAGCCAGCGTTTCCCTCTTGTTTTTTATCACTTGCCAGCTACAAACTCAAGCTGGGACATACAAGTCGGGATGATCCTTGTGTGGCTCATCCATCCATCATTCCTGTGAATGGCAATCCTGCAAAGATGGTCATTTCATATTACCAACATCCAGGGCACAAAGAGAGACCCTTTTGAATGTGACAGAAAATTGCAAAGTCTTACACATCTGCTTATTCAGTAAATTCTCATTTTCACACACAGGGTCATCTACTGTTACTGACAGCCCTGATGGAGAGCAGGCCCACGCAGTTCATAGAATTGTAGAATGGCCTGGATTGGGAGGGATCTTAAAGCTCATCCAGTTCCACCCCCTGCCATGGGCAGGGACACCTCCCACTATACCAGGTTGCTCCAAGCCCTGTCCAACCTGGCCTTGGACACTTCCAGGGATGGGGCAGCCACAGCTTCTCTGGGCACCCTGTTCCAGGGAAGGATTTCTCCCCAGTATCCCATCTAACCCTGCCCTCTGACAGTTTAAACCATTCCCCCTTGTCCTGACTCTCCAGGTCCCAAGTCCCTCTCCAGCTCTCTTGGGGTCCCTTTAGGACCTGGAAGGCCACAGTCAGGTCACCCCAAAGCTTCTCTTCTCCAGGCTGATCAATCCCAACTCTCTCAGCCTTTCCTCACAGCAGAGCTGCTCCATCCCTCTGATCATCTGGAGCCTCCTCTGGGCTTGCTCCAGCAGCTCCATGTCCTTCCTGTGCTGGGACCCAGGGCTGGAGGCAGCTCTGCAGGTGGGGTCTCACCTGAGGGGGCAGAAGGGCAGAATCCCCCCGTCCCCTGCTGGGGATGAGCCCAAGGCACAGGGGGTTTCTGGGCTGGGTCATGTCCAGCCTCTCACCCACCAACACCCCCAAGTCCATCCTCAGCCTGGATCAATACCTGGGTGCAGCACCTTGCATGGAGCTACTGATGCCCATTGATGAGCTCAGAAAGCCTGCACAGCTCAAAGTCACTCAAACCTCCTCACTGACATTAAAAAATATAAATCACTAACTAGAGCCAGTTGTAATAAATGAGTGTGTAGAGGGGGGGAAAAACAAAACAAAAAACAAAGAACAACCCAGAATATTGTAATTTATTATTTAGTGAAAAAAAAGAAAGTCATCACTGATGGTGATGGCAGATGCAACAGCACAAGGTACTTGGCAAAATATGGAGTATATTTGATTACTGATATGAAGACTTCTATAGGGTTCATAGTCCAACTTCTTCTAAGCCCTTCCAACAGCAAGGAATTACATATAATAATATAAAACTGCAGTTACAGATTTTTTCTCCTTTTTTTTTTTTTTAATCCCTAAATCGTCATGATCAATACCAGCTGCTGGGAGACTTTAGCTGCCTAAGCAAGGTTATAAAATTCCTTCAGTAAAACAGTGGCAGCAATTAAATGTTTAAAAACTGATCATCACTCTCAAGTCTCAAAATAGAAAGACACCAGCCATACATATTATACCATGCACGGGGCCAAAGCTCCTGTAGTCTAGGCAATGATTCTAAATTATATTATTATTATTATTAATTAGTGAATGCAGGTTAATTGTATTTTTTTCTTTTCTTCAACATTTTAAGATTTTTTTGCCTGGTAGGATTTTAGGGAGATGCTGGTGGGTGTAAAACCCCAGCTGGGGACAGAGACTTCATCCTGACGGTTCAGGCATCTTCCACCCAGGATGTCCCATCCCTGGAAGTGTCCAAGGCCAGGCTGGAGCAAGCTGGGATAGTGGAAGATGTCCCTGCCTATGGGAGGGAGTGGAATGAGATGATCTTTAATGTCCCTTCTAACCCAAAACATTCCATGATTCTTTGGTCCTTCTCACCTAGGAAAGAGGTGAACAGTCCACACTGACCTCCAAACAAAGTGGCAAGAAGCCCTTTATGGGAACAAAGACAACACAGAGATAGTAACTAAAACCATGTAGCCTTTTTTTGGCCAAGTGGCCTCCCTGAATAATCATTGAATCATAGAATCGTAGAATCATAGAATCAGATGGGTTGGAAAGGATCTCTGAGATCATCAAGTCCAACCCTTGATCCACTACCACCACAGTTACTAGACTTTGGCACTAAGTGCCACATCCAGTCTCTTCTTAAATACCTCCAGGGACGGAGAATCCACCACTTCCCTGGGCAGCCCATTCCAAATCTACAACATGAAGCTGGGAAGAGAGGCTCTATCCAAATGGATTAAATCCCTGTCCATTGTGTTGCACATTTGGGGAAAAAAAAAGCAACCCAAAACAAATATAAGTAAGGCTGTTTAATCTTTCATGGGGTGCTTGGAGAAAAAAATATTTATAAGAGAAAATGATGACAAAAATGAAGACAAAAATAATTTTCAAGGCCAATTTTACCAGCAGAAAGGAGAAAGGGGAGGTGGAATGGCCCAAATCCAACAGAAAAAAAGGTGTTTCCACATCCCATTTCCAGGTCTCTGTCCATTGCCACCAGAGTTGCCCACCTGGGCCTGAAGGAGACCACAGGGCAGACAGGGTGGGCAAACCAGTCTCCCACTATAAAGGCAATAAAATAAAACCCACATTGGCCTGGACATCAGACAACCTCCATCTCCCTTAGCAAAGAATAGAAATAAACTGCAATAATATTTCTATTTAAAAGGAATAAAAAAAAAATGAAAGCCCTTGAGCCATCCCTCCCCTTGCGAGCAATCAGGGTGTTTTCCTCTTTCATGCTCTGCTTTTCTTTTTTTGTGCCATGAATTTGCATTTTCTAGTCTGTCTAATTCTAGCTACATTTTTTTTTTTGCTGTTGTTGTTTTAATATAAAATCTCTGTGGTTGGTGAAGAAGTCAGGAAGAGAAGAGGTACTTCAACTCCTCACGTGTTTTCAGCATCCTTGTGGTGGAATTGGCCCCTCAGAGAGTCATCTTCTGACCTGCCCTAAGTTTCTTTTCACAGAGACACATTAAAAAAAAGCCCAATTTCCTCATTTTATAGGATCTGTTTTAACCCAAACAGTGCTTTAATTTATTTAATTCACTTGTTTACAAACAACCATCCTCACTCCAGCTCCCCCCCACATCCAGCAGGGAAAGCCCGCCTTCAGTTTTATACCAACACTTCTATAATTAAGCCATAAAAGTGACTTTTAACCCCCATCCTTTCTGGAAAACCACCTTTTTCACTCAGAGGCTAAACCCCTACAGCACAGGGACACTTGGAGGAGCTTGTCCCCATCCTCACCTACATCCAGTGGCAAAAAAAACCCCAACAAAACAGCTTTTTTCCCCAAATTGAGAGCAATGCAGGTGGTGGGAAAGGCGTCTCCTGGAAGTCAGTAATTACCCACTAATTCTGGGACATCCTTTATCCCAGGAGCCACACACTGATGTAATGGATGTGAAGGGATGAGAGAGGCAAATATACAGAAAAGCCATATACAAACAAGGGCTACAATCCTGCCTTAGCCATTATCTCCCCCCTTATTTAAGCACATGTCTGGAAACACTGCCCAAAACAACTGTCTCTGTTTAAAAAGCCCCCAGTTCTCCTCTTGCTTTGTTGTCTCCATCTCATTCTTGCCAATATCCCACTTGCAGCTCCATCCCATCCACACACAGCCATTCATTCACCAGAAAAAACACTTTGTGATGTGAAAACAAGCTGTGATTTCTAAGCTGTTTGATAATTGGTGTTTTCTGAGCACTAAATAGAGTTCCTGTACATATGAACAACCACTGTTTTACCATTCACTGACAAATGACATAAAATTAACACTAATCAAATCAGTGCTTCAGCTGATACCAAACTGGTGGCTATACACCCGTCAAGAAGGGGTGGCTGAACAAAGGAAAGGCAGAAAATAAGGAGAAAAAGGTTGGATGGGGCTTGGATCAACCTGTTCTAGTGGAAGATGTCCCTGCCCATGGCAAGGGGTGGAATGAGGTAATTTTTAAGGTCCTTTCCAACCCAAACCATTTCATGATTCTATGATGAGTTCAACCTGTCACCGCAACCTGTTGTGGTCAGCTTTCCTTTCCCTCTCCCAAAAATGAGATTATCAGCATTCCCATAGCTCAGCACACCTAATTTATACGTTGTAACAGCTATTTAATAAGAAGGCAACGTTATTTATCTAAATTCAAAACTCTACTGCTTCTTGTTATGCTTTTGGTGCTGAAGGGGGAAAAGGGAGAGAAACACACTTTTTCCCTTGCAGTGCTGACCAAAATCTTGCTGCCTCTTCCAAAACATTTTGGGAAAGAGGAGGTTCTTGTCGCCACCCCATAACTGCTGATTGCTCACACTTACTCTTCTCAGCAAACCTTTGCATGCATTAGCTTCCATAACACACATCAACCTGGATGCTGATGCTTCCCAAGAATAATTCTGCTTTGATTTGACCATTTCAACCGATTATTTTCCCTGTATATTTGGGAAAATTCTATCTACAGCTCAGCTAATGGAAATTCCTCAGAGCAGGGCAACAGCACGTGGGGTAAAGGAAGGCCAGCAGCAAACAATCTCTGAAGGCATCCAAAAGGATTTTAAATCCTTAACTCAGGGCTCAAAGTAATGCAAAAATGAATTGCAGCCTCCCCAGGAAAGCAATAAGGAATCTCTATGTTTTCCTATATCCACGATGAAGAAAAACCTTGGTCTGCACTGCCCTGGTGTCACTCTTCTCCTTCCCTGGGCAGAATCAGACTCGCTTCCCCCCAAAAAAATACATAAATAAGGGGTAAAATAGGTAAATAAAAAGCTTGAACAGCACAAAAACAAAACAGTGGGGGTTTTGATTGAGTTTTTTTAATTGTGAAGCCAGTGCGGTTGTGTTTGCATTCACCAGCTCTGAACTGGGCTCAGGAAGATTCCATGTAGGGAGCAGTTATCCCTCAAAAGGTCCCCTGCTGATGGCTGAGAGCAGAACTGAGGGGAAAAACTGGCAAGAAAAATATTTGCAAATATTTTAATAGTTGCCAATTTTCCTGGTGTTACAGTGAGCCTGGCTGGGGCTGGAGATTTTCTTCAAGCCTCAGCTTTCACAAGCAGTGATTAAATGAGAATCAGAGCCTTCCTCAGATAAGCAAGAAAATCACTGGTCCCCATAGCTGCACAAATTCTTACAAATGTGTTCCAGTGACAACATACAGAAATAAAAGACAAAGCTTAAAAAAATTTAGATAAACAAACACAAAAAACCCCCACAACCTCATTTTTTGTTATGAAACTGAACTATTTTTTTATATAAATTATTGTTGGCAGCTTTTCCACTTAGTGTAAAAAAAAAATTTTGGATTTGTTTGCAGTCTGTACATATTCATATTAAAAATATGATAATAAAAATCAGGCCAGGGATAGCTTCTCAGTAAAGAATTCTCAGGAATTAGGGATTTACATCCCCTGGTTTCTTCTTCTGTGTACAAGGCTTGTGCTCTACTACTTGTCTTGGGGCTTTCCCTGTTGGTGGGGAGAGAGGTCTCTCCAGAGGGAGCCACAGCACCAGTGGAAGGAGAAACCTCTGCCTAAAGCTGCTTCTTCCCTTCTCCCCACTGACTGCAGGAGCAGCATCAGCAAGAAGCTGAAATCATGTCTCTAATTGCCAACTTTCCAAATCCCAGCTGGAGGGACCATTCCTCAACATCCCCTGGCACAAATCACGAGGGTTAAGTTATCCAGTCTGGGGCTGGGAAGTTGCTGTGCAGTTTGAGGGAGCAAAGGCACGGGCAGTGACCACTAGTTGGGATCGAGGAGCACAACTAATCTGAAATTATCAATAGGCAGAAAAATCTCCTCAATTAATTCTTCAGGCAATTTCCATAGTACACAGCAGTGAGCAGAGCAGGGATGACGACTCCAACAGGATCATTGAGTCCAACTCCCTAATTTTTTTCCCTGTGATCTCACCTTTATCAGCTCAAAAAGCCCAGAGATGGTATGAACTTGCAAGGCCCTGGTGACAAGAGCGCTCAGGGCGAGCTCTGCCAGCCCGTTCCTAGTGCAGGCACTCACTGGTGGTGGGATGGGCTGGGGGGATGTCAGGGGAGACACCTGGAAGTCATTGCCTTTGGCTCACCTCCAGTCAGCCACTAAAGAATCAGTCCCTTAAAGTTCACGCCATGAGCACCGAGATGTGAAATGCAGGGGAACAAACCTGGGAAATGTTACATCTGCAGGGAAGGAGTTTGATAAATGTTTAAGGAAACGGCTGCTCTCAAGATCCTCCTCTTCCCTGTAAAATTAAGATCATGCTTAGGTTGTGTCACGGAGTTTGTTGTCTCCCAAACTGCAGTTGTCTCAACGCATTTGTGGGGTCCTGTATGATTTTTACCCACCACGTTGCCTTGTGATTTACCTTGAATCCTTTCCAACCCTCTTTCCCCGCTCCTCAGCGGCAAACACAGAGAACATTTTCAGCTAGTGCCTTTGTTTTCAGTTCCATTTAGGCTGAGCCAGCCTGATGCCCCCATGCAAAATGCAGATGGAAGGGTATTTCTGGAAACGCCTTTTGCAGCTTTTACCTCTTTCTGATGCATTTGTGTTGGTCTCCTCATTGTTAGGCAAAGAGCAAGGCATTTATGAGAAGGCTTTAAAAGCATGATCTGAACCCCAGAGAGCACATTTGGAAGGACCTGTGTGTCCCCAAGAAGCTGCACTGCACAGAGCTGTCACACAGAGCCACTCAGAGTGCACAGCCAGCACTGGGTTATCCCACCACTCATTTGCTAATTATTCAGCCACACAGTGCCTTCTAAACAGCAGCATTAGTCTAAAAGTACTAAAGGACTCATCCATGGCCAGGCTGTACGGGGCTTGGAGCAACCTGGTGTCCCTACTGATGGCAGAGGGTTGGAATGAGACAATCTTTAAGGTCCCTTACAACTCAAACCAGTCTGTGATTCTCTAAGTCTATTCTATGACAAAAAGCCTCTCTCCAGTTTTTCCCTTTACAGTGAGTACTTCAATTTAAAACATATAAATAGCCCTAATGGATGTCCTCAAATACTTCTAGTAATGGTGCAGGCTTGGAAGTGCAGCTGGGAATGACCCTGAGCACTGAGCACAGTCTTGTGGGTCAGGAGTTTAAACTCAGCCTAAATAAGAGGTGATAGTTGTGTGAATGGGGATGGTGGGTCAAGTCCTGTTCATCAGAGAATCTGCTGAGTTGGAAGGGACCCATCAGGATCATTGAGTCCAACTCCTGGCCTTGCACAGGACACCCCAAGAAGCCCAACATGTGCAAAATTCTGGGTAATAAAAACTACTGCAAGAACCACTGCTGTTGGCACCTGTGGGCAGCAGACTCAGCAGAGAGGACAGAAAAGGGAAACTCCCATTTGATTCCTAGAGTCTGCTCTTCTAAGGAGTTATCCCAGCCCAATTTATGAATTCATGACGAGACAGTGAGGGGCTGGAGCATGTCCAGGGAAGGGGACGGAGCTGGGGAAGGGTCTGGAGCACCAGGAGCAGCTGAGGGAGCTGGGGGGGCTCAGCCTGGAGAAAAGGAGGCTCAGAGAGTTTGTCTCACTCTCTGCAACTCCCTGACAGGAGGGGGGAGCCAGCGGGGGTCGGGTTCTGCTCCCAGGGAACAAGGGACAGGACAAGGGGAAACGGCCCCAAGTTGTGCCAGGGGAGGTTTAGATTTAGTATTAGTAAAAATTTTTTTATGGAAAGGGTTGTCCAGCCTTGGCACAGCTGCCCAGGGCAGTGGTGGAATCCCCATCCCTGGAGGGGTTTAAAAGCTGTGTGGATGTGGCACTTGGGGACACAGGTCAGAGGTGGCTTTGTCAGTGCTGGGGATGGTTGGGCTCTATGATGTTAGAGGGCTTTCCCAACCTAAATGATTCTGTGATTCTGTCTTCTAAACCAGGGAGTTCAACTATGCTGAGCTGTGAACATTAGAGAGATTTAATTTCTGAATTCACTAAAATCAGAATAAAAAAAATCAGAAAACATCCATCATTAAATTTTGCCTAAAAGTTACAAAGATTGGAGCTAACAACTCCAGAACTGTGTCCAGCTTACACATCCCTACAGAGACCCACCTCTGGCCAAGACATCAAGTCCCTATCCACCCTCATCTTATGGATACATGTTTGAGGCTTCAGGACTTCATGACCTCCCCATTTAGTAAGTGTTGAATGCAACATCTTTGACCTGTGTGCAAAAATAAAGCAATACTTGGAGCAAGTTCTATCTGACAGACACAACAGAAAACTGCCAACAGTTGAGGAATGTGCAATCAGCAATTAGGACTATTTAATATTGCCAGGAAGAAGGAAAAAAAAAACACCCATGGAAAAGTGAGATTTATCAGGCAGTTAATTGCCAAGCATTTTAATTTAAGAGTTGGGAAAGTGTAATTCTAATTATTACTGCATTATGCAGTCATACATTTTCATACTCATGTAATAGAGGAACCTCAGAATGACATGACACATTTTAATTAAAACACAATTACTTATTGACGATTAGATTTGTTCAAATAGTGCCTAATTCCAGCACCTTTCCCCGTGTTCTTCACTCTGGAATAGCACATCAGAAATAGGAATAGCTCAGAGGTGGCATGTCAAATATTTTTATATATGTTATTTCCTTTTCTTCATGAGTTGATTTTCTTAAAGTTGTCTCCCTGTATCTCTGGAATGATGCAGAGAATGACTAAATAATACACATCTCCTTTAGTTGTTGGGTAATTTGTGACTTTGCTTCCCTCTCCTCCAACCAAGTAAGGAAAATTCGCCAGTCTTAACTCTTCATCAGACTGAGCACGTGAACCATCACAGACTTCCAAAATTCTTTTCCAAAAGCAAGTTTTCCATCCACCACCAGCACATGAAACAAGCCAAGCTTCGAACCAAAGCAAAAGAACCAGGTAAGTTCTGGAAAGACATTTCCCTATAGGAATGTACACAAACCACGCTGGCTGCCCTTGGTCACCTTCCTTGGTGAATTTGTCCCTCTCTCCAGCCAAAAATCTATTTTAGATTTTCTTCATGAGCACATAAAAAAGTAACTTTCAGATTTACCAGCAAAACTAACTGAAACAATTTTTAAACTATGTTCAAATCAACATAACTTTCTTGTTTCTTAATTTTAAACATGACAAAAAGGAGGAGACATCAGAATTGCGAATTTCACCCCTGCATCAGCCTCACAGTCCATGGAAAACTGCCGAAAACAGCAGCTGTGGAAAAATCTTCCATTAATAGCATTTCTTCTAAAGCCATAATGTTTTTCTGACATTTGACTTTTCATCAGTCTAAAATCTTGATCTTTCTCTTTGTTTCATAGGTTTTTGTAGTATGGTAACATCTTGGCCTGGCACATTGGATGGGATAACAGTATTCCCAACAGCTTGCCTCTAAGAGCTTCTAGTCTCAGTAATAAAATTCCAGAGGAAATGGACATCAGGTGAAATTTATTTATTTTTTAAACATTTTTTTTGGAAGATCACACTGGAATGTCGTCCCATGCTTCATTATTTTTTGAATAATGAGATTTTTATTGCTTATATCATTCTTTGTTTTATCAGTATTCCTCTTTCACATGGTTCTTTTCCAAATGCTTTGGTGACCAACCCCTGGAATGCAGCAAGCAACATCCTCCACCCTGTGTCTGACTCCATCCGTGTCTGCAAGAGTGAGAGTGATACAACCTTCAACATAAATTCAATATATAGTCAATAGGAAAATATTTAGAAAACTACAGGGCTATTCTTAGGTAAAACTGAACAGAATTCAAATCTAACAGAATTGAACTTCCCAGTGACTCAGAACCTCATCCAAACTCATCCTAATTATGAAACAGGTAATTGTCATTCCCTAGAAGATGACACTTGGGGAATTTAGGGCAAAGAGAAATAAATAAATAAATAAAAATAAATAAATAAATAAAGTTAAATGGTAAGTAAAAATAAAGAAATGAACATATGAATAAAATTAATTAAATAAATAAAATTAAATAGATAAGAATGAGAGAGAGAGAGATAAAACGTGGAGGGGAGAGAGACAGAAGCATATAGAATACATCAATCTGGGGCTTCAAAAAAGAGGAGATGAGAAGTCTCTATCCTTATTTTTGCCAGTGCAGAAATGCTCATCCATGTGGTTCTGCATTCTCCAAGTGCAGAGGAAGCACCAAGGGGTGATGTGTTTGCAGGGATTGCATTTCCTAGAGGAAGACAAAACCTCTCAGCCATTAATATATAAAAGCATGACAGTCCATATATGGATAAAAAGGGAATTACAGCTCCCACTATGCCAAACCTGTGAGGAAGCTCTTCAGTCTTCCCAGTGTGAGGAGATGGGTGTTGAATTCTACCTAAAATCTGGTTTTATGTGTTGCTTTCAAGCTCCTCTGAAAATCATGATGCATAAAATGCTCTTTCCCTGATTTACTTAATTTTAGTGTCTCTTCAGTCACTGGTGCAGAATTTTCCTCATGTATTCAAAGGTTAAATGGATTGGTTGGATTCCCTATGAGTTCCAGCTCCCAGCCCTTCTGGAGAAGGAAAGCCTGTGGCAGTTGTGTGGCATACCATTGGGATATTTCCTAGTTTTCAGGCAATGAATCTGGTGCACGTGGAAAGAAACAGCCACACAAATATCATCTGAAGGTTAATGCCTGATGGGAGCATGTGCAAACCCACTTTAACCAGCTGGACATTTGATTTTAATTGATTTAAATCAATTAAAGAGAGAAATGGGATGACTGGAAAATGTAGTTTTTAATGCTTGAGGAGGGAAATGGTTGTGTTAGTTGGGTTGTGATATCACAGTTGTCTGGAAGGGATGTGATGTCATACACTGTGCTGAGACATCACTGGAACCTCCCAGCCATGGGATGGGCTCCAAACCTCATGGATTTTCACCTAAACATTCAATACAGGTGTGGAGAGAGGAGAAAGCAGAGATTAACATGATGGTTAAAATAAAAAAAATTCAAAAGCAGAGGTTACAGATTCCTGACTGATTTAATTGTCCGAGCAATCCCCCATCCCATCTCTCTACAAGCTATGGAATGGGAACACCATTCTTAATCACTTGATGGATAACTCTTGGGAATGTTTTACCTGAGGGTTTGGAGCAACCCGGTCTGGTGGAAGGTGCCCCTGCCCATGACAAGGGGGGTGGAATGACATTGATATTTAAGGTCCCTATCAAAAATTCCCAATGTTCAGGCTTTTCACTCTGCAGCTCTGGATTTGAGTGATATCCTTCCAGTGGTTAAAAATGGTCTCTAAGCAACAAGCACTGAAATGTTTTCAAATCTTTTTTACTTGACCCAGGATTTGTGCTGAGTTAGATGAGTAAATACTGGCATGACGTGACATTCTTTTTATTTATGTTCCATCCAAGTAAGTGGGAGATAACCTAGGCAAATTTCCATTATCTAATTATAAAAACCTCCTCATATTCCCATGAAACTAATTTTAATTTGATGAAAACCAGACAACTTGGATTTCCTACGATTCGAGCGATAAGATTCTTTCTCAGTATGTTCTCAATTTACCAAAGGCTCCAAAATTGGAGATCTCTATTAATAAACATTGCTGGTTGCTCATGCAGTGACTCTATGTTATTATACACCCAAAAAAAATTGCAAAAGGGGAAAAGATTGCTGGATTTAGCAAATGCATTCACAGGAAAGAGGAAGGAACCACACTGTGTTTTATTTTCAAGAGGGAGCTGCAGCAGGTGAAGCTGCTGCTTTGTTCACAGGTGTTTAAATTGCCTCTAAGAATACCACAAAATTTGTGTTTGGAGAACAAACCCCATGGCAGGGGGTTGGAACTGGCTGATCTTTTGGGTCCCTTCCAACCCAAACCATTCTGTGATTCTACGAACTACAGAAAGCACCTTCTAATCACGATATGCGGGGAATGATCTGCAAGGGAAACAAACTGTGTTTAATGTTTCTTACAAAGGTCACAATCCTGCAATTCCTTATGCATGGAAACCCCAAAACAAAATTCAGTGCATTACTGTGCAGACTCCTGAGCCTCTTCTGAAAATTCCAATGTTGGACAATATGTAAAAGAACCAGGAATAAGGAACAGCAGGAGAACCTCCAGACCTTCCACGCCACAGTTCAGACCCAGGTTTGGCCACTTTTCCTGAAAACTAAGCCATACAACCCCCCAGTTTCCTGCAAAATCTAAGAGGAAAATCAATTTAACTAATGATGTGGGGGTTCTGTGTCCCCATGGACCTCACACATATTATTTATAGAATGCATTAATATTTCATTTTTCCCATCCCTAAACAGTCTTTGAGGGCGAAAAAAAAAGATATAGCTTGAGACAGGTAACATTTTAATTGAAATTAATGGGATTGGTTTGATTTCACCTCTGAGAATATAAAAATCATTCATTTTTTTGTCGTGAAAAGGATCTTTATGTCTCACAGGTACCCTGACAACCACGACAAGCAGTTGGTCACACTGAGAATCCAGCTCCCACCTCTCTTTGTGCTGTACACCATCACCCTCCAGTTCATGGGAAACCAGCAGGGGAAAAAATGCAGAGATCCTGAAAAGGCAGAGCTAAACCTCTGCTTTTCCTTCTTTTTTTGCTGTTGGGGTTGGACAGCATGAGGAAACACCATCCCTTGGATGGGATAGAGCACAGATGGATGTGTTGCTGTCTTTTCATCCCTGCCTGTCAAGGGCTTTAACCTCTGACCAGGAACAGTCAGTATAAGTCTTTATGCTTCCTCTGTGCTAGACCTGGGCTGCTGAACGTGCCAAATTAATGTGCTGCACAGATTGTTGTCCTCCAAAGGCTTCACTGAAGTGTTGTTGGACCCTTTACAAGAGATTTGCCAAATCACTGTGAAACTGAAGCATCACCAAAACCAGTAGTGCCAGCCAGAGGCAGGAATCATTTCATTGCCATCCTTTCATTCCTCCCCTAAATAGTTTTGTGCTGCCAAAGTAGGTGAATGAACCTCTTGGCTTTAATTTATATTGTTCGGACTTAGTTTTTTCTGGGAGGGAACGGAATGGGATTGTGCTTTCTAAAGCACCTGAGTTGCTCAGGAGGACAAATCACTGAGATTTCTGCTTTGAACTCATGTCTGTGTTAGAAAAGCTGAGTCAATGGACCTCATGCTCTTAAGTCACTTAAGAGCTTTGGCAATTTCACTAAAACCTTCCATAAGCTTAAAAACAAAGGGATCACCACCCCCAACCCCAGGTTACCTCATAATTCAGTCCCAATTTCCCTCCAAGCACCCTCCTCGCTGTCCATTATGGAACAATTTTCCTTTTTATTATTAAAATCTCTTTTATAAAAGCTCCTTACTATACATTTTACAAGCCCTATCACAGACTCACAGGCTGGGAGTTGCTTGGTGCCCTCAATGAGTTGTGCCTCTTAAATGAATTCAGATCCAGCACAGAGGAAGGTATTGAAATTATTTATCTTCTGCTGTGATTTGCAAATCATAAATGGGAAAGTGAAACGCAACTCACAGGCAGAAGGGAGGAATGAGTAAAATCCCATACAAGCTGCAAGAGAGTAGATGGACAGTATTTACCCCTTAGAAATTGTAAGGAGGGTTGCAAAATTCACCTAAAATTTCTTTTTATTGCCAGCAAGTGACACTGGATATAAAAAAGAATCCTACAGGATTTCCGGTTAGCTTATTTAGACCTTTTTATTTTTGTTTGGGAAAGCCTTTGAAATACACATAAAGAGACCTCAGGAATTCTCTGTGAATATCAGCCTTTCCTCAGTCTTCCTAATCTGGTTTGGTGGAGTCAGATGGGATCCAGGGCACATGGCACAACTACTGAAACACCCTGTCCATGCCCTGGGACCCCAGAAAACAGGGAGAAAACATCCTACAAAGACCCTTAGCAGATGTTTTATTTTAATTTCAAGCCACGGACCAGGGTAGTTCCTTTCAAGGAATTAACAGATAATAATAACAATGGGATGCTTGTTTCTTATGAGGAAAAGTGACCTATATTTCAGGTAAGGAAATTCTCCTCCCAATGATGCACAAAATAGATACTAACGTGAAATGCTCTGCTAATAACCATGGTTGTATTATTTTTCATCTGGGTGCCCCGAGGATCTCCCTCCTCTATTCCTGCCCAGTGCAGGGCCACCCTTTGTCACAACATTAAAATCTGCTTAATGTTTTTTTAGCATTTCACATCACAGCCCCAGTAATTGCACCCTCAGGAGCAAGACTCCTTCCTGCCTCCGCTTTTCGATATTATTGGCATCTCCCTCATTTGGGAACCTGAAACAATCTTTTTTGCATTTTCCCCGTGAAATGACAAACAGGGCTGGTTGTGGCTCAAGCACTATTTGGAGCATGACCCCCTTGGCTCCTGGTGTTCTCCAAATTAGATTTTGATCTTTGTCAATTAGGCTTTGCCACTGTGGACCTGCTGTGCCATTATCAGGAGAATCCCTGTCAGGGTTGGGAAGTCAGTGAACTTTGGAAGCCTTTCTCCACCTTCCAGGGATGCAGCTTTTACAATTAAAGCTGTTCAAAAAATAATAATAAAATAAAAATTTCTGCCCACAACCCTATTTCTGGCAATCTGTTTGTCCCTAAACCAAGAATCACTTGCAGCACAGAGAGCTCTGCCTTCCCATGGCAAAAAAAAACCCAAGCAACCTTGATTTCTGAAGGCAATTTGGCTTTCCTTTCACTCCTTTTAATGTTCCTGGCTTTGTAATGTACCCTCTGACGGGTTTGTCTGGGGGCCAGTTTTGCTTCTAGGGGAAAAAAACAGGGGCCAACTGAATAAAAAAGATGAATAAAAAAGATGAATGCCAAGAAATCTCCTCTGGTTGTCGCACAGCAGGGCTGCGAAGCTGCTCCAGCCCAGGGGCTTTGTCAGCTGGTGGGGCTGGAGTTTAAACTGGGCAACTATTGGGGAATGTTGGGAATGTTGGTCCTGGCAACCTCACTGGCCTTGGAGCAAGTCACCTCCCGCTACAAAGTGCCACCCCAAGTTGTTTAATGGGAGCGGGTTGGCTGCCAAAAAACTTCATTTTCATTGTCCCATTTAAATTCTGGCTCAGTGTCTGAGCAAGGTGCACTTGGAGTGGTTTGTTCAGAGATGCACTGAGTCGGACATGGGATCTGCTGGACCTTCCTGGCATGAATAGTGTTGCATGATTCCCAAACTAGGATTTTCCAGCAGGAGGGGGTATTTCATAGATTTTAAGGCCAAGATTGATCGTCAAGTGAGGAGCAAAGATTTTGCAGAACTGACTGTCTGAATTACTCAAAAAAACTGCCCAGGAAATCTGCCCAGGGTAAAAGATCTCCTATTGATCAGGGGCATGGAATGACAGGACAAGGGGGAATGGCTTCCCACTGCCAGAGGGCAGGGTTAGATGGGATACTGGGAAGGAATTGTTCCCTGTGAGGGTGGTGAGGCCCTGGCACAGGTTGCCCAGAGAAGCTGTGGCTGCCCCATCCCTCAAAGCATCAAAGGCCAGGTTGGACGGGGCTTGGAGCAACCTGGGCTAGTGGAAGGTGTCCCTGCCCATGGCAGGGGGTGGAATGAGATGGGCTTTAAGGTCCTTTCCAACCCAAAGCATTCCAGGATTCTATCACCTGCTCATGTCTTGAATTGCTGAAGGCTGCAGCCCATTTAAAGGCTGTTCTGTTTCCTTGAAGGCAGCAATTCCCACTCCTGATCTCCAGTCTCTGGTGCAGACCCAGAGTTTCTTCTGCCTGGAAGGTCTGCAGCACTCAGAAGTCCCAGGACTGGCAGGCTTTTCAGCTGCTCTTCTACTCCTTGCCTCTGGAAAACCTGCTCTCCCACAGTTGGAAGTTGATGGGTGACCTGTCCAGTCCCTTACAACAACAGCAGCAAAAGTATAAAAACGTCAGGTAAAAATAACATGCAGAAGGACAAGAAGAAGATATGGGATAAACATGGAATACAGGCAAAATCTAAAGTCTGGTAGTGCAAAGTGCATTAAGGAATAAATTAGGAAATATATATATAAAAAATATATGAATATATAAAATACATATAACTATATATAATATATATAAATATATATAATATATAAAATCATATCATAGAAAGATGGGAAAAGGCATCAGTAACACAGAGGGTAGGAGTGTTACAGCAAGCAGAAAACACCTCAAAAAAAAAAAAAAGAGGAAAAGTAATTTTCAAACTCCAGGAAGATCTATGATTTTCCAAACTTACTATGAAACACTAGGAAAAGTAGAACACAGATCGAGAAAAGTACATAAAACATTGCAGTATCACAAACACATAAACCAAATAAAAATAAATATGTCATATTACTGTATTTTCTTCCTTGTCCTTCTTACTGGATGATTTATAAATTGAATATGGATGGAGGGAAGGAGACATATCCCTGGATTTCAAACATAAATATGTAGCTGTAAAACAAGAACTACTCACAAGCACATGTGCCAGGCACCTGCCTCCCAGTGACTATGTCCTAGGAACATATGTACTACAGGACACATGAAACATTTAGAGCTTGTGAGGGGAAATGGCACGAGCCTTCCTTCTGGAATAAACCTGCTTCCTTCCTTCTGCAATGGCCTTCCCTTCCCTTCCCTTCCCTTCCCTTCCTTTCCCTTCCCACCTGCCTTCTTTGGGCTGGGGTTGGCTTTGCAAGGGCAGGACCCAGACAAACTTCCACGTAAGCAATTGGATGGAGTTCTGGGCAGATCCCCTCAGCCCTTCTGCCATAAAAGTCTCATTTTAGAGATGGAAAAGTCACTCCTGAACCCCATCCCCATGTCCAGTGGAAGGCACTCCTGCCCATGGCAAGCAGTTGGAATGAGATGATCTTTAAGATCCCTTCCAACTCAAACCATTCCATTATCCTGTGATAATTCTGAGAGCCCTCCAACATTCAGGGGATGCAGCTTTTGGCACTTTTTCCTCTGCAACAATTTTTGGGTTAACCCAACATCAGCATTTGTTTCCTTTTCCCACAACCAATTACTTTTCCAAGCTGGACACAAACTTTCCCCCCACGTTTTGTTATTGAGCACACCAAGTAAGAGAGAAGGAGCCACATGCAGCCACAGGAGCTCAGCTTCTCCCACAGTGACTTTCTTGGGAATTCTGGTGCAATCTAGTGATGGCCAAATGAGCCCCCATGACAGGTTGGGTTCGGTCCCTCGTTGCCCTGTTAACAGACAACTCCAGGAGACTGGAGGGACGAGGCCGGGCTCTCGTCTGGCAGCTCCTCTGACCAGAATACAGAACATCTGAGGGAGGAGTGAGGACAGGAGAGTTTCTAATACCTGCCAGCAGGGAATTGAATGTGGGAAGAGCGCTGGGAGCCAACCTTCCACACAACACTTACATCCAGGGAGGCTCTGGATAAACAAGCAGATGAAATGGCTGCTTGGGAAAATGGTTCCCACAAACTGCTCTGGACGGTAAGGATCGATTTTAGCGACACTATTTATAGGAGAGGAGGCTTGCAGTGGTTTGGGGGATTATCACCCCTTGTCAGTCCCTGAATTTTTTTCAACCTAGCCACTATAGGCTAGATTTTTCCATATTCTGCCTTCAGTTTAAATTAAACAAAGCTTTTTAATTTTTCTGCAGGTACAGAGAGCAAGAAAACATTTTTTATCAGGTTATTTTTGTTCATAAAGACAAACTATCAGTTCTGAAACACCTTCTGAAAGGGAAAATTTTGGTATTACTCAAAAAGCGTGCAAAAAGCAAGGCAAGGCCAGATTCTGAAGAAACCTGGTTTCTAATTGATCAGCTTATTAGGGTTTGATCCAGCGCAATTTGACATTGAAAGGTTTTAGTTCAAGCCCTTAAAATACACACTGCTGATAGTTTTCTACTTCTCAGCTTATTCAGCATGTTCAAGAACATAGACTAAGCTGTCTTGACTACAAATTAGCTGGATAGCAAAAGCCAGTACTAGGTTTTTAGGGTATTTTATTGTATAGCTGCCTAAGAAGTGAGGCACAGATTGGGAAGTTCATATATCATTTTGCAGGATTTATTTATTCTTTCTTGCCAACTCAGCTCCAAAGCCCAGAGGTCAAACCCTACAGATCTTGACATCCATAGTTTTGCCACTGACTTCACTGATGGCATAATTTCAGGCATGAAAATGAAGTTGTTGGTCAAGGTTTATTTTCTCGGTTTAGATGTGCTTTTAAAGCCCTTCCAAAAAATCTCTATAAAAACTATAATGAACATTCAAATAAATTGTTTTCCCCACTCAAATCTCAACTATCTAAAAAATGTATCAAAGGAAAAAAAAGAATGGAAATATATATCCAGGCTTGGCTTTGTCCTCTCAAGCTCAGATTTCATAATATGGTTTTTGGACTCACCAAGTGAACTCTTGCAAAACACTTCTGTACTTTGCATTTTTTGGTGTTTTTAGCTGCTCTTGACAATGTGTGATATTACCAGTCATGGATATTAATTGTAAGATTATACTTCTGCAAATTAAAGTATGTCTTGCCTTCCTAGAGAGCTCCAGCCAACACAAGAAATCAGACATGATGCCAAAACAAGCCTTTTGTCCTGCTTAAATCCCAGTTATGCCCCACATTGCTCCTCAAAGTGACCATCAAACCTTCTGCTGGCCCCATAAGCAGCACCACCATCACCCAGTCTAATTCCCACTCAACATCCCAGCCTCACCAGCATTCATGGGATGAATGTCTTTCCAGATATAGCCACGGACAGATGAGAATAATAAATGCAGTGTATGACTCATTAAATGCAAAGCTTATTTTCTCACACACCTGCAAACACTTGTGTGGAGAAGTTCTGGAGAACAAAGCCAAGTCAAAGGCAACTTCTAAATATCCAAGTGGAACTCATTAATGTGGAGGCCAAGACTTCACCAGTGGTATGTAAATTGAAAGAAAAGCACCTCATTTAATGTGAATAATATTTTATTTTCATTTCACATGTGTTTAAGACATGAAGAGCTAAAAAGAAGTCACACATCGTGTAACAGAAACTATATTAAGTAACGTTATGAAATTAGGATTGAGGGTCATTGGCTACTGTGGTGTGCCCTGAACCTGCTTTGATAAATGAGATAGGAAGTTCTTTTAATAAGGATCTTAATTATGGAATCACAGAAGGAGAGAATCATTTGGGTTGGGAAAGACCTCCCAGCCCATCGAGTCCAACCTGTGCCCGATGCCCACTTTGTCGCCCAGCCCAGAGCACTGAGTGCCACGTCCAGTCCTTCCTTGGACACCTCCAGGGATGGGGACTCCACCACCTCCCTGGGCAGCCCCTTCCAACGCCTGACTCTTTCTGTGATGAAATTCTTCCTCCTCTTCCAGAGAGGTGATGGCAGTTTGTGGTGATGAACAGGCCTGTCCACACACCACTATCCACAACTTGGTGGCAAGAGGCAGATACTGGTATTATTTAAGTCCACCACAACTCCTCTGCAATTTCACGCTGAAACTTTACAGCTGAATTCTACAAGAATGGCAATTTCTGACTGAATACAAAACACAACCAGTTGTAGGACAGTACTTTGAAACACCAGCACTGATCAGAGATTCATGGGTGCAGAAGCAAAATCCCTGTTTCATCACTGAAATTTCTTGTCTCCGAGGTTGGCAATGACCCACTGTCAGCAGCTTCTTTTGTTGGTTTGACTCAGTTTTCCCATCTGTAAAATGGAAACTATAAGACTTGCCTTTCTGAACATATATTCAATTGATTTATATTAAAAATTTACTTACTGAATACAAAATTATCACTTTAGTAAAGGCAAAGCATTATAATTTTACTTAAATCCTTGGTATTATTGATAAATTCCTCATTACAGTTGCTTATACACACACATACAATCACATGCATATTTATATTATTTTACAGACATTATAAATATATGTGTGTGCAGCTGTAAAAGCATATTCAGACCTTGATTAATCCAGGATCCCACCAAAATTCAGCTCTAATTCTAATACTTTTCCCTGCATTTTGCTGGCAGACAGGGCTGGATCCACCTGTATCTGTTTGAACTCAATGACAGTTCAACAGCAAAACCAATCTTGGAACTGCAACATCACAGGCTACAACAAAAATAAACCAGCCTAATCCCCTTCACAGTCGCTTCAAAAGGTTGGATATTCATGGCAGCATCCTGATCCGTGCTGGGTTAATGGTGAGTTTGCCACTGACCACAATGAAACCAAGATTTTGGAGTAAGGACCTGATCCTGCAGTTGATTTGTGTGATCTACAGGAAAAACCTCTGGAGAAGATAAGGAAACTTAGTGGATCTGGCTACAAGTCAAATTCTGTTCAGTCTGCTCTGACAGCATAATCAAAGCTATGCTAGAAAGCATGGAATAATATACAAATATATATAGATATATATTCTCAAATGGCTCTAAAAACCCACAGGAAATTTTTTTTTTTACTTAAATGGGAAGAAGAAAATCTATATCTTGGAGAGTGAAAAACAAATTAAAGGTTCTTGAAGGGTGTTTCTTAACATTTACCAGTGGTTTTCCCCACGGAAAAGATGAAAAATTAGCTTGAACCCCAGAGCTTTTGGTCTTTTGTAATCTTTTCTCTTTTTTTTTTAACTCCACAATGAATATAGATTTTTTAATCCTATATGCAGAGATTTCACATATTTAGATTTGAAAGCTTTCTTATTGTTCTAGGAGACAGTTTTAAATTAAAAATGCATATGGGACTTACCTGTCCTGGGTGTAGGAGCACAGGAGGCATAACCAAACACCAGATGAATCCAAGGAATTTTTGGAGTCCATAACAAAATAACCCTGATACCAAGAGAAATGCTGGGCTGTCAGGCTTCCCAGGGTAAGATAAGAATCTTTGCTGTCTGCTCCCATTAGGATCCGAGCAGGAAAAGATCCATGGTCATTAAGGAGAGTTTTGCCATCTCCCATCTGGGTCCCATCACTGCCTCACGCACCTTGGAAGAGGAAATGATGCTTCAGCAGAGCTCTGGGAAGGCAGAAAACCATATTCTTATTTTTTATATATCAGCAAAATCCATTCTGAAGTGTAATCTTAAGGTTAAAACAATGAACAGGGGTTCAAAAATCTGGGGTGATTTTTTTTTTCCTGAATTCATCTTTAAAGCACTCAGTTGGTAAAATGGAGATGGTGTAATTTCCTTCCTCTCTCACCCTTTCCCTACACAGACTGTTGAAATGTAAAAATGCAGAGGAAGAACTTTCTCAGTCTATATCTTGGTGAGATCTCATTTGAAGCCTAGAAATAGGAGGCAAATAATATTAGTAAGAGAGATTTATGAAACAACTGATTAAAAATACCCCACGGACTGGTTACACAATTCAAATTTTCAAACTGTAATAGCTAAATTAGCTAAAAATAATTATTATTGTAAGTAAAATTATTACTGATATATTCACTATTTACTTTTTGACACACTCTTGAATGCCCATTTCAAATCCATATTCTGATGAGATTTCCTCTTAGAGGGTTATCCTCTTCAGGGATATCTGTGGAAAATGAAGACCAAAAAAGGTTAAAAATTAATTCCTTTAGAAAGACCTGTGAATATTTGTGAAAAATACTTTACTTAACATATTTCAAAAAAGGTCATTAACTGAAACTAAGTATTGTATGATGGTTAATGAAAGGTTTGTTTGCTTGGGAGCCAAACGAGGATTGTGTTTGCCATGCCAGGTCACTGTGAACTCCAGTATGTGAGTGAATTCCAGGATTTTGATATTCGAGGAGTTTCTATTGACATTAAATGTCTGGTCTTGTGAGTTTTGCCCAACAGTTCAAATATTTGAAGGGAGATACAACCATATGGTGAAGGGGAACAGGCTACCCAGAGAAGCTGTGGCTGCCCCATCCCTGGAAGTGTCCAAGATCAGGTGGGAGCAACCTGGGATTGTAGAAGGTATCCAGAGGCTGGAACTGGATGGTTTTTAAGGGCCCTTCCAACCCAAAGTAGTCTATAATTCTGTGGCTAGTGCCAGGATTTGGCACAGCTCACCTTGGTCACCAGGAGCATGTTGCTGCAGTTGGAATGATACAGGAGAGAGAAAATACTTTGGGACCATTTGGCAGAACTGCAAGAGACGTGAGATAAGACCTGGATGGAAATAAAGCAGAACTGCTCCACTTTTCCATGCATTATTAAAACTGAGATTTTAAAAATTAAAACTTTATTTTTTCCTTTAAAAAATGCAACAGATGTGTGTGAAGACAAAGCTGGTGCCTGCACTATCTCGTAGAAGCTGTTTTATAGTTCTGTTTAGCAGTTACTGGAGGAGAGCACAGCGGAATGACTGCATGGATCTGTCATATGTTAATTAGGGGAATCGGTACAGAGCCAAGTTTTATAACCTTGTTCAATTTTAAGAGGGTTTCACAGTTACTGAATGCATTAAACCCCAGAACACGTTCTGGGGATTGTCCATTGAATTCTGCACGCAGGAAAGCTCCCTTGTTGGGCCTGTGGGGAGAGCTGATTTAGTTTTGCTATATGGCCATAGGAGCACAACAAGTAAAAATAATGGGGAAAACTCTGCAAATCAGAATCAGCTTAAGCCACAAGACACTCAGCAATAAACCTTAATTTGACTGCAAAAAGCAATTTATAAAAGAGCGCAATTTATAAAACAGTGCTCTTGAACATCTCTGACTCCTCTAATCGTATCTAATTATGGATAGAGATGTTCTGTATGTGGAGCATCAGGAGAAACATGATGTGATTCAAGGGTTGGATGGGGCTTGGAGCAGCCTGGGATAGTGGAAGGTTCCCTGCCCATGGCAGAGTGTTGAAGTAGGTAATCTTTACGGTTTCTTCCAACCCAAGCCATGCTGTGATTCCATGTGTTCCTGAGCTTCCTTGGTGAATGCTGGAGTGCTCACTCAGCCAAAATTCCCCTTGAAATCCAGCCTGTGTTTTGCCTCAGGACTGCAGGTCAGATGCCAAGAAATAAAGTGATTTCGGTGAAGTGCCTTATATAAGCAGAGGGATTGCCCTGTGAGCACCAACAGCAGAGAAGAAAATGCTGCCCTTTTCAAGTTGTGGCTGAAGCAGAAGTGACCTCATCCACTTTTTTTTCCTCACAGGAGCCATCCAATTGGCTTCCATGGACCCACTGCCCTTGCATGACTGCAGAGAGTATAGAAACCCCTTCTGTCCAAGAACATTCCTGTATGGGTTGGCACTGGAAAGGGTAGAGAAGAGCTGCCACCCCCCCACACTGCCACCACAGCACTGCTGGGTACCTCCCTAAATCACAGCCAAGGGGCCTCATAGCACTTGAAGTGGGTTCTTCTCTGCTCTTCCGCCACCAGGTATCCAGAATGATCATGTAACTCCCAGCTGGATACTGGGACCTTGCAAGGAAGCTGGAGATGAGGGCAGAGGCCGGACTTTCTCCCCAGGGCAGGCTGGAGGATGCTCTAGATGCTGGGGAACAGCAGAGAGGGACCTTCATGGCCAACAAGGCTGGAAGAGGCAAGAAGGAGCAGAAAGGAGAAGGTCAAACTTTGGGATTTACCACCCACCGCCAGGGTCACCCAGAAGCACAGGTTTGATGGTGGCTCACACCACCACCAGCAAGGAGGAGAGCGGCCACAGTGTGAATTACCACTGCATAATTCCAAGACAAATTCAGTTAATAAATCTGTGGCCCCATCCTTTACTCTCTCCCTTCTTAACACAGTGTGAATCGCTGCAGTGTTTTCGCCAATGGGCAGGGAATCCCGGAGCTTTTTCCACAAAAATAAAATTCTGCAAGACCTGCAGGTGAAATGGTCTGAGGAAACAGAGAAAGGCAAAAAAAATCAACGCACATCACAATTTTTTTGTCACCCGGTCACTTAAAAATTGTATCAGAAGTGGGCCAGGTTGTCCAATTAACTCCACCAAAACTGTCCAAACCAGTGACAAGATTTGAATGAGCACACATTTTAAAATAAGTGGGTTGAATAAACATATCAGGACAGAGCTCTGCTATGGAAATTTCATATATCTGAATATATCAGAAATTTCATAAAACTGTGAATATATCAGAAATATATTCACAAAAAAATACAATTAAGATTTGGCCCACCATCCTTATTTCAGGAGATTGAAAATGCAACAGCAACAAACAACATGTTTTCCACAAGAAAAATGTGAATCAGCAGCTTGATCTGTTCCCAGTTTTCAAAAGCAAAGTCTTGTCTATTATAATCTTGTTTTTCTCAGTCATAAACACAGTGTGAAAAAAAAAAAGAGAAATTTATGTTGAATATGGTTATAGTTATTATTTCCCTTCTGGGGATTTATTAAGCATGTGTTAGGAGTTTAGGTATAAAATGAAATTGTTTTTTTCACTACATGGATGTCTTCTGTGACTATCTGTAAAATTTCATTAAGGTGTTAGACTTGATATTGCAGATCAAAGTAATCCCAAGAGATTAAGGAGACCCTGCTAATTGACTAAGGTCATGTACTGCACTTCCCACTGGCACTTTGGCCTACATTGACAACAGAGGAGCAGCCCCATCTCAAAGGACTATTCTATAAAAATACCATTTTCTTTATCTCTAGTCCAGTTTTCACACCGCTCCGATAACAAGGGATTTCATAAATCCAGGTGGACTGATTAGAGTTTTGAGTATGTAACTTTCTGAGTAAAAAATATACATGATACTTTTGAACAATTTTGACATTTTATCTTACCCTTTAAAACTCCCGGGAACATATTGCACGTTAGGTGTTTAAGAATAAAAAGTGTCAGCATATATAGCAAGTTCCATCATTCAAACTTGGCACTAAAGAGGATATTGAAAGCCTTGCTGCAGACCATTAAAACCAGCTAATTTACAACCAAAGACATTGTTGCTTGAAGTGCCAATTTGGTCAATAATTAAGGTTTGGAATATATATCCAGAGAAAATTCCTAAGAACCTTTCCTTGTTGATCAAAACATAGGATATATTAGTCTCACTTGGACAGTGGCTGTTAGTTCTGGATTGTGATATTATTGAAAATTATGGACTATCCAGAGGCGTGGTGAGGAATTATTGCTGCTGTCAGCAAGATTTGTGAACCCACTGCTGAGATATTTGCTCCCCCCTGGATCCTATGCCTGGAAATGTGAATGCTGGAAAAGTTGGAGGGAATTCACGAAAGAACTACAGAAATGAAGCGTGATTTGGAAAAAATGGCTCTTTTCTGTCTTCATCGTGGGACAAGGAAGGAACTCAAAGCCAATTGACCAGAAGTTTAAGGACAAGATTTACAGTTGCAGGGAAATAAACAGGGGAGCTGGGATCATACAGCCCATTAATTTAGCAAACTATGAATAAGGACTGACAACAGCAAGCTGAGTGAAAAGGATGCAAAGTAGAACTTACTTGCCATTATTTAACTCATCAAGTTACATACCAAGTGATTTCGACAGTTTTTTTTCACTAAAAGTCTTTAAATCAATTTTTTTATTTTTTTTTTCCTAAAATTCTGCTGTTACAAAAAGGGGTGGGGGAGGAAAGGGGGCTTAGGTTTCATTCACTGATTGGTTTCCTCAAGTTCATCCAAGTTTTTCTTGAAGGGAAGATTCAAACTTGAGGCAAAGTCATAAGCAATGGGTTTACTGGGCACATTTTAGAGCCATTAATGGATGTAACAACCACCCTTCCATTCACTGGATGAAATCCCCATCTAAGCAGAAGGATAGTGGGAGGCTCACGACATACATAAAACGCGTGTCGTTTGCATGGAGATGAATTTCAGCCTTTAGAAGCCAACAGAATCCCATTTTCCATTATGTTCAGCCAGCAGAACGGATTTCATTAATCAGCCTATCATCAAGGGCTCAGTCCTACCACATCACTCACTCAAAGTAATACCTAAGATGCAAATAGGTCCACTAAAGCAAAGGACGCATCTGGAGAAGTTGTGTCGTTCTCCGAGCAAAGGTGCTTTAATGGACTTTGAGAAATCCCTCTCTCCACAAGTGAAATCCTCGTACCCTTCCAGCTCTTCAGAAAGGTCCTGGGTAAATAAGTCATTCAGCACAAGTATTCAATTACCTGCAACACTGGAGAACTACAACAAAAGTGAAACTGTTGAATGAAAAAGCAGGTAAAATTTGCTATTTGCTACTTCTTCAGCTCAAATAGAGAGTTCAAAATCCCTTTCCATTCAGCAATCGACGTTGAACTCTTTAGGCCACCATTTTGAGTAAGATAAAGGAGGCCTGAAGTCCTAGAATATGGAAAGATGTGGTGTAGATGAGGCTTTTTTACCTTTGATTCCTTGAATTTCAACATGCTTACAGTATTTTTAGTCTTCATGTACCCATTTAACCATCCTGGGTTTACCCATGAGAAGTAAAACCTGTCTTTATACTGAATAAAATGTTCCTTTTCTATCTTGTTAACAGTTTCCTGACGTTGCCTCGATGCTGTATTTTCCTTGTTTTCTATCCCAAGCAGAACTATAAAGTTTGAATGATCAAACTGACTAAACAAAGAATGAAAAATCTCAATTTATGTATTCACACAACATTGCCAGTTTGTAAACCCAGTGAAGTCTTTCGACCTTCCTTTTACCAAATGCGAATGAAAAGCAAAAAAAACGTATTATGCCCAATGAATTGAGCACTTGTTTATTATTCCTTGCAAAATGCCTAATACATATGAGGTGATTTTTGTGCCTTTTTCATATACTGAGTTTGTTGTTTCCCATTGGGATCAGTGGCATGTGAATCATTTGAGAGACTCTTTGGGTTAAAATGTGGGAAAAGAATGATATATTTGTTAATTGTTGTTGCTGTTCTTGCTATGATCTTTGGCAACACCTGCTGGTGGTAGAATGCAGTGCTGGAGCCACTCTACATATATGCCTTCAACATATAGACCTTCAACTGGCCACACAACCCAAAAGAGCACCGACGCAGTCAGTGGGCTTAAAAACGTCAGGCCAAGTTCATGAAAGCATTTGCACAGGGTTTTCAGGCTCAAAAATCTCTTTCATATTAAAATGTGCCTGGTTTTGTTTATCAACACATCTGCTGTGATTTGTGAAAGTTGTGACTTTACAGTAACTTAATCCAAAGAGAATTTTGCACAGAACATCTCCCACCCGCTTCCCAGTAACAAGGCATTTTGAGCAGCAAGATAAATAACATTTAGGCATCTAATAAAAACTGCTGAGTTTTTCGTTGGGTTGTTTTTTTGTTGTTGTTTTTGGGTTTTTTAATCTCAAATCCTCTTTTTTTACATAGTACAGCAGCAAAGCCTCGTATTGTGGGTGAAAATCTGTAAATTTGCAGTAACTGAGAAATAACAGAAGGCGCAGCAGCATTCTTTATGTTAGTCTATATTGATCGGCTCTAATGAGCACCAGTGGAGCTGTAGCTAATGGTGGTATGTCTGGTGTTAAGGGCAAATGTGGGAGAAGATTATCAACCCAAGGGGTTTAACAGTTGCCGGACTGCCCTCAGCCCTCAGGGCAATGATGCACTTGAGAGGTCACTGTATCAAATGAGGGAAAAGATTCAGCCAGCGCTGCTGGAAGAGATGCAGCAGGAGCTGTGTTTTAGCCGAGACTCCCGGCATCAATAAAACAGTTACTCTGTGCCGGTCCTTTCTCCCCCTCTCCTCTCTCTCCCAACCACCACCTACCCAGCGTTGCATTTCTAATTAAGAATCATAACACCAGCAATGTGGGGAGGACTGGAGCTGCTCGGATTTATCCAGGCTGGGACACGCACAGGGACACGGTGCCACCAGCGCGAGGGACCCACAAACGCCACAGAGAGCGACACATTACGGGGCAGAGCGGTTCTACACCTGGTGCCTGTTTGTTACCTGGGGGGGGTCACGCTGCCATTTGATGTGAATTTGCTTGATATTTCATTCACTGTGTTTCTTGCCACCCCCTTCTGAGATCTGAGAGGGGCGAGATGAGTGACCACCAGAGCAGGGGAGGCCACCGGGCTTCAAGGGGAAGTTAACTGGCAGATCCGAGAGAGCGCTCGCAGTAAAATGTTTGTGCAGGAAGGAAGCTACAGGTATTCAAAAAGATAAAAATGAACCCAGAAATGCCTTGAGGTGTGAGGCATGTTGCACATTCCACGCTTTAATAGCATAATGGAATAATTCTAACTGTGTGAGGCTCCCAAACACACCAAGAAGCTGAGAACCTAGCAGTGAGATTTCAAATATTTATCACAATAAACACTAATATATATTAAAAAAATAAAAAACAGAATATTTTACTTTATGTTGTAAATAAGCAGATTAAATATTACCTTAGCTCCATTATGCCATAGCACCCTGTGGTTGTGGCAAATTATTTATTAGGTCTTTAAAAATTCTAAGACATGGATTCCTCTTGTTCCTTAGAGACTGATGATGGGTCAGATTGTTAAAAAAATCTTCACAGTTCTAATTTTTCTGCAGTGTTAATATGCAAGAAGGTCGAATCTTTGTTCCAGTCAAAGATTTTCCAACCAGTCTTGCCTGAACAAGAAGAAAGCAAGTCAGAATTTGGTTAAAAAAGAAGAATATTTCCTGCCACTGTCAGCAAAAAAAAAAAAAAAAAAAAAATTCCCTCCCCCAGAAAAAAAAAAAAAAAAAAAAAAAAAAAAAAAAAATGGCTTTAGACTGTTATGGGGCTGCTGACATGAAAATCCCTGAAATAAGTGGAGCAGGCACTAAAGCTGGCATGCACACTCACTGGGAGCAACGAGGCTGGAGACGCTAAGAAACATTTTCTGCAGAGAAGCAGGAGTTGACACATCCGACGCTCGCTGCCTGATGGGCTCCAGCTCAGGGGTTTTCTGTCTGCTGCTCCCACCACTGTCCATTAGACAGGCCCTGCACCAGGGATGTGCAGCCACAAGTGACACTAATGTGCTCAAAGGTTGACACTGGGGAACCCACAGAAAGATGTGTTCGTGCCCGTAGTTCATGCACGGTTGGAAAGGGAACTGCTCTGGCACAACGGAGAGCGAGTCTGTGTCCCCAGCGCTGCATCTGCCCCTCTCCTCATGCTTTGTTAGTGTTGAAATCCCCAAATATCCCAACCAAAAAAATAACCCATACTGTTTTAAAGTACATCCTGAGAAGCATCCTCATGAGGGGCAGTGGAGGGACAGGGACTGATCTCTTCTCTGCAGGGACCAGCGACAGGACCTGAGGGAATGGCTGGAGCTGAGTCAAGCAGGTTTGGATTGGATATCAGGAAGGGGTTCTTTCCTCAGAGGGTGGTTGGGCACTGAACAGGCTCCCAAGGGCTACCAGAGCTCAGGGAGTGTTTGGATGATCCTCTGAGGCACATGGTGTGACTCTTGGGGATGGGCCTGTGCAGGGCTGAGGGTTGGACTCGATGATCCTTGTGGGTCCCTTACATCTCAGGGTATTCTATGATCATATGATTTCCTACTGTAGTTTCAATTCCTATGTGGTTTATACAAGACCAAGCTGCTTCTGTACAAAATGAACCTATGAGCAGACTCCATGGCAAATTAATGGCATTTATTTTCTAAAACTTGAGTTCATAAGCAGCTTGAGTGGACTTGCTAATTTACACAGTTAGTGAGAAATTCTGTTACTATGAGCTGCAAACAGGAGCAGAAGATGACCATGACCCCTGAGCCTGCAGAAACGGTCACAGAATCACAGAACATCCCGAGGTTGAAGGGATGTTCCAAGTCCAAGCCGTACACAGGACCAACCTCAAGAATCACACCATGTGCCTGAGAACCTCAAGAATCTCACCAGGTGCCAGTGACACTGAGATTTCGGCAAACTCAAGGCTGGGTTTAAAAGCTTCAGAGGAAAACCACGATTCCCAGCTCAACATGAAACAAAGAGCTGGATAGCCTTTTTCCAGGGAGTGCTCATCCTCTTCAAAGGATTTTTTATGTCAAGATATTTAAGTATGTGGTTTTCTCCAGCTGATATTTCAGTCTGAAGAGCTCCGTTATCCTTGTAAAATTGGATACCCAGAAACACAAAGGACTGTGGAAGTTTTAGAGGTGGGACCTTGTTTTCATTCATGAACTCCTCTAATCCTCTAAGCCTCTTTTACACTCTTTGTTACTAAATTTCAGATTTGGACATATTTGATCTTAAGAAGATCATAGATTAAATTTCAGATGCTTTTTTTCTGCTAATGACGGAAGTAACAACCAAATTCCTGTCTCTATAGCAGCAAATTCCATCATACAGAAAGATAGATATAGATATAAAATACATTTTAAAAAAGATCTCTATGTGCCTAACTGAAACATTTTGGTAAAATGTTTCTGTGAAAGGATAATGTGAATAATAGAGCAGGAACTGTTTCCTAATGACTTTTTTCTTAAGGAGACTTTACAGTGTATTAGTGCATTACTTAATTGATATCATGCACGTTATTCCTTGTGCTGTACCTGTGGACAGATGAATGTCTGGGACGTGAAATCATCTTTTATTGCTTTGGTTGAGCTGGCAAGTCACATCCAGGTAAGAAATAAGTGTTGTTGAATCACGTGATATTTCTCTTTCCCCAGTTGTCTCTCTCTGGTTTCAGATAAGCACCATATGTGGTGTGAGTGTCCATCAAAACCTGCAGAAGAATGAAGGAGAAATTCACATCCCAGCACTGGCAGGACACTGGGTCCACACTGCTCTTACCTGGGACCTTTCTATATTTACCCATCTCATGGACTTTAACTCCAAAATCTAATTAGTCCAAAATTCCCCCTTCCAAAGGAAATGCAAAAACGTAAATGTACACAAACTTTCACGTTACCAAAAAGCTAAAACAAATAACTCGGTGATCGTAATGACATTTAAATAGTTTTAGAAATGATTGGTTTGGTCAGATCCCTTGCTGTGAGAGGTGTATAAAGGTGGGATCTTGCCCAGCAAAGTCTGCAACCAAATTCCTTCAGACTTTAATGATGTGGGAGTACAGCTAAGGAACCTATGATTCTTTTAATAGTTGGTATTGACCAGTCATTTTGAAATGTTTGCTTTAAAAAGGACATGCTATTTGTTTTTTCTTTCCATTTAAATATCAAAAATAAAGGACCTTGCTCTAGCTCTAAATGATAATCCATACAATGAATAACCACTTGGGGCCAAAAAAACTTTCCTCACCCAAGTGAAGAAATATTTTCAACTCTGGAGAATAAGTATCAACAAAATCCATCCCTTTACCCATCAGTCTCAAAAAATCTTACCAAGTCATTATAATTTATGCATTAAATAAAACTTTGCTTGTGTACTTTTTTTCCATATGCATTTCAACCACTTGAATGAAATGCAGCTCTTTCAGGAGTTCATAAGAAATGCACCTTATTTTCCTTGCTCTAGAGGTTTTCACTCTAGAGTGTCCTGACCTCCACTCCTTAAACACCTCTAAATCCCATAAGTGATCCCAAGATGATGTTGTTTAGCACAGTAATGTTATTTTCAGTGAAGCAGCACAGGCACTTGGAAATGCAGGAGTCTTGCCAGGTTGGGAGAGGAACCAGAAACTTGAACCTCGTACATTTTTGATGGGAAAAAAAAAAAAAAAGGAAAAACACCTTCAAACCCAAAAATTGTGTTGATTTAAAGCTACTTTAGAAATTAGCCTGTATTATTATAAAGTCTGTTTTATAGCTACAAACCACATGGAAATCCCTTCTTCAGGAAACAGCCCCTTTCCTACTTAATTATTGAGCTCCTCTTGGATAGTACTGGCTCTTCTCTCTGCATCCTAACATCTTCCTGGGGCATTCCAGCCACAAGGATCCCCCCAAACACTTCCCTTGTGGATATACACCCACAATTCATGTCAACCATGGTGGGAGGAGAGTTTCCTGTTCCTATCTGTCCGGTTTGGAGCATCTTGCTGATGATTTTAAATAGGTAAAATGCCAATTAAACCATTCAAACTCAAACCAACACAACTGGTCATGGCTTATCCGCAATGGCACTCTGCCTCCAGGGGAGTTTAGTTCAACTTCCAGCGTGTTCCCCCATCACAGGGCTATCTGTGAGATCTTTGGGTGATGGAAAGCTTTGAGCCTTAAGAAGTTCTCACAGGTCATTTGAAGAATATTTAATTATAATATTCTTTGCTTGCTATTAGAGTGAAATAGTCCAAAAATGCCAAATTTTGCAGTGAAACACAACCCAAACAACACTTTCCACTCCATGGCTTCATGGGTTTCATAAGACTTAAACCTCTTTCTTTCTAATTCTTTGCATCTTTCCATCTCTTGTGCTTCAAGCCCAAATCACCACAGAAAAGGAACCTTCACACTGTGATATTTCCTAAGTGCCCAAATATATATTAATAGGAATTGAGCAAGGTGATAGTTTCAGGCCAGGTCTGCAGTGGGTCACAACCCACTTTACTAAATCATTTGAGATAAATCTTAGTCTTCTTACCTAAACAGAGCTCCTCAATTGCTTGAGAACAACATAATCCAACAGTACAAAAGGTGCATTTACCAACTGTCCATTTACTTTCTGGAAGTCAAAATATTAAAGCTCAACTCTATGAATTCCAGGACTTGAACCTTCAAAAGCATTATGGGACCAGATGTTTTGGAAGAGGATGAGATCCTCCTGTTTCCAGGAACTTTGTCCATTTTGATTCTCACAGCCAAAAGAACAATAGATAGAACATCCATTAAAGCTCACCATGATGAACTCTGATAACAGATCTGTTAAATGAAGTTATTACCACTGGCTCCCTCCACTGGGTTTGACCAACAACTTTCAGTCTTCAAGACTTATCCCTCACTTTTTCCTTCCAAACTGTTTCATCTGGAGTTTTTTGTTTGGGGTTTTTTCATTGTTGGATCATCTCTATGGTGCTCTTCTCCTCATCCACATCAACCCTATTTTTGCTTTTGCCTTCTCCTTTGGTCCTCTGTCATCATTTTCTCAGTGAATATCCCTCCAGTGACAATTTACCTGCATTTCTTGCAGCTTTCTTAACATCCTTAAGGCTTTTAAGGCTCCATATTTATGCCCACTGCCACTTGGTTTGGTCATTGGGTTACTGAGTTCAATCATCTTTAATTTACCTTTTTTTTCCTTATTTCAGAGAAAAGAGTAGATTAAAAAATATGCCTTGAATAAAAAAATCTTACAGCATTCAAGGATGGGCTTGATGCTTTCCCAGAATATATACCTGGTTCCCCCATGCCTAAAATTGAAGGGTAGTAGTTTCATATTTAAAGAATTATCAACAGCAGTGTCACTACTAGTGCCTTGACACAGAAAAATAGCAAAATCCTATTCAATATGGTTGATTGGAAAACAAAGAAATGCATCATTTCACTTCCTGATCATATAAAACCATTAGCAATAAAAGGACAGCAAGGAGAGAAAAATCAAGTGCTGAATCATGAAAAGACTCAGCAGATCAAGGTCTTTCTTCTAAAAAATCTTTAGCAGGGAAAAGAAGAAACAGTGGATATTATTTCCAATTATTTCTCAAATTGGAACAGAGAAAGGAAAATAAAACACACACATACACACAAAATAAAAAAAATAAAAAAAAAAAATCCCTGACTTGGTGCTACTGGAGTTTGTAGCTGGAAGGAAAGTCCTTGCTTATATTGAAGTAAAGTTCTGAAAATAAGCAAAGAACAGATTTATTGATTTTTGGTGAAGTCTGGGTGTAAAAAAGAGAAAGAATAAAGAAGTGCTCTTTGCCCGCTATGTCCAAATGACATCCCCAGTGGCCTTCTTAATGGTGGGGGAGGGGAGGGGGCAGGTGCCTACCCCGGCACACGGACACAACTGCCCTTAGGCTAGGGCTAATGGTATTGGCTGAGCCTGCTCTAAGCCTCTCTTTTCTAATAGCCAACTTTCTCTGTGCGAGAAGACAGACAGATATTGATTGGTCCAAATGCCCTTGAGTTGACAACATCTGAAATGAAAATCCACAAGGCGAGCACAAACTTTCTGCAAGTTCAATTCCCGGAATCTGATTATGAGGCTGGACTGCGGGAGCGCTCAGACATGGGAAAGGGCTCCCTTTGTCGCTGGTTCATACGTGTAATTAGTGGGATGGCGGCAGATTTGCTACACAGATGGCGATTTTAAGAGGCAGTTTAAGGATAACAATGTTCAGATTAAAGGAGCAAAGCAAGTCAACTCCGTGGTGAAGTTTAATGACAAAGTTGCAAAGACAAAAAGTCACATTTCCCATCTCTGAGAGTTAATTAGTTACATTTCCCATCTCTAAACAATAATTACATATACATAAATAAAACGCACATACAAGGGGTGATTTCAAAACTTACTGAATGGTCTTAGAGAAAGCTCCACAATTTACAGTTCACCTTTCAGGGATGTCACTTCATCCATGCAAAGTCTAAAGGTTCAAACTAACACTGACTACCAGCAAGTCTGGTTTTATTTTCTAATGGTTTTGCTGTCCAGAATTAAAATATTGGAGCTACAGCTTGCAAATGTTAAGGATGAGGAATGGAGAAAGCTGGAGGAGTTTATTTGTACCTTATTAAGCATTCTTTTTTTATTCTACAAATTCCTCCTAAATCAATACATTGACTACTGTATAAACCTTAAATAAAGCATTATTAAAGTGGAAGCTGTGTTCCTGTCCTACTGGGTTATTTAGAAGCATAAAAGATACACTTTTAAGAATCAGTCTCATGCCAGGTAAAGTACAGCTGGAATACACATTAAATTTATTCAGCCATTGATTTGTAATGTTGATCCTCCATGGCTTCATGTTTCTTTTCTCATTAATCTTAGTTAACCCTCTCAAAACAATGGCAACGTTGTCGTTTGATGTATTGAAGATCCAACCTGCAGATGATGCTGCTCTCTGGGCTGTGATTCCTGCTATCAGGAGGGATAAAGCCACAGAACCAGAGAATCTTGTTTGCTTGATTTTGTGTTAAATATGAAAAGGAGATGTTCTTCTCAGAGGAAGAAACAAACAAAGAAAGGAGATGCATAATTCCAACTCCCTATGGGTGGAACGAGATGATCTTTAAGGGCCCTTCCAACCCAAATCCCTTCATGATTCTTTGCTGTCCTAAGACAGGGCATCTGAATGATTTGGCTGCAGAGAATTAATAGATCTGCTGGAGGTCTGCTATGGGGGAAGGAACAAACTGCTGGGGTGATTCCAGTCATGAAGAATCAACTCCAAGAGAAAGTCACTGCAGAGGAAGGCAGAAAACTGCAAAAGACAATCCTAACTTAGAAATTAAGACCTATGCCCATAAAGCCATTAACTATTTTAATTTGAGAGTCTTCTTATTAGGGCATTTCCATCTTCTACCTGCAGCTCCTTGCTACCCACCTGATTTAGGTGCCTTTGCAGAGAACCTGAAGATGAGGAGGAGGGGAGAGGTCAAGTTTGGAGGAACCAACAGCAAATACACACAAATGTGCAGACAGAAGCCTTGGGCATTTACCATCCTGCTGGATCACACATCATGACACATTATGTCATGATATTTGTCATGACAAATATCAGCTGTTCAGACTAAATGGCCAAGTTCTATCCCATCTCTTGCTGCAAAACCCTAAGTAGGTTCACAGTCCTTTGTACGATGCAAGTGATTTTGTTATGGATCAGCTCCATGGGCTTTGACTTTAGCATCCAGCTCTCTTCAAAATCCACCTGCCTTTTAATTACACTTCCCCCTCTGACTTCTTAACGAGCTTAGAATCCCAAAAATACATTATCAATATAGGCCAAAAATAAATAAATCAGAAAATCCCAAGCTACCATTTTGCCTGTAATTATTTACAGCCTGTAGGAGATCGGGACACAGATGAAGAATGGCCACCCCCGTTCATATCCACAGAAGTTACATTCAGCATCAAGGGGGAAATGATTTAGCTGAAGACGGACTATGTAGTGAACATTAGCAGCAAATGTGAGGCTTGTTTGTGGTAAATCCATCCCTAGGAACTATTTCTTCCTTCAGTCCCAAACAGTCTTTCTAATCTTTTGTCTTTTCAAATAGCTGTGATAATATTAAAACCATGCTTCACGCCAAACAGCATTTCTGGGATTTTCCTAAGAGATGTGGCTTTGGATAAGAAAGTGCAATTGAGTTAAAGCAGTAGGAGAGCCCAGAGTCAGTGGGGTTTGTTGTGATCCGTTGACCACTTCCCAGTAGGAATCTCTGCAGTCGCTGAGAATTACTAAACACCATTTCAAGGAATATAGGTAATTCAGTCAACCAAAAAACCAAACAAAATAAGCCCAGCATAAAATACATTTTAAAAAACCCTACTGGCATGTGAAAAGCAGGAGTCTGTCGAGCCCGCTTTGAATCATTCCCGGTGTACTTAGCTGAGCAAAAATCAGGTGGGCAAAATTTCTCCGTGTGCACAAAGATTAGAAAACAGATATTTCTGCAGCCACTGAGACTGGTTTTGAGATAGAAAAATGACAAAGCTGGCTTTTTCTGTCCCAGTGCTTAGAACGTATCACACCTTTCATGCACGTTTGTCACAACACCTGAGAGAAAAATAAAAATACACTGTTTGATACCACAATTCAGAGATGACATTATGACTGAAGAACTTCCTTGCTGTCAGACAAAAACGTGGCAGGTTTGCCCTGCAGGTTTGCCCTGCACCAGGTGTGGATCTCTGTGGACTGGCTGTGATTTTTTTTGAAGTTCCCAGAAAAACCTGCCATATTTCCCCATAATTTTTCTTGAGGAACTGAAGCTGATAACAGCCAGGACGAACAGCTCTTGGTACAGTTCCCATCATTCTCAGCCTGTTGTCTTTTCACTTAGAGCCCCTGATTTATCATCCAAAAACAAAAACGAAAGTCTGTAAAAAATTCTCAGCTGGACTTTCAGAGCCCCTATTGACAAGTACATAAATGTATACCTATATAAAATCATACGGAGGTCACACAATTTCCTAAAACACCGGTGCAACATTCCATGCAAAATGGAAGGCGCAGGTTCTGTAGGTATTTTATCATTATTGCACTTCTAAGACAATACTCTGCCCCCTCTATAAAGAATGATAGGACAGGCAGGCTGGAGTAGCTGCAGGGGATCCTACGCCTGTTGACTGCCAAAGCTGCTTACTACTTAACAACTGATCAACTGGCCCCCAAGGCAACAGCTTAACAAGCCCCAGTAGAAGTGGACTCAAGATTTCTTCCTCAGCAAAGAAAATGAAACCATTTACCAGGTATGACCAATATCTAGAAATCAAGGGGAGCAGCCCCCGCAACACTTCAGCTCCCCAGCTCTTCAGAAACAGCAAGGTATTTTTAGGCTGAGCTCCTGAAGTCGAGCAGGGCTTGCTAATATTGGACTAAGAAGAGGGGAATGTGGTTGCTTTGTAGAGGCAGAGCTGTGCCTTGCACACTTAGTGCATGCAGTGAGGAGGAGGGATGCTCATGGGTGCTCCGGGGCAATACCGTGTCCTACGTGCGTGAGAGAGGGAGAGAAAGAGAGAGCTCAGTCCTGAAACGCAGCAATTCCTCTGGGGGGAGATGTGGCAGCTGTTTACCAGCACAAAGCAATTCTGTGCAGCACTTTCAGGGAGGAAATGAAGAATCCTGTAGTCGGCTGGAGCTACAGGGGGGATTTTAGGGAAGCAGGATTTAATTACCCAAGCTGGAATTTGGCCAGGACACCAGGGCTCACACCTCTGCTCTCGTGAAAAGTGCCAGGGGGTCTTTAATAGTAACGAACAGTCAAGATTTGGGGTTAGTGTTTCACCTGAACCACCACACCCTCAATAACATTTTTCTCCTTAACAGAGTGTTAACAAAACTTTATCCAAAAGTCCTTGGGTTTGCGGTGGGGTTACCATGAAGAACAGTTTTTCTTATGAAGTTTCTCTTTATCTCAGGATCATTTAGAAAAAGCCACCATGTAAAACATCTTCACATCCACTGCAGGAAATGAAAGGAATATTTGACATTTTCAGGCAGTGTAGACCAGAGAGAATGCCACCTAATACACCCAGATTAGCTGAATCAGCTCCATAACCTCCCAAAAACCTGACACATTTCCTAAAGCCTCCGTACTCTAATTCTTCCATCCCTCGAGTCACCAATGTCTTCTTAGGAGACTTTTTTCCAAGCAATTTTTCTGAAGGAAACTTGAAGAGGGAGGGTTGATATTTTCCAATTTGTTTCTATGACTCGCCTTTTTTATAGTCCTAATCCTGCAGCCACATCAGGAGAGGTGTGAAGAAAACCTGTGAGGACAAATCTTATTTGAAAATTGGAATGACCTGTTGACAACTCCCCTTCCTGCACACAGATTTATTAGCACATGTTTCTGGGGATATTTAGTGGGGTGTGTTGCTTGGGTGAGTGGGGGAGTGTTCTCTAAATTCTTTCTCTGTTTTCACTTCTGCCGTTTCTTCCTCAGCCAAATTAAACCTGCAGCTTTCTGAATGTTGTCTTATTCACGCCTCCAACTCTTCATTTCTAGGTTATTATTCACCTTCTCCCTATATGAATAGTACTAAAGAACTTGACAATAATGAAGCTGCAGATTGCTGGAAAACTCCTGTATAATGCTAACCGCTATCACATAGTTTCTTTGTATTTTCCACTTGTAAGAGACTCTTTATGCTTAGATTGGAACTAGAACTGTTCTCTCCTCTGCGGCTCTGCACTGATCTCTGTAAAAGGGCTCATAAACATTTTTGTAATGACCAAATTGCTTTTATTAATGAACAAAATATCAACTCTGAAAGTTTATAAAGTGTCCAGACATTCTTCCATGTGCAAAAGTTTCTTGGGAAAAGTGAGGGTTCAAAAACTTTGGTTCATTCTAGAATGATTGTGATGACAACTAAAAGGGGGAGAGCCCTCCAGGGAAGGAACTTGTATAACCATGAGGTCCTAAGTTTTTGGAAGAGCTGTGTCAGAGCTTCAGATGCAGCCTCGGGGTTTATCAGGAAGCTCCAGAGCTCTGAGCTGGCCTAGTGGAAGTTGTCGCTGCCCATGGCAGGGGGATGGAAATGGATGACCTTTAAGGCTCCTTCAAACCCAAACCGTGTCATACCCAGGATCACATTCAACACATGAGAAAATGGATGACGTGTTGTACATAAAATCACAGAATCACAGGATGGTTTGGTTTGGAAGGCACCTTAAAGACCATCTTGTTCCAACCCCCTGCCTCAGGCAGGGATACCTTCCACTGACCAGGTTACCAGGTACACGTGACATACCTCAGTAAAATAACCGAAGTACAAAAAGAATGGAACAAAACAGTGCAGAGTCACTCAATAAAAAATATAAACAGAAATTTTCACTCGAGATTCTAGGCATGACTGCTCTTGTGCTGCTGCAACAGCATGTGAAATGTGAGCTCCATGTCTGGCAGCACCAAGAGGATTTCAATATCACAAGCCCTAATGATTGCTATTGCCTCATTGTAGCATCCTCTGAAAGAAAACACAGCTCTGGATCAATGCAGTCATTGACTGGCTCAGTGTATGGATAACTGATTCACATTAATACAGCCTGCATTGAACTGGAGTGGCCCTCAGAATTCCAACGAAAGGTATAACAATGCAATTTTCCCTTCAACCTGAGCAAGAGCTGAATTGACTTTTCCAGCTGTGCTTTCCAGCAGACACTGCCAGCTCCATGGCCAGGCAGCCTGGCCGCCCCCAAGCATCACCGTGAGGTGAATTAACCCTTTACCGCAGCCGATCACAGCAGACACTGCACCATTTAAAAGGACTTTGCACTTGTAAAGCATCTCTGCAGAGCACACAGATCTGTAGGTGCTTTATATATACCCTTAAAAACCTCGCTAGAGATGGTGAGGGATCAGAATCAATATTCTCATTTTATAGATGATCAACCAGATTAAGCAGGATACCAAAGGCTGCACAATTTTTTATATCACATGTTCATAAACTGGAATCCTATTCCATGGCTGGGGTGCACACAGGATTTTCTCCTAAGCTGTAAAACTCTTCCTTCTCTCAGCCACATTGAACTTGCCTGCAGTGTAGAACTACTGTGCAACTGTACAGCTTCTTGGGTTTTTTTCATCTGTTTTTGTTTTAGCTGACCCAGCGTCACCTCTGTAACATGGAAACCCAGACAAACCATCAAGTCCTGCTTTCTGACATAGCAGAGGGAGGGGGTTAGAGAATAACTGCTCAGGCTGGAAAATTAAATTACATATACTGTACATGCCATAGCCCATTTCATGCGCTGCAGAAGAGGTTCTGTCACTGCAGCTGAGGGCTGGGCTAGCCCTGCGTGTTACAGGGTTTATTCCAAGGGAAAAGTGACCAGAAGGAGGAAATCCCAAGGACCAATAAAATTAACACCAGGGTTCACAAGTACCCAGAGGCCAATGGCAAACCAATGGGTTTAGATGTTTTGGGGGATGAATACCTAGGAAGCAATAAGTCATCCAGCCAAGATAGTAATTCAGAAGAAACAGATAAAGTCCCAAATATAAGTCTGGGAAATAGCAGGAAAAAGTTTTTTGCCCAGACAGTGGTTGGACACTGAACAGTCTCCCCAGGACAGTGGTCACAGCACCAAAACTGAGTTCAAGAAGCTTTTGGACAACACTCTCAGGGACAAGGTGGGATTGTTGGGGTGTCCTGTGCAGGGCCAGGAGTTGGACTGGATGATCCTTGTGGGTCCCTTCCAACTCAGGATATCCTGTGATTCTATGATTTTAAAAGAAATGAAGCCCTACATACCTACTTTACAAGTGTTCATCTCCTTAACTTTGACTAATTCAGTGTTTGTTCCCATTGTTTTTAGCACAGAAAACCAAGCAAAAGGTAATTTGCAGACTCACAGAATATCCTGAGTTGGAAGGGACCCACAAGGATCATCGAGCCCAGTTCTGAAGTGAATGGCCCCTACAGGGATTGAACCCACAACCTTGGCATTATTAGCACCAGGCTCCAACCAACTGAGCCAATTCTCAGCCAGGGGATTATTATAAAGAGAAATTTGAGGAAATTTTCAGAGTTTAGCCTTTCAAGATCTGGAATTTCAGAAAACAGGGTGGCAAACTGTGCTTCAATGGGATTAAGTTGCATTTTTTGGATGTTGCTTTGGTACATTTCAACAGAAAAACTGTCTGTCTGATGAACTGAGAGAGAAAATTGGCAGGGTAACATCAAATGTGATTACCCACAGAGCAAATATAAAAACAATTACTGTTGTAGAACTTCTTATTTGACGTAGATCTATATAGATTGATGATGTCATTTTAAAAATAATAGGTAAATTCATCAAAATATTGTTAAACTTTGAATATTTGGAAAATACTTTTGAATACTTTGAAAAAAGCTTTTTTTTTTCTTTTTCTTGATTTTCTAAGACTCAGGAAAATTATAATTTTAATTTCACCATTAGAAAACAGGTCAGTCATGATTCATTTCTACCACTTGGTTGATCCAGCATGGACTAGTTCTAAAAGTGAAGTAGGGAGACCATTACTATTTTTGACGCGGCACAAAGTCTACCAAGTTTAAGCAAAAGTGTAAGGCATAACTGTGAGTTAGAAATAAAAAAACCAAAAAAATCTTATTCCCTGCATTAACTTCTTTGGCATAAATCATGACAACTCTTTGGGGAATCACGTTTTCATGTAGGTACCTTTAGCCAGAGATTTATCAAGTAACACACAGTACAAACTTCAGCTCCATTATTCTTTCTAAGGAATTCTGAGAAAGAATTCGTCATGTTCTCAGCTATAAAAGCTTTTAGTTCTTAAGAAAGTCTTCTGACACCCCTTAATTTTCTACTTGATGTCATTTCAGAAGTTCTCAGTTTTCATTTCCCAGTTATTAGCAACTCTCAGCTGAGGCAGAGTGCTATCACAGGTATAGAATTGTGGTATCTACAAGGCTAAAATACAGGTAAAATCATATATTTAGAATTAAATACCTGTTTACATCTTCGCTTCTGTATTTTCCTTCACAATGAAAAAAAATTCCAGAATGCCTGTTGTCAAACACTCAAGGCAGATGTTAGATATGTTAAAAGCTTTTTGAAGATTTTAATTGTAACCACTAAAAAAAAAAAAAAAAAAGTCCATGAATATTTCCATGTCTGGGACCACCAACAATTTTTCTTTTTCCAGTGCAAGAATTTCATTTAACATCACGGGTCAATCAAGTGGTTTGGTCTCAGGAGGAAATGGAAGAAATCACTTGAAAATGGCTGGAAAAAATCTGAGCTCCAGAAGGAGTTTTGAAAAGGTGGACTCAAGGTCAGCAAAGTGCTAAACGCTGTTCCCGACTCCCGGCAATCCCTTGGTGATCCAGTTCATCCACCAGCTTGATTAGGACAAGCCCAGCTGACTGACTTAAAGATGCCTTGTAATTGCCCACAGTGCATCTGTTGGACTTGTAAAAATCAGGGATATTTTAGGGAAAGCCAAGGCATCCTTGTTTACACACCCTGGAAGATGAAGAACAGATGCTCGATGCCTTAAAAGCTGTAAATACGTAGGCTGTGGTTTAAGTCACAAAGATGCATAAATATGTATTTTTTAAAATCATTCCCAATTTTCCTCAGAGATCTGAAGAGCTCTGGGCAAGTTTTATGTCTAAATGGAGAAAATAGCAGCCTTTATTTGATAAAATTATTTCAAAACAGGACTTAACCATAGAGCAGAAGCATTTCTGGGTTGGGTTAGGCCTGTTTTGTTATGAATAAAGAACAATGATCAAATTACTGAATGTCACAGTGGTTTGGAGGTGACTCTTCTACCTAAAGAACAAACAGTACTATTGACCTGAATCCCAATAAACTGACATTATTATGTGCCAACTGGTCATTTTTATATTAAGAATAAGCCTGTACACATAGAATTGATTATAAAAACTAAAAGCTCTTGGGATCCCCTACACTGAAATTAAGCTCGACAAACTCCTAGGAAAGCTGAACAAACTGTCTAAAGCTTTCTGTAGGCTGGGGATACTGGGGAAAGAAAGAACAGAGGATTTTCAGGTTTTGAAGAAGGTCTTCCAAAAAAGATCAGCTGCTAAAGCACCTGCTGGATTCTTTAGCTAGAAGGAGGTTTATTTTCAGTTTTTCTTCTTTATTAATTTGATCTATTCAGAGTTCAGAACATTTTAGACTGCAGTAGTTGACTTAGCAAAGAGCTGATTGTACTAAAACTCTGATTTTAACCCCAACTTATCTTCTTTTTTAATTTCAAGAATTTTTTTACATCTGTAGATCATCAGAGGTGAAGTCATGTACATGAGATTGTTTAAGTAGAACAAATTATATTTTTAAAATATAGAAACTTAATATATAATGACAATTATAATCAGGGATAAATCAGTACATTTATTTTTACATACATTCATAGATTTTTATATTTATATATAGTATTATATATAATATGTATTATATTAGTACATTTCAACACTAATTTAAGAATTTTTTTCACTAAAAAGTTCAGAATTTTTTGTTTGCAAAGCTTCAAAATTAACTGAGAGAATCAAGTACAATAAAATTAATGTTTTTACCAAAATTGTAACTGTGCAAAGAAATTTATGATTTAACCAACTGGAGTTCCTGGGATTTACCAAACGAAAACTGGGGGGGGGTTACGAAATGAATAAATTAACACTACCTAATTTTAAAACTGCAAATTCGAATTTAGTAAAAATATTCAGTAAAACTTAGTAGATTTGATTCTTTCTCTTTTATCAAGGTTAAAAATCACTCCAAGAGGACTGCAAATATTTGGGGAATAACTCCCTAAGAGCTGTACCTGTGCAAACCTTCCCATGCTCACCTGCAGCTCCCATTTTTCTATGGATTTTCCATATAATAAGATTACAACAGCCATGAAGTCACTGCAACTTTTCAATTTGTATGGATTTCTTCTGAAAATAGTGGTTGAATGCATGAATTACTTGGTGGAATTCCATGGCTGCTTACACAGACGGCCAGACTTGATGACCATAATAGTCTCTGCTGGTCTTAAATCCATGAGTCAATTAATATATGAATCTGATATAATTCAGGGACTTGTTTTCATGGATCCACTTGAGATTAAGTCGAAATGGCTAAGCTTTAATTATTTTAACATCTGATATTTGTCAAGCAAATTACTTCCAAATCAAACCATGGCTTTCCATCCTGGTGAAAATATTTAATTACACAAACTACTGGTAGAAGTAGTTCAGTCTGGTCTCAAATGCCTTTGGTTATTGTTAAATACTGACATGTCTATTTATCATCCCTCTGGGTTCTAATGCTCAGTAAGATTTCCCAGGAAAACATGTTCTCACCTGCAATCAAGGCAGCAAAAGCTGTGCCTTGTGATCTAGGAAGCGTTTCCAGAGAGCTGAAGAGCAATAAATAACATTATTATGAATAAAAACAACTTTAATGGATTTCCGTATGAGATTTAGAATTGTTTTTTAAAGTCCCAAAAAACAATAACTGTAGGTCAATTTATAAAAAAAAATGGAAGGTCTTCAGATTGAATATGAGGAAAAATCTCATCACTGAAAGGCTTTTCAAGCACTGGAACAGAGAAGTGGTGGAGTCTCCAAGTACTTGGAGACATGGGTCGGTGGTGGCATTGGCAGTGCTGGGGAATGGTTGGACTCAATGATCTTAGAGAGCTTTTCCAACCTTAATTATTTTATAATTCTATGATTACTAACAGATCACCTTTCTACTTAGGACCTGGCAGTTATTTTATATCATGACTCGCATGGAGAAGCCTTTAATACTGACAGAAATACATTTTCAAGCATTTTTCCCCCTATTTTTCTTGCTGCCTCTGCAAAATTCTTTAGTAAAATTCTTTCACATGGCAAAGATATTTTTGCAAGGGAACTGACAGCCAGCTAAGCTAAGAAATGGAGGAAATCAAATGAAGACTTGACAAAATTCAGTGTTTTTTAAAGTTTCACTCGTGGTTTTTAATATGGGTGTGACCCCAGTGAGCTGAGGTAGAAATATTGCCTTTTTTCTCATTCAGACTGTTCATTTTCATGACAATAAAAAGATCCCCTGGAATCCTGAATTCTAAATTCTACGAAGAGAAACCTACAAAGCCCAACAGATCCTGAGTAGATTATTAAAGTGTGAATAAACATTCACGTGCTGATGAAGAGTCAGCTAAAACCTACCCAACAACCCAAGGTGAGCAGGTCTGGTGGTTGGACTTGATGATCTTAGAGGTCTTTTCAGTGAGAGTTAATTAAACTCTTCATACCTATGTAGAACTAAACAAAATTAAATGTGAGCACTTCAGGACTGAAAAAAAAACAAACCCGTAAGTTTTGTTTGGCCAAACTCAATGTGGGATAAATTAATCAGGGATTTTACAGATATATTAAAATGTACGTGATTTAGGATTTTACAAATACATTGAAGTGCATAAGGGTAGAGTATTTTATGCATCACCTTGGCTGGAGAACTTTTCTCTGCAGAGGTTTCAGCAGAAGCCGCTACTAACAGCTCGTATTTGTTTCCTTCTAGGACAATACACATGCAGTGGTAGAAAGGTGTACTTAAATGCAAAATGCACTTCAGGCTTGATGGTTCTCATCTCCTTTAATCTTCCTCTCTTGATTAACAGTGAGGGCTTCTGTGAAGGACAATTGATGTGGTGCAATAGGTCGCTTTGTGGTCTCAACCTTGGCGGTGTAATCAGATACCTGGCATGTTTAATAGAGGTCACTTAATGCAAAGATTAAAATTAACTGGAAGTCAATAAGGGAATAATAAAGGAAAATGATCACCCTGTTGCTCCTATTTTGTAAAAGTAAACCTCACATTGTGGGCCAGGAGTAAAGCAAAAAAATGGAGTGGCAGGAGATCCAATAGGCCTTCATAAGCCCTCCAGCAAACAATTTAATGATTTCAGGTACCCTTTAAACTAAGTGGCCAATCACTGTTAAATCCTTTGGTATTCATTGTAATAACATTGATCATGATGAACTCTTTTGGTATTAATGTGGATGTAATATATACCTTTTTAATTATAGAACAAGAAAATCCAATTACCCCTTTGCCTCATCAAAGTTCTTCGCTGGCTGTGACTATTTAAACATACATTATGGAACATTCAAACTGAACGAGGTTTTTGTGCAAGGGAAGGGCCAAATCCTGCTGGGCGCTGACTACTTTTAACTGGCAGGAATTTTGGGAGAAGGTGAGTGTGCCGAGCACCTCTGCGGAGACACTTGGCTCTTTGCAGGATCAGGCCTCTGTAGCACATGGAAAAGCAGAAGATTCAGTGATAAGCCTTGGGAAAACCCTGATTAAAAGGCAGAAAGAATTTATTTGTACAACAGAGTAGAAGCTGCTCTGAACAGTTAAAATGATCATTAGTTGGGACATAATTTACCCTGTAGAAACGTAAGGGAAAAATGATGAGCTGAGCATACTGATCTGGTTTTGTTCTTTGTGCCACTGGCTGAACTCTCCATATTTTTGGACCTGACTCCAGGAAATAAGCTTGTATTCCAGCCTAAGTCAGATGGAAGCAGAAGCTCATGTCTTCTGATGCCTCTAGCCTACTTTGGAGCCAGGAAGTCCAGAAGAATGGATCCCTCTTGGTGGTCTTTCTTCATAGAATCATGGAATGGTTTTGGTTGGAAGGACCTTAAAGCTCATTCCGTTCCACCCCCTGCCATGGGCAGAGACACCTTCCACTATCCCAGGTCGCTCCAAGCCCCATCCAACCTGGCCTTGGACACTTCCAGGGATGGGGCAGCCACAGCTTCTCTGGGCAACCTGTGCCAGGGCCTCACCCCCCTCACAGGGAAGTATTCCTTCCCAATATCCCATCTCTTCCAGCTTAAAGACATTCACCCTTGTCCCCATCCTCCCTTATCCTGTTCTTTCATGGGTAGGAATTTGCTCTCGCTGTACACCCTGTGGGCAGGGACTATTTACACAAATGAGACCACACAGATTTTCCCCTGCATCAATAACCAGAAAGAATTATCTGGAGGGAAAAAAATAACCTTCACAAGACATCAAATTCTGTTTTCTCATTCAGTCCCTACTTTGGGAAAACTTTGAATATAGCTGGCTATAGTGTTCAAAATTTAACTACTGGGAGATAAAATCAGAAAAATTAAAGTTCTAGAATTAAGTAGTCCTTTTTGAGCTAATTCTCTGCTGTAAATAAAATCAGCTCCAGAAAGATGTAATCACTGGGTATATCAGTTCCCATGTGCACTGGGAGTCAACTTTTTGGAAGAACGAAATCAACCCATGCCTGATGATTACACTTCATTAATTAATCAAAAATGGGGAGGGTTGCACAAACACATTTAGTGTTGTACCTTCCTAGAAATTGGCCAAGCAAACCTTACATGAACAATTTTTAATTTTTTTTTTTTAATTTTTTTTGACCACTCTGTCAGCTCAGACCCATAAAAGCAAAATTTGCCAGAGCACTTCCAGGAGAACTTCGTAACGTCACCAAGAACGCAAATGTTGCAGCACACTGCTACTGAAGGGAACCTGTGCGGTATTTTCTCCTATTCCAGTTGAAAAACAGCACAAAATCACACTCAAAAGAAAATTTTTATGACACCTCCAGCACATTAATTTAGGCACAGCTGTCCCAAATGACAAACTATAACAGGTAGCAAAGCTTGGTGCTTGCAGGTAGGTGTAGTGTCTGAGTAGGGACCGGGGGAGTTATGTACCACCACGATATATAAATATACTTAAACAATACATGCTTTTACAGCAAAATGGCTCTGTAATCATGTCAGGCTGTAATTTGTAAGATATCACTGAACATTTACAAGATAATTGCCCAATTTCTGTAGCTCAGTCACAACTACAACCTGCTCATCACAAAAGTAGCATTCAGAAAGAACAAACCCAAATATTCACAATGCTTTAATGCTACATGAGGCAAGATAGGATGAATAAAGATACTTTAAATGTATTAAATGCTGCTCTTTCTTTAAAAATTACATTATAAAAACCTTCCTTAAACATTATTTGAATAAAGCCTCATTACTCACAGTCCAGAGAAGTTCATTAGGAGAAGATCACTTTGGAAAGCATTCAACTAACTGGCCTTTCTTCTCTGCAGTGAATTACATTAGCTACTTCCTAGTTATTTAAATCTTGAAATAAAAGATGTAAATGCTACAGTGACATCTTAAGATCATTGGTAAGGCAGGTCTTGCATGCACAAAAATGCCCAGCTGGTCTGGAGATAAAACAGATTGATAATTAGTTGCAAAATGTAACATTTCATCAGGAATATTTTGAATAATCCAATTTATCTTTGTCAGATATGCGGCACATATTTTTTCTTCGGAGGCTCTTTGTTCTTTAACATAATATTATAATTTCAGCCTCCTAATTAAGGCGCCCGTCGCTCGGCCCTGCCTTGATGTGACGCCGCGGATCGGGGCTGAGGGAACAGCACGGAGAGAAGGTGCCTGCCCTGAGCCACATGGCACCAGCAGCTCCCACCACCCTACTGAGCCTGGAACTGGTTTGATACCAGGAGATCAAAGCCCTCGGGTTGGAGGGAGGAGGGTCTGGCTGGTCTGAGGGAGCAGGGATGTGTTCAGCAGCTGGGACCAGAATTGCTCTGCTCTCAAAGCGGGAAGAGCGGCTCCCATCGCCTCGGCTTCCTAATTAACTGATGGAAACACCCTGTCCCCCCTCCCTGCCCTGGGTGGATCCAGCAGTGTGGGGGTCCCACAGCTGCCACTCCCTGTTTTTTGGCATCCCTGCAGTGCCGTGTTGTCCCCTGAAGTGATGGTTGGATGGGTGAGGGATGCCCGGATTTACTGGAAGAGAAAGGTGAAGCCTCACTGGGAAAGAGGCATCAATGAGGGTAAGAACAGCCTGTATGGGGAATGAGGTGCTGAAGCAGTGCTGGGAAAGGCACCTGAAGGTCCTGGTGGGTGGCCAGTTGTCCATGAGTCAGCAGTGCCCTGGCAGGCAGGAGGGCCAACCCTGTCCTGGGGGGCATCAGGGACAGCATGGCCGGCCAGGCCAGGGAGGGGATTGTCCTCCTGTGCTCTGCCCTGGGACAGCCTCACCTGCAATATTGGGTCAGTTTTGGGCACCATAACATAAGGAAGATATGAAGCCACTAGAAAGTGTTTAAAGGAGGGCAGCAAAGATGGTGAAGGGCCTTGAGGGGAAGCCGTATGAGGAGAGGCTGAGGGCACTTGGTGTGTCCAGCTGGAGAAGAGGAGACTGAGGGGACACCTCATTGCAGTTACAACTTCCTCGGGAGGGGCAGAGGAGGGGCAGGACTGAGCTCTGCTCTGTGGGGAACAGGGACAGGACCCCAGGAAATGGCCTGGAGTTGTGTCAAGGCAGGGTCAGGTTGGATCTCAGGAAAAGGCTCTTCTCCCAGATGGCGTCGAGGCACTGACCAGGCTCCCCAGGGCAGTGGGCACAGCACCAAGGCTGCCAGAGCTCAAGGAGCATTTGGATGATCCTCTCAGGCACAGGGTGTGACTCTTGGGGATGATCCTGTGCAGGGCTAAGGGTTGGACTGGGAGATCCTTGTGGGTCCCTTCCAGCTCAGCACATTCTGTGACTCTGTGGTTCCCTCGTGGCACAAGGCAGTACCAGCCCCACGAGCTGGTGTCACCTTACTTCTTGCAACCTCATACTTTACCTGTTGGAAAAGGGGGATTCTGTGTTGGCACAGGTTGGAGAAGCTCCTTGTCACTTTGGTGGGAACAGTGATGGTTTTCACAGGAGCACAGCATCTTCCTGCACCTACAGCTGGATGGGCACAGGGCAGAAATCTGAAGTACACAGGACATAGAGGTAAAACCAGTGAGCCACATAACTGCTACCACTCCTTCAGTGAACCTTCTGCAAGAGAGAGAGCTACTGTGACAGAAACATGCTGGTGTAGAGACCACCGTGACTCTGCTGCAATCCCAGTTAAACACCCACTGTCCTTTACAGCTCCAAATTTTAGTCCCAACATGGCTCATGGTATTTATTAAGCAGACGCTGTTTTCAGACGCACCCAACATTAAGGCCAGGTTTACTTCAGAGGTATCAGAAACCAAAGAGCTACTCTTGCAGAGTCACCCTTAGGGCAGTCCTGCCCGGCACAGTCTCATTTCCCAGCCCAGATCTGCACCAGCTGCCCTGTCAGAGAACATCTTACAAATATAAGGAAGATTTTCCAGCCAAATCTAAGCAAAGTGATTTTCTCAGAAACAATAAAATAACCAAACATCTCACCTGGCAGAGAGAAGGCTGGAAGATTTTCCGTTAGCTCTTGTAATAGAACACTCCCCATCTCCTCAGCCTCGTGGTTCAAGTCCTGATTGACCTTGTGGAAGCAGGTGCAAAGTGCCCCTTGGTCAGTGTGGATGTGCCTTACACTGCCCACAAACATTTGAGAGCAATAAATCCCCCACCCCATGTACTTTAAATGTACATCACCCTCTTGGCTTTAACTTGTGCAGTTCATTCAGTAGGTGCTTCTTCACATGCAAAGCTTTGACTTTTTAAATTTCAGCTGATATTTAGGAAAATAAAAAACAATTTGGAGGCCTAGATTAAAGTTTTGTGCTAGTTCTTTGCCAAACTCTCTTCAATAAGAGATGGGAGTCATGTAGATCAGCCTGCACCTCTGATATGATAATGATATCTGTACCACTCAGAAAGTAGGTCACAATAATTCTTCATAGCAGTTTTTGTAACCTACTCAGGGACTACAAGGCCAGCAATTCTAAAGATAATTCTGAATTTCTTTAATAAGATTTTATTGGATTCAGATAATTGATCCGATTATTGAAACCTGGGGAAAGTGCTATTGACCTGAATATATACATCAGTAATTCCCTTTTTTTAAATGAATTTAGGTCATCACAAAGTTATTGTCTCTGCTTAATGTCAGGCAAGGTGCTCACTACAGGCCTGGCAAACACTTGCAGCTCCCATGGTCCCAAACAATGTGGGCAGGTCCTTCCTCCCACTCTCAGGATGGTCTGAGTTAAGCACTTCGGGACTGGTCTGATTTCAAGACGAGAATCATGTATTTTGCTTTTTTTAAATTTTTTTTTCTCTTTTTAGTCAGCATCAGCAGATGTCCAAACCTCTGTACTTACCTGTCATCTCCCCTGCCTGTGGCAGGGAGGTTGGAACTGGATGGTCTTTAAGGTCCCCTCCAACCCAAACCAGTCAGTGATTCCATTATCTTATTTCTGGTGCTGCAACTATTTCTGATCATTCCACGCCAGACAATTCAAATCCATTTCTCACCTTACTCTTTGCTTACTTTCCATTCCATCATCTATACAAATTTCTCCATAATCTTTGGAATATTCATTTCCACAGAACCCAGCCCAACCAGCCCTTCCACTCTCCTCAAAGAGAAAGAGAACTGCAGCTTGGAAGTCATTTCTAATTACACCTCCTCATAGTCTCTCTAGGTTGTTACCTGCTTGCTGGCCAGTCTAGGGTAGTGTGGAGGCATCAACTCTGCAAAATCCTTTTGCAGACCCCCCTGAGGAGTGATGGGGGAGTATTTTAGAGCAGATGGTCTGTGGCAATCCTGCCCTGAGTGGGTGGAAAAGCTCTGGCTGTTGCTCCTCTCCCCACCTGCACAATGCTGTGTGGCCTCACACACATAAAGGCTTTACCTAGGAAGGCAAAAATGACATTTCCCCCCTCCTCTGCAGTTTATAAGTCTCAGTGAGAGCAGCCAGGCTGCTCTGATTGCCTGAGAATGCCCCACTCCCCCTATTTCCTGGCTTTAATGCAGTGCACTTGATTAGATCTCACACCCCAGGTATGGCAGCGATGGGTGTGATGGAAATAACACGGAGACACAAAGCTGGGACAGCCTCATTCCCACTGGTCATATCCAATGTTACTGAAATGATTTGTGCAGCCCTTCCTCCATCATCCCAGATCAGTTCCTGGTGACTGACCTTCCACAAAAGTGCCCTGTTTCATTCAGGAGGAGTTAGAAAAAAAGTCACATTTTTCTTATTTATTTTTTTTACACTGTATAGTTTTCAAAACAAAACTTTTCCTTGACCTTAATAATCTCATTTATATTTTTTTCTTTTGTACGAACTCCAACCCCAATCTTGCTACTTCAGCCTTTTTTTTTTTCTTCAGATACTTTCTGTCCTGAAGCAAAAGATTTTCTCCAAATAGTACAATTCTAGGCCTTTAGCAGCGCTAGGTTGGTGGCAGAATTACCCTTCCTTCTCCAGCCAACCTCTTTGAATTGCTTGAAACTCTGAAACATTACAAAGGCTCTTCTAAGTGGGTATGAACACCAAGCTGTAAAGTGTGAAATAATTACCAAGTTCAAAATAAAGGCAGTTATCAAGCACAGTATTGCAAATCATTGGATGTCACTCTCTGAAACATGGTCCTCAATGGTCTCACAGACTGGCCATGAGGTTCTGTGTCTGGATAGATATGTGGTGGTGTGGGGGGGAAATCTCTGCACTGCATCTGGGTGATGACAAGTGGGAGAATTGGGATTGTCCAGCCTGGAGGAGAAAAGGCTCCAGGGAGACCTTAGAGCCCCTTCCAGTGCCTAAAGGGGCTCCAGGAGAGCTGGAGAGGAACTTGGGACAAGGGCCTGGAGGGACAGGACAAGGGGAAATGGCTTCACACTGCCAGAGGGCAGGGATAGGTGGGATATTAGGAAGGAATTGTTGGCCGCGACGGTGGTGAGGCCCTGGCACAGGTTGCCCAGAGAAACTGTGGCTGCCCCATCCCTGGAAGTGTCCAAGGCCAGGTTGGACAGGGCTTGGAGCAATCTGGAGTAGTGGAACGTGTCCCTGCCCACGGCAGGGGGTGGAACAAGTTGATTTTTAAGGTTCCTTCCAACCCAAACCATTCCATGATTCTTTGAAGTCCCACCATGCTGGAGCCAGTTGCAGAGCCAAAGCCATCCTTGAAGGTGCACCAGAGCCTTACTCCCTGGTATCCAACCAATCTGACTGTGCTTCTCTGTGATTACTTTTGTTGCTGCTTTTTATCTCTCTTCTCGTTGTTGTGGAATTACAAGCTCTAATTACGTAAATAAACAGCCAGAAACCAAACCAAACCTCTGGGAGTCCTGAGGGGATTCCCTCCCCTGCAGACACACTGTCCATTTTCAGGTTCCCACTGTCTTTGCTTTTCTCTTTTTTTCCCTTCCTGTGCTGCCTGGAGGGGAGGATTTGTCACTGAGCGAGAGCAAGTCTCTCAAACTTCTAAGAAAATCATAAACAGGCTGCAGTCCCTCATGAAAGCAAAGAAAACAAATGTGTGAAAGGCAAAATCAACTATCTCTAATTTATTTATCATTGAAAAGCTAATTGCATCCTCCTTAGAAGCATCAAAAAAGCCTCAGAGTGTTGCAAAACACACAGGCATTTAGGCCATCCCCTGGGATTTTTCCAGCCAGCTCCTGCTCCCCTTCCTCTGATGCTGAATGAAGTGGCTTGAGCCTGTAGGCTTCATCCCCCCAAAACTGCCTGGACGGGGTGCAGCTTCCCACCCTCCTTAGTTCAGGGAGTGGCAGAGGCTCTATCCCTCACCAAGCTCCCCTAAAATACAATTTCTTTATTTTTTTTCACTGTTAGATGTGAAAAAAAGAGAAGTCTTCACCATCATGAGGAGGTTTGAGATATTTCCAACCCCCCTGAGGAATTAATTTTCCCCTTGGAAGAGTCCTATAGATTCAACAGGTGCAGCTCCTGGAAATATCTATACAAAAAAAGACAATTCCACAGGCATTCCTTGTAAGAAGAACTGAACAGGAATTACAGTGTTTGCTGGGATTTTTATAAAAAAACCTCAAATTTCTGCAGCAAGATAAAACCCTCGATTAAATTTTACAGTCTGGTATAAAAAGTGCTGTATAAAGGTTGTTATTTTCTGTTTACACTGAGGGTTTCCTTTAAGGCACTGAGATAACTCAGAGGGCTTTTTCTCAGCCCTGATTTAAGACAGACTGAGCTGGGCAAGGTTTTCCTGGAAGTGAAGTGTAACATCAGGTCAGAAGAAGAGCACTGACATATCAGGGATGATAATTGTCCCTTTCCCTGTCTTCTACTTGTACCAATGAAGATTTTGAGGATTACCGTGAGTTCACAGAACTTTAGTTTTAATTTTGCACCGTTTGGTACTGAAAACATATTAAATATATGCTGTACCAAAATAATATTTAATAAAATTAGCACAGAAATTTGATTTTTTTTCTCTTTTATCTGTATATTATCTTGCTGTAGACTCAGAAGTAAAATATCTATGAATCTCTAAATCTAAAACTTTTTTTTTTTACTTTCTTTTGGTTGATCTTTTCCAGTAAAATAATAGCAAGTAGTATTAGTTTGCATATAATCAATATTCTCCTGCCACTGTTAATGGGACTTGATAACACAACTATAGTCCTTTTCCAAAACAAATTACTGACACCTATTATTAATCATTTCTGAAGGTTTGGGTGGGTTTTTTTTCCAGCTCACAAATAAGCCAGGAGTGTGTTCTTTGTATGCACAGTCATAAAGTGATCATTTATAAATTATCTGTGTATAAAACAATCTTTCATCACGGGTTTCTTGGATTTCTATAAACTGTAACTGGTGAGAACTCAGCTGTGCTCAGACGTGTTGTGGAGTTTGCAGATCACCAAAGTAAATGTATGTGTAGAGGAAAATACCCCTCTTTCACTGGTTAGAAACCATCATCTTTTCATACTCTGAATAAATTTCCAACCTGAGAAACTTAATTTTGTTAAATTCTCAGAGCAGAAATAACAAGAGTGAATCATAGAATCAAAGAATGGGTTGGGTCGGAAGGGACCTTAAATTCATCTGGTTCCAACCCCCTGCCATGGGAACCTTCCTTTCAAAGTTTCCTTTAAAAATGACCTATAATGGCTTCACAGTCCTCCATTAAAATTGCATTTTTTTAATGAATAAAAGTTTAATTTCTTCACTAAAATCCTATTTGAATCTGTGCATTTAAGAAACAGGAACACAAATATTATTTATGCCAAATGGAGCTGAGATAGACACGAAACTTTAAATGTTCACACTAAACTGAAGATCTTGAATTAATAGTAAAGCAAGAGCAAGTTAAAATCAGTGTGAAAAGGAACAAGTCAGAAAGAAAACAACACCTAAATTAAAACGCTTTTTCTCTCCAGAGTTGGGCAGCAGCTCAGACTGTCATCAGGGGATAAATCAATTTGTAGGGCTGTGGACAGATATTTAATGTGACTTCTGAATAACTTCATTGGGGAAGGGAGTGAAAAGTTGAACCGAGTTCAGGGGGTGTGTGCACGTGGGGGTTTGGATGTGCTCCTTCAGAAAGCCTCTTGCCCTGAATTCCTGGGGTCTGCAGTCACAATTTGTCTCTGCTCATCAATGAAGCTCCCAAATATTTCTCTTCCCTGATTTCTCAAATAAAAGGGAAAAAAAATGATAAGGGAGAGGTGATGGAACTGCACTAAATTTTAACTTCTAAATGGAGGTGTGGCCTGTTTTCTCCTTTGAGGATGGTGCTGCTGGTGATGAGAGGGTTGGGGTAGGGTGCACAAATTCCAAAAACCTTGGAAAAGATTCAAGAGCCACAACAAAGGGATGATGGATCCCTGGGAAACACCTTTTTCAGTCTCAGCAGCTGGTGGAGAGTGGGATTACACATCAAGTTGTACAAGGGAAGTTTCAGGTTGGATATTAGGAAAAGTTTCTTCACTGAAGGAGTGGTTAAGCATTGGAACAGCCTGCCCAGGGCAATGATGGAGTCACTATCCCTGAAAGTGTGCAAAGAACAAGTGGACATGACATTTTGTGATAGGGTTTAGTGGGATCTGGTTAAAGGTTGGACTCAATTCTGAAGGTCTTCTCCAACCTTAATGATTCTATGATTCTATCCCACAGTTCTACCTCACCTAGTGCAAATACTGCCATCCAAACCTCTAACTACTCATTCTTTAAACACATAACCCTCCAAATATCTTGAGCTCTTGTGGCAATGATTCTACATCCCATCCACAAAGCCCTATGCCTTGTCACCAGCCTGAGGTGTGGTCCCTGTCACATCTTTTGGCTCTTCCTGTATTCTTGTATCAGCAGAAAGTGGAGGAAGAAAGGAATCCTCAACGATTTCCTGAGCACTATTCACCATTAAACACCTCTTAAGCATTTTCATTCTTGTTAGCCCCAAAATTCAACTTCCAGTCCTGGCAGGCTCTCATCACACACACGTCTATAACCCTCTGTCTAATCATTTCCATCAGCCCTCTATGAACTTCTTAAACTTCAGCTGTACCTGTTTTGAAATGGAAATGAATACAGCGTTCAAGGCAAAGGCACATCACCCCTTTATGTAACAGGATTCAAGTATTTCAGTGCTATTTTCTCTCCTAGATTTGCATTTATCCAGTGCTGGGGTTTGTTTTTATCAGTGCTGCACAGGGAAAATGGGTTCAGTGAAGGGAGAGGAATGTCAGGCCCAGGGGTTGGACTTGATAGAGAGGAGCCCTCTGGTTGTCACTGGTGTTGACCCAGGATGGGTCACCCCTTCTCTCCACACTGCAATTTTGTCCCCAAAGTTGGAAGTGATACAAAGATGAAATCTTGGACTTCGGACTCATATTGGGACTGCAGGATACACTTATAGAATCTTGGAATCCTGGAATGGTTTGGATTGGAAGGACCTTAAAACTTATCCCATTCCACCCCCTGCCATGGGCAGGGACACCTTCCACTATCCCAGGTTGCTCCAAGCCCTGTCCAACCTGGCCTTGGACACTTCCAGGGATGGGGCAGCCACAGTTTCTCTGGGCAACCTGTGCCAGGGCCTCACCACCCTCATAGGGAGGAATTTCTTCCCAATATCCCATCTATCCCTGCCCTGTGTCAGTTTGAAGCCATTCCCCACGTCCTGTCACTCCATGCTCTTATTAATAGTCTCCCTCCACTTTTCTTGCCACACATTCTACAAAGAGTAATTTACTCTGTGTGCCATCAACACCTACCTTGACACCCCTGAGGGCTTTGCCCTTGAGGGCACAGCAAAGGCTGTATTATTTCTTGATTCAAGCTCCACCACCCAAATTGTTGTGCTGCATTGGACACTGCAAGAAATAAATCCTTTTATTCTGCTCAAAGATGTTAAATATGTCCCACAAATAATACTGGGACACCACACGTGCTCTGTCTGAATACATTTGCTTTCCAGTGTTTAACAGAAGGACTTCAAAAGCTGTTTTTGAATAAAAGTGACAAAATGGTATTATTTTTCTAAATATCGGAGCCTCAATAATATATCACACTAATCTCCCAGCCACAAAGGTATTTTATAACGAAAGCAGGGTGGTTTTTATGGGTCAGATGTTGTTGTCCTACTGCACTAGAGCTTGTATCCTCATGGTACCACACATGTTTGTTCTCTACTTAATTTTTAATGTATGAATTTGTTTTTATATTAAAATTCAATAAAATTTTAATTATAAAACATAATATATCACACTGAAGTATATATATCTACAGAGAGGCACATCTGTGGTTTTACAACAGATGTGTGGATCTCTGCAAATATTTAAGATGCAGATTTTACCACTGACATGAACACATATCTTGCTTATAGATGAAAATATCAGGTAGGCCCGGGCTGAGTGCACCTAAATGTGTCCCTGAGGTCAGTGAAAGCAGAAAGCTGGTAACAAGTTACTGATCATCACCAGGGACCAGGAGGAAAAGGCAGAATTTGAGTCTCAAGAAGCCAAAAGAAATGAAGTAGTTTTTCCACAAATAGGCTTTTTATAGATCTGAATACTTTCTAATTCATTTGGGTGTTGCTCTTTGTCACCAAGAGCATCTTCCTTCCTGCCTTTCCTGAACCATGGATCTCCTTGGTGTTCACTGGCAAAGGCAACACCTTTCTGGAGGTATCTCATGTAAAATACGCACAGCATTGTTGTGTGCAGGTGGCTGGTTGCCATTCAGGACTCTGAATATGAAGAAATCCTTTATTTCCTCTTAATTTGTGAGGCAGAATTTATTCTGCTGCCATTGCCATGAATGTGTGCCTCTATCTGCCATGGCTGCTGTCCTCTATAGGTTATTCCCATAAGTATTTCACAGGTGAAAGGGAAGAGTCTAACACACAATTCAGGAGAAAACTGGGGTGAGAAGGAGGAAATTAAAATGATAATTAATGATAGAAAATTAAAGGCTGGTTTTGGTGCTTATTTTTTAAAAATCCAAAGTTTAGTGCAATGGTTATGTAGATATAAAGTAGAAGTAGCCCCAGTGCAAAAATAATAGTGGGTGAAGAAATGGGTCTTTAGAGAGTATTAATGCAGAATTTAGCAGAGGAAAGAAAAGGAAGGAAAAGGGAGAGAGGGAGGGAGAAAGAGAGGAAGAGGGAAAGAAAAGAAAGAAAAGAAGGAAGGAAGGAAGGAAAAGAAAGAAAAGAAAAGAAAGGAAAGGAAGGAAAGAAAGAAAAGAAAAGAAAGGAAAGGAAGGAAAGAAAAGAAAAGAAAGGAAAGAAAGGAAAGAAAGAAAAGGAAAGAAAAGAAAAGTAAGGAAAGAAAGAAAGATGTTTTTTTTCAGCTTAAACACCAGCTTTCCCAGTTTTGCTGGTGCAATGTTGGAGTGGCTCCCCTGGTGTTGATGGAGCTCTTTGGATTTGCAGCCACATAAGCAGGTGCTAAATCTGGTTCATGACATTCAGGGAGGCAGCTCTGGGATGTAACTTGAGCCCACACCATCACACCAACCTTCAGAACAGCCCTGAGGAGCCCCTTGCACCCCCAAGTCACACCCAGGGCTGAGGTCAACAAAAAGCCATCGTGGATTTGGGGCTTGGCCAGGACGGAGAGGCCACTGAAAGTTCCTCTTTAGCTCCTTTATCTCTCTCATCTCCCCAAAACTCTCAGTTTCTCAGTTTACACTTTCAAACGAGAATGCGGAATATTTAAATCCTCATCTGAATAATAAATAAAAACAAATCCCCATGAATTATCCAGAGGATCCTACAACAGCACATTACAACTTGCTTTGCAGTACCTTGTGCACACACAAACCCTTAAATTGGCCTTTTAGACTTTGTTGCACTGAGCATTACTAGCATTTTCTTAAAAGACATATAAAATTCAGTTCCTGAAATGCAGCATATTTTCCTATTCATTGCCCACATCATAAGGTTGACCCACATAATTTTAAGCAACGAGCTGAAATCTTACCCAAACTCCGCAGAGATTACATGTGATATTGTTTTAACTCTTTGCTGAACTCTTTCTAGTATTAGTTGTCCGTAATTTTGGTGACATAAAGTGAATAAATAATCATGTTTCACCTGGGAGTATGAAATTCCAACACGGAGTTTTTAGCAATGAAACCGCTTTTTGGGAGGGAAAAAGGGAGAAATCTGAGTGGGAGAACAAGGTCTGCAGGTTGTCTACATGCCTCAAATATTAATCAGTTGGCAACATTTCTCCTCTGGAACAGAAAAAAAAAAGCATAAAAAAAGACACATTATGCATAGCCAATAACACTCACAAGTTGAGAAAATGTAAGATGATCCTTTACTTAAAAAAATCCATCACCAGTTAAACTCCTAAAAGAGGGTTAGTTCTCAGGATTGCTTTTTTTTTTTTAAAACAAAAGTAAGAAATGGCTGATGCTGATGATTCCTTTCTGTCATAATTGCAGGGAGCTGTCATCAACAAGGAATTGCAGCTCAGAACTCTTGGGAAGTACAGCAAAAGAGGAAAATCTTCCGTGTCAAACTTCTGCAGATGGTGCAGATTTATTCTCTCTATTAGACTCCAACAGAACATGCTGTCTCTCACCTTTTTTTTTAATTTAAAAGGGGAAAAAAAAAAAGACAAAGAAAAAAAGCTATTATTAATAATCTCCTTGGCATTTACCACTCTGTGATTTGCTTTTTAAAATGATGACTCTGACTGAAGTTTTTAACACCATAAATAAACTCAAACCTTTATGCTGCCAGAATGTCACTGCTGTTTGTGAGGAGCTTTCCCTTTCTTCTTGCCTTTTGCTTCTTGCAGAGAAAGCTTAAACACCATCTCCTCAGACTTTCAAAGATGATGCACAGATCTATTTTTAAGCAGATATTTTCAGATGCAGAAATAAACTCCTTATTCATGTCTTTTTTTTTTTTTTAATATTATGGGAAAAATGTTCCCTTCATCCTCAGCACCCCCAAATAACTTGTTTGCAGTTTGTGCTGTAAACAGTGGAAGCTCTGGGTGTGGGACGAGACCATGTCAAGCCCAAAGTTCAGTCTCCCTCAGCCTTCACAGAGTAAAGATAACAACAGGACAAGAGGAATGGCTTTAAACCAAAAGAGAGGAGGGTCAGATGGAATATTGGGAAGGAATTCGTGGTGTGAGGGTGGTGAGGCCCTGGCACAGGTTGCCCAGAGAAGCTGTGGCTGCCCCATCCCTGGAAGTGTCCAAGGCCGGGTTGGAACAACCTGGGATAGTGGAAGGTGTCCCTGCCCATGGCAGGGGGGTGGAACTAAATTACCTTTAAGGTTCCTTCCAAACCAAACCATTCCATGGTTTTTGATAACAAATTGGGGTTTGCCAGAATACTTCATCCCTTGACAGTCTCTGTATCACCAGTGCCACTGTTTCCTAAACCATCAATTGCCCATTTCTTTTCTTATAAGAATGAAAACTGGACCCTCAAAATCCTCAGTAATTCAGTCTGGCAGCCATGCAAATACAAATATTTCCATAATCCGAGTATGAATTAAAAGTCAAATTACTTTATGGATTTATTTATATTTGCACACAAGGGACTTCATCAAAACAGACCTCAAGAGCTGAAAAACATTTTTTTTTTTTCAAGCACAGCTTTTCTCTTTCAGTGTTAGGTTAACAGGTTCAACTCTGTGATATTGTAGAGCCAAAAGGGGAAAAGGAACTGTGTTCCGTGAATTTAATGAATTCTCCACTTGTGGTACAAGGCATCTAAATGGCTGTGAAAGGAGCGTGAACGTTACAACAGTGTTTTAGTGGAAATGCTCTTCTCAGGGTTGTCTGGACAAGGGTGGAGGTGAGATTTGCATGTGGATATTCCAAACATCCAGTTCAGTACATGGCAAGGGAGATGTTCCTAAACCAGCTTGGTCCTGGGGCCACAGGAGCAGCCTGGACATGACTCCCTTCCTCACAGCATAACAATGGTGCGATTTCAATCCTGGCTTTGTCATGAGTTTGTTTCTTTTTGTTATTTTTTTTTTTCCCTGGACTCTCTCTCCTTTCACGTTTGGGGGATTCTAGTCTCTCTCACTGATTAAAATTTGGGATTCTGGAAAAAAAAATAGTGACCTTTTGCTGCAGTCTACAAAGTACTCCCACTAAACAGGCAATAAGTGAATCTAATAGACACCCCAACCCACGCCAAGTCCCATAAAATCAGGGTGTGAAGCATAAGGGAGAGAGGGATTCATATTAATAATTCATTCCAAGCAACCCCCTGGAGCAGTTTTACTATGATATGCTATGCAGAATGCTTCAACACACTAATTAATATTTTCAAAGTGTTCCACGAGCCCCTTTTAAAAGCACTTTTGCCATTCATTGAGCATCTGCATTTGATAAGGGGAAGATCAGCTCTGCCCCCCAGACCAGGGGAGGAACTGCCCCCTTGGAGCCACACTTGGGCCACAGTGCAAGCACCAAAACACCCCAAACCTTCTGCAGTCACCACATGAATCACTGGCTGGTTTTACTCCTCAAATCCAAAATTAACTGGAATAAATTATGCTCCCTGTGCAACACATGTAACTGAAAATGCAGGTGACCTCAAGAGATGTGTTGTAATTGCAGTGAAGAGTCCCTGTCTCATTCCCCTTCCCAGCTTCCAGAGAAAAGCTCTGTAAATAACTTGAGACAACACCAAGTTCTTCCCAGGCACAGATCTATTGTTTCTTGCATCATATCTGCTACATATTTACCAAAAAAAAACCCCAATTTCCTACTTCAATTAACAAGAAAACATAGCAAGGTTGTATTCAGCAATTAAATTTAGAGTTTCGTAACTAATGAACTTAACTCAGTATTTGAATTTCAGTAGAACATTTTATCTGTAGCAATTGGTCTCTCGATCATATTTTTATTAAAGTGCATTAGAACACTTTTTAAAATAAAAAAGAGTCAGGGATGACACTTGACCTGCTCAAGCTCCAAAAATTGTAACAAAAGAATTTCTTTAGGAAAAATAAGGCAGAACACACCAGGAGGATGAACTCTGCCCAAATGATTGTTTCCTGGTTTGTACAAATAATCTCTTGTCTAATTAAGCATTGATTCAATGAGTGAATTATTTTTTAACCTCTGGAGTGCCAGGGATCATTTTGGAAAGGTTGTGGGGCTGCTTAGAAAGTGACACAGGATTGAGTTTCAGCAAAAATTGACTGGTTTTGGGTGGAAAAGATAAAGAATTTAGGTGCCTGTGATGCCTAGGAGTGCTGGTCAAATATGCACAAATTTCACTTACCCATCTAAAATACAAGTCCTGCTTGTCCTTTGAAGATCCAGGTGATCTGCACTGGGCTAACTGCTAACTGCATTCTGGGGGCAGTGGCAGGATTTGGCCCAAAAGACATGATATCAGCCAGCCACCAACAGATTGCACATTAAACTCTCTTGACATTTATGAAAATGCAGAAGAATAAGATTGTCCAGTCTGTAGATGAATGAGCTGCTGCCCAACAGGCTCTGCAGCCACACAGCAATAAGCAGTGGAGGGACTGTGTTTCTCCACACAAATCTACAATAGTCCTGCCAATGCAAATATTAATAACTAAGATAATCGTGTTGATTTTGGACACTCTCTTGAGAATGCCCTCTAACCCCAGCTTGGCAATTTTTGAAAGATATAATCTAGCCCAGCTCAGAAACCATTCTCTCTCCCCAGCCACTCCCAGAAGTGCCCCTATGGGTGCTGGGCCATAGGAAGGACAGGAGCCCACAGCCCACAAACAGCCAGAAAGCAGCAGAAAGAGTCAACAAACATCCAAGGGCAGGTAGGAGCTGGGAATCATCATTCCCTGACCCTGTCCCAACCCACCTTGCTTCCCACACACAGCCCAGCTCCCCCTACTATCCCAATATTCACCAATATTGGGCACACCCCACCACAGGGGATGAGCTCTTCTGCCTGCAGAGTCCCCAGACTGGTACCAGCCCCTCTCCTAATGTGCTGGTGCCTTTAGGACGTGCATTACCTCTATACATTTAGGATGTACATTACACTGGTACCTTTAGGATGTGAGTTACACTTGGCACCTGCAAAGCCTTCTCACAAAGGGCTCGTGTGATGTTCAAAGACTCAGAAATTTGTCCTTTTTGCCACATGTGCTGCCCTTGATTTGGTGATGCAGCGACCCTTTGCTACTGAGTTTTTAATAAGGGGTTTTGCTCTGTTTTGCAAGATTAATTCCAACTCTGGCAGTGGGGCCTCCTTGATATGAGGATGGGTGACATGGGGGCCGTGCCAAAAGCCCTCTGAGCTTCACTTCTGGTCCAGCTGCTACCCTGCCTGGTGATAAAATGCCCCTTTTTTTGCAGCAGTGAAATGTGATGAGAGTCTCTCTTCCCTCTAAAAGCACGTTGGCACCACTCACCAGCAGGAACAGTGGCTTTACACGCTGGTGGTCAAGACCTGACGGAAAAGTTTGGAGCTCTGTATCCAATAGGTAGATGATCCCTTCAGGTGAAGAAGGGAACAAAGGAGCAAGGGCTTGTTTTTTCCCCTGCCAGGAAAACATATCAGGTCAGCAACCTGTGCACAGACCCAGGTGGGTGGTTTGTGAGCAGGGTTCAAGCTGCTGCCTGGGCAACCACCACGTGCCACGAGGCTGCAGACCTGGAAAATCCTTCCAGCCCCCTGAGCACAATCCCCAAAACCACCTGGCAGCAGGGAGAGGGGAGAAAGGAGCAGAAATTGCTTCCATAGCTGTGCTGGTGTGCAGTGATTTGCTGACTTTTCTGACAGGCACACACATCCCTCCCGGACAGGGCAACACCACCATTGGAATAATTGCACTGCGAAGGGCAGGATCTGCCCTCTCCACCCCCCTGCCTCCTTCCCCTCCCACACACACTTTAAGAAGGAGTAAATTTAGCCCCCCTAGAAGTTGCCAAATTGATAGCAAAGAATCCTTGGTTTTAAAACATACGTAACAGCAAAAAAACTGTTCAAGAAAGCAGCCCATGCTCCTGACTTTTGTATAGCTTGAGCTGTGCAGAAAAAGCTACAAAACAAAAAATATGATCTTTTTCCCCCATAAATGTCTAAACACAGGCTGGCTCTCGGGCTGTGGAGTTTGTGGCCTCCTTGCTGTGCAGAAGGGCTTTTTAACAGATTTTTTGGTGCATCTAACCCAGCATTTCCAGCTGCTCTCCACTGCCCTGCAGCCACTCCAGGGATGGAGCCCTGTCGCTCCCTGCCAAACAGGGAGCACACTGATCATGGCTGGATCCACTTAGGATGCACCCCCAAAGTCATGGAGTGGGCTGGGCTGGGGACGACCTGGGACCTTCGTATTTCAAGGGGGACTCCAAGTTGTGTGTGTTCTGTGTCCCCCCGCCACCCTCGCCAAGTCCTCCTTGGCTTTTGGCAGGGGAAAAAAACAGGGTTTGGATTAAACGCCGAGAGTTGAAGACGAAATTGTTTGAAAGCTTAAGAGTGCCATCGTGTGGAGAAAGGGACTGGTGTTCCCACTGCATGGACCGGGGATGGGAGCGGGGTTGGGGTTCTGAACCCTCTTCTTCCCCCACCAAACACAGTTATTTTAATTTCCTAATAAATCTGGGTTTTGGTGTCCCACTGCCTCACCCACTCTGTGCTTGCAACACTCTTCACCCTTCTTTTTTTTTTTTTTCTGTTAATCATCCTTTTTTATCATCATTATTTTTTATTATCATTGCACTTCATTACTGGTTTAACCTTTTCCCTTTTTTTGTTTATAGAACACACTTTGTCCCGGCACAAATCACATGAAACTAAATAAACCGCGGTACAAGGAAGCAAGAAGAAAATAAATGTCTTCATTCTGAAGCCATTTCCTTTGTGCTTTTGGACTCTGGAGCTCTTTATGTCTCAGAGTTTCATGTTTTACTTGCTATTAATCACCAAATTTAAAAATAAAAAGATAAACTGTGGCTTAGCAACACACAAAATATTATATTTCGAATATTAAAAGTCTGTGAGGATTTAAATTCCATACGTCTTTCAGCAAAACAAAAAGGAGACAACTGAGATTTCCCAAACTCAGCTCCATTTTCACCAGAAGAAAAAACCAACAGGTAAGGAATTCTTTTGTATTCAGATTTGAATGATCATGGACAATGATCTTTTTCATTAAAGCAACTGATGTTAATTAATAAAATACTGTTAACAAGGTATTTCAGGGCATGGGACTGATCCTTCTCTGAACTGGATGGCCTAATTCCTTCCCAGGGCCGTAGGTCTGGGCTAAATATCTGGGTGATTTTTGTGTCAGGGAGTTTTTAATCCAGGTGGTTGAAGTCAGGAATGACTCATTGCCTTGACCAGAGTGGCATCAAGCCCCCAGAAAACCTTCTCCTTATACATCCATTTTTAAACAATTCAGCCTCAAATCTGACCTGTCTGCCTTGAAACTGGAATACTCTGCTAAAGAGCAGCCTCTGGATCCCCAGTATTGCCTTCCTTTTTAAAGAACTTGTGCACTCAAACACCACAGAGGGTGCTCAGGAAAAAAAAAAAAAAAAAATGGAGCTTTTTACCCAAAATCCTGGTGGGTGTTTATGTCCCCAGCTCCGTGGCTCCAGTGCCAGGGCAGGTGAAACGTGTGGGTCTGTGTAATACAATAACACCAAGCAAAACAGAAAGTGGGAATATCAGGGTAGGAAATTGCATCTAATTTGTTTTAAATTCACAGAAGTCTTAATCTTTTGGGACGTATTTTTACTTTACATATTTGTTAATGCGAAATGTTCTCGTTGCCAAATATGCTTAATATGCAAGTGGAAAGTGATTCTGCCTTTGCCTTTTTACTCTTCCTAAACCAAAAATAAATCTGCTTTTGCATCCCACAGATTTCCCTCCTATCCTTTAAAATGCCAGCTGAGAAAGTATGAGCAGGAATGTCACCGGGAGGGTGGGATTTTCCATGTTGTGGGAGAAAATTCCTACTCTTCTCACCAGATATTGTGGATTTGGGAGAAAGAGTAAAAGCTTTCAAGGCAGGGCACATTTATTTCGAGTGTTAAATCTCAGCCACTGAAAGTGGCTCTTGTAAACTTCATTTAAAAGCAGAGTAGAGGAGGGTTATTCCAGCCCTGCGATTGAATAATTCATGCTATTTGCCATCATTTAGGAAAGCTGCTGAATGAGAAGGAATAAATATTTTGAAAAGTAATGAAATCTGTCCTTCAACAACAGGGGAAGAGAGATGAGACAGCAGCAAGGAGGGACAGCATCTCTGTGGCAAACGAGTGTGTGGTTCAAAGGACCAGTTTAAAAGACAAGTTTTAAGGACTGGTTTAAAGGACCACTTTAAAGCTCATCCACCCAGCTCTGCCAAGTAAAAGTCCAGTAGCAAATCCTCTCTGGACAATCCCAAATGAGTCAGGCCTGAATCAAGCAGGGAAAAGCCCAAGCAAGGGAAAATACTCCCCCAGGAAAACCAACCTGCCCAAAAACGTCCCAATGACCCCCCCATCAGCAAAGCTTTCTCTGCACAGACCAGTCCAAAGCTGTTTGGGGGCTGGAACAAGATCCCTCTGAAGGAATTATTTCTATTCCTGCCTTTGTCATCAGTCATATGATGGTAATAAAATCTGTAACTGTTTCCTTTACACCAGGGCTGCGATTTACCTCGTCTAATAGACAATGCAAATGCTAAAAGGCACATATACATCTTCATTATATAAGCTGGTGCCTGAGTCATTTGCCTCCAGAGACAGTTTTATTCATTTTTATACAATTTGCCTACTGTACAGTGCAGATGGTTTCTATTAAGTAAAATATCTGTTTGCTTCCAAATTTTTAGTTTTCGTGATTAAATTACTTGAAAATGATGGTACATTGTATTACCCTCTTTCATGACTTAATGCAGTTGCAATTGCCCGAGTATAAAGTGGAAACCCCAGTTTCAGCCACTCAGAAAATGGGTATTTTGGCCACATGCTGGGAATTTCTGAGCTCTGTTTTAATACCTGCTGCAGCGGTTTCCCCTGAGCCTGAACTGGGAGAGTTATTTACTAAATATATATCTTAACAAGGAGTTTAAATAAAAGCGTTGGAAAACATGACGGGGGGAAAAAGATGTGGATTTTTTGGGAGTATTGTGGAAAAGCTGCTGCTTGTTTATCCCGGAGAGTGTGATGGGAGGCGAGGCCGTGGCTGTGCCGGGTGTGTGACATCCATCGCTGTGCTGCCATCGGGTGGATGGCTGGGAAAGCTGCACATTCCCACTGCGCTGCAGGAGCGGGTGGAGAGCACCAGCACATCCCAAAAAACTCCCCTCCAGCCACCCCTGCGAGTGGAGAAATCTCCTGCTGCAGCAGGAACGGGTTTGTCCTCAACTTACCTGTTTGCCCATGCAAATAATAACGTCCTGGGGTTGCACGTGGCTGAAATGGAATTATAAAATAATAAATGGAATTATAAAATAATAAATGGTTTGAATTATAAAATAATAACTAGAATTATAAATAATAAATTGTTTGGATTGGAAGGGAACTTTAAGGCATCCAGTCCCACCCCCTGCCATGGGCAGGGACATCTTCCACTAGCCCAGGTCGCTCCAAGCCCCATCCAACCTGAGCTTGGACACTTCCAGGGATGGGGCAGCCACAGCTTCTCTGGGCAACCTGTGCCAGGGCCTCACCACCCTCACAGCCAACAATTCCTTCCCAATATTCCATCTAACCCTGCCCTCTGGCAGTGGGAAGCCATTCCCCCTTGTCCTGTCCCTCCAGGCCCTTGTCCCCAGTCCCTGTCCAGCTCTCCTGGAGCCCCTTTAGGCACTGGAAGCGGCTCTAAGGTCTCCCTGGAGCCTTCTGATCTCCAGGCTGAACAACCACAGCTTTTCCTCACTGGAGAGGTGCTCCAGCCCTCAGGATCCCCAGGACAAGGTCCTGCAGAACCTTTACTGAACAGGACTCAATCCCTCACAGCCGGGTGCTGTTACACCCAAAGCAGGTGGCAAATCCAGTCACTGGGGTTTCTCCCAGGTCTCCTGAGCCCGCTTCCTCTCCCACTAACACAAGTCCAGGCTCAGGTGTCCAGTGGCTTTACACAGGACCATACCTGGGGGTTTACCAGAATCTCTGGAATGGACAAATCCTGCTGAGTGTGCAGCAAGTGAAGCACTGGTTCCTGTCGCGTGGTGTGACATAAAAAAATAACTCTGGGATGTAAATCTGTGATGTTTCACTGCTTTTGAAATTCACAGAACTGGGAAGAGGTGCAGGAACACGATGGTGGGGTGAGGATGGGAGAGCCCTCCCCTGGTAAGGGTCCACTCCCTTGGTGGATATCCCTGTGCTGACTTTGGAGGCAGCCAAAAACACACTTACAAGAAAGGCTGGCCCAAAGAAATTAATAAAAACAAACTATACGGTATCTCTTAGACAATGTTCAATGCCAAACATGACCTAAAGCTGATGTTAAAAAACATTCAGATGTATATAGAGCTTTACTAAATGTTAGCAATGCAAACAAGGCAAACTGGGAAGGGAAGGAGTGGTCCACTGTTATGATGTGTAGTGGAATAAAAGTTCCATCCCAGGGCCTGGAGGAGAGAAGCAATCCTTAAGCAAGTCCAAGGAAAGCTGATACAGTTCTGATGGCTCATGCAAACAGTAGCACAAACCCTTTCTGTTCTCTTCACAACCCAAAATAAAAGCTTGTGGTGTATGCCAGAGTGAACAAATCTTCTGCAGGGACAGAGGAGAAAGAAATAAATGTACATCTGTAACAAGTTTCCACAATGTCAAGTAAAAATCCAGATAATCCACTGGCAATGGCAACACACACCCATAAATCAGACAAAGCAAAATATTGCTTTCATATCCATCTGAGATGTTCAGGGAAATAAGGATCTCATCTTCAGCTGCCACAAAAAATTACCTGTTACATCAGAAAAGGCAGATCTTGAGTGTCAGCAAAAGCAACAAGAACATCTGTTATTTTCAGTGTGTCCACTGCCTTTGGCCTTGAGAGCAACCAGTGGAGAAAACCCTCCAGCAGCCAGGAGCAGCTTCCATGGGTCAGAGACGGGGGAAAACAGACACCTCCCCAGCAGAGCTCTCTGAGCACCCACCACACAGCCCCAAACACTGCGCCGGAGGGCACGGGAGCCCCTGACACCACCAGCTCAAAACACCACCCATGCCCAGGAATACAACCATGAAAGAGCCAAACTGGAAGTCCAGTGCTTTTTTTCTCTCCAGGCTGTGAGGAAAAACAATGGCGGAAATGCACAGATGAGTCTGGGAAACATCGTCACACGCACGCAGAGCGACCACAAACACACATCATGAAACAGGTTGTAATCTTTCCACTGTCTCATCCCAAAATTTAGAGATTTGTTGAGGATGGGAAGCAGGACATTAACATGTACAACATGCCAGCTACCACTGCAACATAAAATTCCTGCTTTTCCATCTGCCATCTCTCAACAGGGTAAAGAAATTCCTCCTGCAACATATGAACAGTTGTCTCTTTTATAGCTTTTTAATGGAAAGCAAATAAAAACTCTCAAACTTTGAATTTATCAAAACCATCTTGAAGAGTCTTTCAAAAGAGTTTTTCACCCTTTCCTAGAGCTGCACCAGCTGCATCCAATCTTGCCAAATAATTCTTTCCCAGCTAGGAAGGAACCAGAACAACTGCAGTTCATACCCATAGGATGGTTTTATATGGTTGATAACACGGGGAAATGTGATTTCCAGCTGAAATAATGCTGCAAACAAATTGCAGGCAACCAGTATAAATACAGACAAGATTTTTTTCAGAATTTAGTGCCATTAGATAATAACCACAGAATGAAATCCTTTCCTGGCTCCTAACACAGACTTCATTCTCTGATGTCACTTTTTTGCAAGTACAATACCCAAAATATATAATTGTAAAGTTGCCATCAGATGGGTGATGTCAGAACTTCAACCAAAACTCGGTGTGAACCACAGCACTGAGGAGGGGATGGTGCTAGGTTTATGTGCAGTCAGCAAGAAAAGAAGTGTTGACCTCAACTCTGAAGACATCTCTCCAAGATTTTCATTTTTGAGCCTCTGTGCTCTCAAGACACATCTCCATTAGCAATTTAATGCACTCCCAGGACAGGACGGAACTGAAAGGCTTTTGGAGGTCTCTCATCCCTCGAGTCCACAGCAGTTTGAATTTTAAGTTCACCTGGAAGTTTTGAATGTACCAAAAAAAAAAAAAAATTAAAAAAAAAAAGGATCCTGCAGAATAAATGGGATATACGAGATGCCACAGCAAAGTATTGAAACAAAGTGTTGAGACATCAACACAAAGCACAAACAAAAATCTTAACGTGCAGAGACCTCAGAGAAATATCCAATAATTTCTTAGGACAAGTGAAAGGAAAAGAAAGCAACGTAAAAGTTTTACAAGGTACGCTGATTTTCAGATAACAAGAAAAATTACGCTGAAGGAAGGAATAAGGACTATAAAAAACGTAGAGGGTGGACGGTGGTCGTTCATAGAGTCTTAGCTTTCCCAGTCATCCAACACCACCAGACCTGGGTGAGGAGAACCACAGAAATGAGAACCCTGAGTGCAAACATTGACAGGTGGTTCAACTATAAAAAAAATGTCATGCCTGTCCTGGAATCAATTTATCTGTTGAATATAAGAGATATATAAATATATAGAATAAAACATACAGAATATATACAGAATAAAAGCTGATGGCAAAAGGGAACAATGCTGTCGAACCATCCAATCACGGAAAAGACACCTCTGTCATTCCTTCTCCCCACAATCCCAGAATCACGGAAAAATCATGGAATCATACAACAGTTAGGGTTGGAAGAGATATTAGTCATCTCATTCCAACCCCCAAGAGGACAACCACTCACAGCAAGTCAAATCCAGGATGGAAACAAGCTCTTACCCTGAGAGTGCAGGGGGCTTCTGAGCAGCTCTGAGTCCAGAAAATCTGTAAGACAGAAAGACAGAATCCAGTGGAGCTTTAAATGAATCAAAATATGACCAAAGCAGCAACACTCCCTCCTGCTCAGTTCAAAGGGCAGAGAGCATAACAATTGGTTAAGTGTTAGTGATATAAACCACAGTCACACCAACAAAATCTCTTACCAGCAAAAACACTGGACAGAAAGTTGCCTCTGTGGTTGTTGCTGTTGCGTTTGAAGTGTTCTTAGTGCACAACTACTTGTACTTTGATGGAATAGGAAAGAGAGGGAGTGTTGGGATTTTATACTGTTCATTTTCAATCATATCCCAGTAAAGGTCCACCTGCCAATAAAGAATGAGCACTTGTTGGAAAAAAACCCAACATGTCATTGCACAGACTTCCTATGGTGCTATATCATGATAAAGATTTGGAGTACTAATGCATACATTGGGATGTACATGCAATATTTCAGAGCAGGGGGAGAAAAACTGAAGTACAAAGACAAACTATTATCTTTGTGGAAGAAAAAAGGAAGAAGTTTCGAGTCATTTTGATAGAGTAGACATCAGCACTGCAGTGATGTCCAAAAACAAGCACCACTGACAATGGCAAGGTAGGATGTTCATCCCTAATTCAGAAAAATCCTAAAACTGGGATCTCAGCAGGACCAATCGTGTGCCTTTGGGATAAGGTTCTTTAAGGGAAGTTAAGTCTTGATCTTCAAATACTGGAGTGTGAGTCAAGAACCATATTTTTCAGGCTCTGCCTCAACATTAGCAAGTCATTTACACAGTCTGTGAATCAATTAAGACCCTATAAAATCTCATCACTTCTGTGTTTAAAGATAAAACCTTAGAACCACTGAGATGGTCAGTAGCCTTTTGAGGCACCTGATACATGGAGATAGTTTGAGTTGAAACTAAAATATTAACAGCTGCCCACAGATGTTCACAGATCAAGATCAGTGCACCATTAGAGCAGTTCTGCTCCAGAAATGTAAATACACACCTTTTTTTCACTGAATTAATCCAGATGTATAGCTCCTGTGATTTTTTAGCTTCAGGCAGGTGGCCAGTCCTGCCAGCCTGTCTTCTGCGTCTTGGATTAACAGTTCCAGCAGTTGGGAACTTGCCCCATCTGCTGAATATCTCAGGTTCTAGTAAAACAAGTGGATCCCTCCTGGCCACAGGCCAGCTGAGAAGTAGAAAGATTTATGAAAACTCTCCAGAAAACATTTCAAACAGCTGTGAGAGAAATCCAGGCAGCATCTGAATCACAGTTATTACCCTGCCACGCTGTACAGTATTACCAGAGTCCCTCCAGCAGCTCCATTATTTAATAGACCATTTAATAGACTATTAGGAATCCAGTTGTCTTCATTACAGCAAACAGGCAAATGTGAGGATAATGGAGCGATTCTGTGAGTGGAACAACTGCTCAGAACAAAAGGTGAAGCAACACACTGATAAACAGAGAAGTTTCCCAACTGGCAGAAGTAGGAATGCATTATGCAGGCTGGAAAATGGAGAATTTCAGGTAGCAAACAGCTTAATTCTCAGTCCACATTAGCATGAATAAATACATTAATAAACATCAATGTGAGGCGGAGGCATGTGGTGCCACTGAACTGCCACAGATCACAGTTTAAAGTGCTTGTGCAGAGGGTGAACATTTTTTAGGATGAGTCAAGGCACTGTTTCTTCAGGGCAACCCCAACATCTGCAAACAATCAGGATGGAGCCAAGGTCCAATGCTCCACATTGTTCCTACAGAACACGGTGATTTAATATTTGTAGGATCACAATTCAATTCCAAATCAGGCCGAGTGTGGATGAGGCACCGAGGAGGTGCCAGACACAGGAGAGAGGACAGGGAAAAGCATGTCCAGGGACATGCAGGAGTGCTGATCACATGGCAGTGGCAGTCCCTGAATCAGCCCTACCCTTAAGCATCACTGGATTCAGTGGCTGGAGATGACCGTGGAAACTCCCAAGAGCAGAGCTGAACCAAAATGCCTCCATAGGGCAGCTGGGGCAGGCTGAGAACTGCTTTCCATGATGCAAAATCCTCAACATTAAAGAACAAACTGGTTTTCAAATAATAAACTTGCAGCACATTTCACAGTGAGATTTTTGAAGAGTCACTAGTTGAGAAAATATACACTAAAATTCAGATTTATCAAGAATAATTTCCTCCTTCACAGTTTCCCCAGAGCTCAACTTCAGTAATGACTTAACAAATGACCCCACGTTGGGAGCAGCTGTCCCAGAGCCCAGAGCTGGGTGGCAAAACATTTCCTGCCTTCTCCTTGGTACAGGAAAATTAATTTCTCACAGATTTTGAGGCAATCCCGGTCTCCTCCATGATGTCTCCCAAGGTTGCAGAGCAGTGAGGAGGAGTGCCAGGGCTCTTGTGAGGCATCCCAGGAAGAAATGTCAGATATTCCTTCTCTTCCCGTGTCGCTCGGGGGGACAGTTCAGAGTGGTGACGGATGTTTATCAGGGTCCTCATAGAATCAGGGAATAGTTTAGGTTGGAAAAGCCCTCCAAGACCATGAAGCCCAACTCCTCGGCACTGCCAAAGCCACCATAAAACCATGTCCCCAGGTGCCACATCCATATGTGGCATATGTGCCACATCCCCAGGTGCCAAATCCCTCCAGGGATGGGGACTCCACCCCTGCCCTGGGCAGTTGTGCCAGGGCTGGACCAGGCCTTTCCATGAAGAAATTTTTCCTAATATCCAACTTAAACCTCCCCTGGTGCAACTTGAGGCCATTTCCTGTCCTGAGATGGTTGTTCCTTCCTTACTAGAAACTCAAATCCTGGGTATCTCTCACCAAAAGGTCCTGCGGTGTTACTTCTCAACACAGCATTTACCTAATCATTAACCAAACACAGCAGTATTTTGCCAAATTTTTGGGGTTTAGTACTTCCTAAAGCAAATCCAAGTTTATCTTAGTACTTCCTACCTTTTAATGAAGCAAAATTCCAGGAACTTGTAAAACTTACTTGTTCCTAGGACAAAAAGGAAAATTTCTTTTTCCAGATCTGAAACATTCACATGCTTTTTCTTCTGAACTGTCAAGCTTTTCCAAGTCTAGGAGTGACTGCTGCATCCAACCAGGAATCTCCCTTAAGGTTTCCTGTTGAGGTTTGTGACGGGTGAAGACCCCAAATGACCTGGAGCTGCTACCAGTGGGGATCCCACACCATGCGAAAGCACAGGATTATTTTGTTGTTGCTCTTAAAACAGCATTTCAAAGGAGTTACAAGTTTGGAAGTATTGCTAGAATGAAATTAGCCACTAATCTTACTTTTCCACTCTCCGTGGTGCAAATTAAAGCTGCTCCAAGAGTGTTTCCTCCATGAAACTACAGGTAACAAGGCGTTTACAGCCTCAAATCTGAAATAATTTGGGCATTTTGATTTTCCACAAACTCCAGCTTGAAAGGGAAGTCAAATAAGCATGTGGGTTTGCAGCTCTGCCCATGTGCAAACCATTTTAAAGACAATTAACCTTTCAGTTCTAGGTCTGAAATCCAGCACTTTGTCAGAGCAAACTCCTGTTCTGTGCTTAGGATGTTACCACATCCAGTAGCTCTCACTGCTGGAGGTAGAGAGCGAGCAAGTCCACTTTTCCAGAGCTCCTGTGTAGCTTGAAACAAACAGGAATCCACTATTATTCATATTAAATATGCTAATATAATCTGAACAGAAAATTGGATCACTCAGAAAAATACATTCAGGGATGAAGATTTTACCGAAGCCGTCATTCCCACAAATCAGGATTCGGATGCAAAGAGTGAGCTCCAGTGCTCTTAAATACAAGAGAAAGGATGTCTGGGCAAATTAGTTCTCTGGAGGCCAAAGTTGAGAATGGAATAAGAGCATATCTTCATTTTCAGCAAACAGCAATTCTTGTTCATGGTAATGCCATTAAACATTCCTGTCGGGGCAAAATTTCTCTGGGAGCGTTCCAGGACAAAAAGTGCTTCTTCCTCTGGGATTTTTAGCATGCCAAGGAATCAATATTTTAGCAATGTTTCACCCATTTAAGCGCCTTCCTGCAGCAGGAAGATGGTAATGGATTAATCCCTGGCAGAGGTGGAGGCATTCCAAGGTGGGTCGTTGTCACCTGGTGGATCACTGGGATGGGGACACAGGGTTGAGCTTCTCCTTTGGCACCAGGAATTAGCACAAGGTAGGGTGTCAAAAGTGAAGAGATAATACACAGGGATTTTTCTTTAGATTATGGAAAATTTCAACTCCATCAACTTCCCTGGAAGGACTGGGCTTAGTGGTTTGTTCCTGCTGAGGACTAGTGGATATGAAGTGATCATATCCACTGGAAAGGTGGGAAACCAGGGCTTGGAGCCAGATCTCATCATCAAATCAGGAAGGTATATTCATATCTGGATAATATAAATACGGAAGCAGAACTCTGTTCTGAATAAAAACAACATCCAGATATTCCCGCACTTCCAGATTCACCAAATTTTGCTATTTCTAATCTTACAGAACATCAAAACAGACAAAAAAATTATCAAAACTATCAACAGAAAATTGTAACCTGCTCTAGAGCTGATGACAAAGCTCTGTAGTTTCCAGGAAATCTTTCACCACAGCTGACAACTCAGAAAGTGCTTTATTTGTACCAACATTTGTAGCAGCATCCCAGGCACTGGGGATGATTCGAGGAGAGACAGGAGAAAAGGCAAGAGGAGAAAATGGAAAGGTTTCTTACTTTGCAGCTAGACTTCAACCTTCCCCAGATGAAAATTATTTCAAGATTATTCCAAGAGAAAACAATTTCAAGAGATGGGCTTTGAAAAAAATAAATTAAATTAAAATCTGTCGCCACCTCCACATAACGAAACGAACTCGCTGCCAAATAAACGCTAAAACTTTTATTTGTCCCAGTTGTAATCCACAAAATGCTACCATGTCTCCTCAACATCTGGGACTCATCTCTCCTAATGACTCCCTGGTCTGCAGATGTACAGCACCACACAGAGATAATGGCACGAAAAGGGAGCGAATTGAAGGTGCATGTTAATGATTAGGGGGGTGATCACGGGTGGGTCAGAAGGTGGAGGATTTACATCAGGAGCATAGAGGCAGCCAGCACAGAATCCAGAGCAGACAGGCCTGACTTTCTCACTTAGGCATGGGTTTTAGGCTGGGTCTTGCTGCAGGCTCATGGGCTTCACTGGGGAGAGCAGCAGCTCAAGTTACAGAATCACAGAATCAACAAGGTTGGAAAAGACCTCTGAGATCATCGAGTCCAACCTTTGACCCAACACCACCTTGTCACCCAGACCAGGGCACTGAGTGCCACACCCAATCTCTTCTTAAATACCTCCAGGGACAGTGTCTCCACCACCTCCCTGGGCAGCCCATGCCAATGCCCAGTCACTCTCTCTGTAAAGAACTTCTTCCTAATGTCCAACCTAAACCTCCCCTGACACAGATTGTCCCCTCTTGTCCTACTGCTGGTTGCCTGGGCAAAGAGAGCAACCCCCACTTGGCTCCAACCTCCTTTCAGGTAGTTGTAGAGAGTGAAGAGGTCTCCCCTGAGCCTCCTCTTCTCCAGGCTAAACAGCCCCAGCCCCCTCAGCCTCTCCTCATAGAGCCTGTGCTCGAGTCCCTTCACCAGCCTTGTTGCCCTTCTTTGGACACTCTCCAGCACCTCTGGGCCCTTCCTGAACTGAGCTGGACACAGCAATCGAGGTGGGGTCTCACCAGTGCCGAGAAGAGGGGCAGAATCACTTCCCTGGTCCTGCTGGCCACACTGTTCCTGATCCAGGACAGGATGCCATTGGCCTTCTTCAAGCTCTCCAAGTCTTTGCCCTCCTCCGTGCTGCCAGCGTCGCACGTAGGATGAGGTGGATGCCTCGAATACATTTGCCATTAAGGCATGGAAGGACACATCAGTCACATCCTCCTGCTGCCCAAAGAAGAGCCAGCCTGCTTCCAAAGCGGCTGCTAATAGAAATTTAACTTTGTGGAAGACATGCGTCTTTAAACCGCACCGACAGAGAAAAGCTGTTCCAACAAGTACATCTTTTATAAAAAATACAAGGAGATTCATAGCCAGAAAGGAATTGTATTTAGGAATAAATTTGTGTTAGGATTTTATTACTAATTCATTACATTCTTAATCTGAAAAATTCTGAAGCAGCACAACTACTTTAGAATTATCATTAATAATTACATTGATACTGAATTCTTTTATGCAAATAGTACAGTAGACTTAGAGATAGGACTCTTTGTAAACCTCCTGAGTGTTTGCAGGAAGTTTAATTCATTCCATATCTCCTTTAGTTTGCAAATGAGGTGTGAAACAATTGTCTGTTTCTAGAAGGTGTCAGCATTCAAGTGCCACACGGAGTTAATGGCTCGGGGTGTTCTGTCATCCAACATACCCAATGTCAGGAGTGAGGTCACCCAGGTTATTATTTATTATATCATTAATTATTACAATTTATTAGTGCTGATGCTGTGCTTGGCACTTTATAGATAGCTTGTGTCACTTTGCGGCACAGCCAGGTCTGTAACTCACCTTCGGCTCCGCGGGGTGAGAGGGTGACGTGAAGGATCACCCAGGGACTAAGGATGGGCTGTGGCCGCGCAGGACACCAGGCCCCACCTGATAAAACAAGGAGAATCTCTGGCCCATCACTGGGAAAGTCTCTAGCCCATCATTAGGAACCTGTTCTCCTTCCCAAGGGAGGGCAGAGCTCCTGAGCATGTAAACATCGGGACGGCTGATTAACGAGATGCTGTAACCTCCCAGATACCTGTGGTTTTTTTAAAGCAAGACAAGCTCTTGCCAAATATTTCAGGGAAAGAAACAAAACTATTTTACTAAAGAGATTTCATTTGAATATGTTGTGCGTGAGCGTCATCCTGGAGTATCTCAGCTCTCCTACCACTTCCTGCTAATGAGTTTAGCTCCCTGGGTACCATGTGTCTGGTAAATTTTTCAAGAACTCATCATTAGCAATGTTTTGTATATTTTATTTTCTTGTTTTCGCCGTATATAGAGTTGTCATTTTTAATTCATTGCCCATCGGAATTTGACGAAGGAAAACTCACATTCTCTTAAAAATAATATGAGGAGGTTGGCACAGATTTTAATAGATGCACAATGTGCTGCAGGTGAAATTTTCCAATTCTAATACAAGTGTGTGAGAAACAAGGACCACACTGAGAAAACAAAGTGGTTACAGAGATAAGAAACTTACTCTCCCCATGGCAGGAGGAAAAGTGCACTGATAGTTTAGGAAAAATGTCCTAATTCTCCCAAAAACATCCCACAGTCGTTGCCGCTTCCGAAGTGTGTCTCCCATTCTGGCCTCTGGCTCCAGATTAGAGAGTTTGAGCTCAGCAAATTGGGGATTTTGTTGGCACAAAAACCTGAAAATGCAAGTTTAATCCTGATTTATGGGGAAGGGGGTAACATAATCTTCTTACTTTACAGTATTTAAAAGCGTGTAGCAGAATCAAGTGGTTTAGCCTAATTTAGTTGATTTTTTTCTATTAGATTTGTAAAACAAGATGAAATAAATTAGCGTTCATGAACTGAGCTTCTTATAATGAGTTGAGAAACTATTCTGGCAATGAATTCCAATTGTAAAACAGGGTTACAATGCTCATCTTGGCTCATTCTTACTTTTTGGTTTACTAAGCCACTATGACATCCCAAAATGGGCATTTTTCCATATTACAGGATGTAGAAGCTGATTGGTATTTTGCTGTGGGGTCTCCCAGGTTGCACCTCTGTGGGCTCACCTGTGGTGCTAAAGGTGCTCAACCCTCCAGCTCAATCCCTCCATAAAATTAATCTCACACTTTCTAGCCATTTTTTCCACAATTGAGGAGGAGGGATTTCTCCTACTTCAGATCTGACCCTTTGAGTGAGGGTTAAAACCAGCCACAGTTCTCCAAAGCCTGTTGTTGTCTGTAATAGGAAGCTTTCCCCACTTTTCCCACCCATTTTTCCTGCGAAGAAATGCTGAGATCCATGAAAGCATGAAGCAACCCCACTCCTTTCCGTGGTGTGGAAGACTGGGGAGAAGACCTGCTGGTGAATCCCATGCCTACAGAGCTCAGAACCTGGTGGGACGTGGTGATTTCTTCCTCCTCCTGAACTAGACCTCATAATCACAAAACATTGGGTGTTTTGTGATTATGCAATCAGCTCCATTCATGGACAGCAAAGATGCATAGACTCATAGAATCACAGAATCCCCTTCAACTTGGATTGAAAGGGACCTTAAAAACCATCTTGTTTCACTCCCTGCCCTGGGCAGGGACACGTTCCACTATCCCAGGTTGCTCCAAGCCCCGTCCAACCTGGTCTTGGACACTTCCAGGGATGGGGCAGCCACAGCTTCTCTGGGCAACCTGTGCCAGGGCCTCACCACCCTCACAGCCAAGAATGTCGTCCCAATATCCAATCTAAATTGACACTCTTCCAACTTAAATCCATTCTCCCTTGTCCTGTCCCTCCAGGCTCTCATCCAAAGTCCCCCTCCAGTTCTCTCGGAGCCCCTTTAGGCACTTGAAGGGGCTCTAAGGTCTCCCCAGAGCCTTCTCTTCTGCAGGCTGAACACCCCAATTTTCTCAGCCTGTCGCATTCCTGCCAGGCCTGTAAAAATGACCTCAGAAACACACTGACCAGTAGTGCCCACCACTGAGATTGAAAATCAATTTAGAAACCATTTTTTCTTTCTCCACACAGGAAAGGAAGGCCCTTCCTGGCCTGTGGATGTTGGTACCCAAAGCATTTATAATCTAATGTCAATCTGCTCTTTTCACATCCCGTCTTAACGTTTTCCCAGCATAAAGAATCCAGTTTTCACGTCTCTCAGTGTGTCACAAATTACAGCAAAAGCATCCACAGTCTCGTGCAGAGCATCTCCTGACTTCCTCCCTAAAATCACAAACGCCTTTGCTGTTATGCTCATTGATCACGAGGCTGAGCAGTTAAAATATTGACACAAAACGTCCTGACAACTCCAGTGTCTCTACAGGAACATCCCGAGCAGAGCAATAAGGATATTTTGCAGAAAATGGTGCATATTAAATCACAACATATTCATCTGCTTTTGTTGGCCCTTCAAAAACATGTTTTATTGTGACTAAAGAAGGTGGAGAGGCAAGATCAGCTATGGGGTAACTAAGCCCAGAAATCAGAGGACAAGGCAATATTTGACATCTTAGTATTAATTTTTAGTCAGAAAACCTGCACAAAAAAAAGAAAAGAATATGTAATAAAATGATTCCACAGGAGAAAAATGCATGACTCCAGCCTTACCCACAACATTACAAATGGGTTTTGTCAGCTCACAGTCTTACAAGGCTCATTGATAGTAAATTAAATTTGGTCAGTTTACAAAGGTATTGCTTTCATGTTTCTCTCATAAGATCTCCCGTTCCTCTGAGGTTTGGAATCACCTTGCTTCTCCTAGCTTGTCTCCTGTCTTCTATTCTTCATTACACAACAGATGACCTATCAGATATTCTTCTTCTACTCCAACAGCTTTCCTGTTGCCAACCTTCAATGAGAATAAAGCCTGTAACCCTTTTTATCTTCATTCCACTGCTGTTTCCATCGGGGTTTTTTTTTTTCCTTTCCTAAAGATCGTTTGCCAGCGTTGCTTTCTCAGTTTTACCCAGTGGAAAAAGCAGTGTCTTCTGAACTGACAATTCTGACTTTTTGCTGCTTGTGATTTTTCTAAAGCATGACAACTGCTTGCATGAAGACATGGGAAACCTTTTCAGATAAGGAACTCAAAAAAAAAAAGGACAGCCTTTCAAAGAACAGGAGTAGTTACTGCAGAAGGAAACAAGTCTCTTATGTATTAATTTAATTCTGTACCTTTTCCATGGCAGGAACAATTAGAACCATGACTTTTGAACACATCATATTAATTATTTTTTTAAAATATTCTTGCACAGAACAAAACTTTTTGGTTTTTCTAGCCACATAAAAATATTATTAATCTTTGATTTACTTCACTCTGTATGAGAAATATAAAGAGAAATAAATAGGAAATGGGTCCCTGCAACTCTGTTACAGGTTAAAGGCAGGTCTGGGGCAAGGTTTTTTTTAAAGATTTCCACTGTGTAGATCTTATTTTTACACTTTGCAAATTAACTGTTGGTTTATGGGTAGGCATAGGAGGGTATAGAATATAAAGTTTGCTCCTGGCTTTGTGTATTTTTGGTGATTGAGCACAAAAGGGCCAACACAGACCCAGGCCCATATTCAGGCTCCCGTCAGATGCAGGTCTGGGTGAAGCTGCAGAATTGAAATGCATCCACCCCATGTTCTCTTGCAACACTCTGACTCCTAACCACCCCACAGGGCTCCCACACAGGGTGAGATGGAGGGGCAACCACCAATTCTGCAGGTGCCATGGCAAAATACACCTGGTTTCAAACTCTTTTAGCAAAATCTCTGGCATTTTCTTCTCTTTTCCACCCTCCTGCTTTTAAATAGCTGTGAAACCACCTCTCTACCCTACAAAGACTTGCAGTTGCAGCAGCAGGCACAGCATCTATTCTTCAAAAGACCATCCCAAAATAAGAATTAAAAGAACATCACTGGCTTCTGAATGAAAGAAAAGGGTTCTTCAGGATCTGCCCAGGAATTTAAGTGTTGCCCAGAGAAGCTGTGGCTGCCACATCCCTGGAAATGTCCAAGGCCAGGTTGGATGGGGCTTGGACCAGCCTGGGGTAGTGGAAGGTGTCCCTGCCCGTGGCTGGGGGGTTGGAACAAGTTGAACCTTAGGGCCCCTTCCAAAGCAAACCATTCTGGGATTCTATGACTTTGAGAACTCACAGAATCCTGAGGCAGCAGCTGTGTGTTGGGTGAGACAAGGCAGGCTGACACCGACCCAGAAATCAAATAAATGGGCAGTTCTCATGTCCACAGGTTGGTCTGGATGGTCTGATCAAGGATCTGTTGTTCAGAATGAGCTGTGCTGGAGCTGGAGTGGGGGTGATGTGGCTGAAGGCCCATCTGGAAGATCCCAGGATGCTGATGGACCGAGGGATCCTGCCAGCAGAAAACTTCCTCAGGTTTGCAGCCTGAGAACTGTAAAAGAACGATTAATGGTGAGCATAGAGGTGGGGTTTGTTTTCCACGAGCCTTAATACAAACAATGAAAGTTCCAGGCAATGAGCTGGGCTCCTTTTCAGACCCAAAAAACCTTTATCTCTACTCTTCAGAGGAAGCTTTCATCAATACCCCAACTATTAAGACATACAGTACTGGAGAGAGCAACTGCTATAAATGCAGCAGAGGAGAGTGAGTCAATAGATCCTTACATACAGAAACAAAACTATTTTATCCCCTATCCATAATGGATTGGGAGAACAGCTATCAGGTTCTATTATCTTATTGTAAATGTGAATGGAGGCTAATAGCCTGCTGCAGTGCTAAATTAAAAGGAGGATGGAATCAATATATGGGAGAAGATGAATCAAGTGTCCATTTCCTTGAACTGATAGCAAAAATAATGTGATAATGCATGAGAATTATGCACCTCTGCTCTGACATTGCTGCGGTGTAACTGTACAGTTCTCACTCAGTGCCAGATGGGGAGTGAGGCTCTTCTGACTCAGGAAGTCAAAAATGAGACTTGATGTAAAACAACTGCAAAAAGAAACAAGCACTGTGAATTCAAACTTACCAATAACTTCTGCTCAGCAGCAAATCTGTCAACTCATTAGTTTTTCTCTCCTCTTAGACTGGAAGCAGTGCAAAACAGATGCTGTGGAATCATTTATTATCATATCTGCTCTTGTTTGGTCATGCTGGCAGCACCTCCACTGTAAGTGATGCTCCTGTAACAATTCTAAACTGGCTTTAGGAGCTATTTTGCAAAGCTAAAAGGCAGCAATCAGAAATACATCACCTGCTCTCTGACTTTCCTAGAGCTGGGCAAGACAGTTTAAAGGTGAGAGAGCATGAAATACAATTCAACTCCACCTTAGCTCTTCCTAAGGAGCACCTTCCCAATGCCATCAGCACCACTCATCCTCTTTAATTTGAGAGAGAATCGAGCTATAATTGCAAACCATTGCACCTGCTGTGGTGTTTCCAGCAGCACTGATTAATCACACAAGCTCTTTAACAAGGTAGTAAGATCCTCACTGAGGGAATGTGCAAGGGAGGTGAGATGGTCATTGACATTATTAATGTATTGATTGGAGTAAAGAGCCTGGATTCTGTTTCCAGCTCTGCCACAGACTCTGGATGTGACCTTGAGCATCTCACTTCCTTCATCCCATTTCCCTCCCTGTACAATTACAAGAATAATTCTTCATCCCTCACCTTTTTGCTGCAGTGGGAAACAAAGATTATCTTTTGGTAGTACATTAAAGCTCTTTTCCTAAACCCACCTTGGTATGATATAACACAGATATCACCTCTTCCTGCACTGAAAGACAGTTTTCCTTAAAAAACAAACAACCAAGCAAAGAAACCAGCAAAAATCTCTCTGAGTATGAGATATTCAGAAGCTGCTGAATATTTCAAATAGCCTTATTGTGTATTTATAATATTGATATCTGTGATGCAATAACTGAGGCTGTAAGGGATCTCTGAGTTGTCTCATCCACCCAGAACAACAGAAGCTTTGAAGATTTTATTCCCACATTATAAAACTGCACAATACATTCACCTATTAGTTAATCTGAAATAGGGTCCAGAGTGGCTCAAGACAGAACAATCCTGAAACAGAGCAGTGAGAAAACTTCCTTTCTCAGGGAAGTGAGGGCCAGTTCTCTAGTTCTGTCAACTATCTTTCAATTCAATTCAAACAATGTTTCAACCCTATTTCAGCAGCCTTTTTCTCATTCTTTGACTAAACCACAGGATTCATGAGCTGCTCTGGTAATTTCTGCTCCTCTTCCTCTTGCCCTTCAGTTTTCATTTTCCTCTTTTGCTCTCTTTCACCTTCTTCTGCAGAACATCCCATAACACACCTCCTGCTTCTCCTGACAATGAGGTCAATATCTGAGCAGCTTATCCTTGCAGACAGTTCAATGTCTATATTTATACAAATGACTCTCAGGTCCAGCCCCCACCCCGGTCACAATTTGTCTCCTTTCATTCAGCCTTGCCTTTGACTCTCTCTGTAACGCCTGTTCCTGAATGTCTTCATGCAAATTCTAATTTAAAGTGACCAAAATTGGACTCCTGATCTTTCCTCTCAAGAAACCCCCCTTTCCAAACTCACTGTCAGCCCTGTCAATATTTCCTTCTTTCCTGTCATTCAGAACTATAAATGAAGTGGTCATAAGTGATGACTTCAATGTTTTAGCCAATTAATGGTGACTTGGATGACAGAGATATGAAGATAACGAGTATCTGTGCTATTATTTGTAAATGCATCCGTGAACTTTGATTTTTATCAGTAAAAAGTGTTATTTTAATACAGCCTTATACCTGGATTCTAAAATGTGGAAATAAGTCCTGCCACCCTCCTCCCATACACAACAGACATGTTCCTGGTCATTAATGGAGGGTAAAGAGAGGAAATTATTGTGAACAATCCAATTTAAGTATACCTGGGTTTAAATCATAGATACTCTAATATTTCCAAGATTTTCTGTAAATTTTCCACGGGAAAAAAAAGGACAATATTGGGGGGAAATGACAAGTATTAGCGAGAAAGGCTTTTAAAAAATCCCTAATCAAGAGAGGATGTTAATGGATGGTTTACAAGATGAAATATGGAAGTTTATGTGTTAGGTTTGGGCTTTTAGGGAGGCAACGAATTCACAATACCCAGGTGTATCCCTAATGATTTCCCAGCCCCAGAAAAGTGGTAAAGAGGAAAAAATTTCCATGTTATATTACGGGTGAGAATGAAAATCCTGTAAATTTACACACCTATTTATATAAGGAAGATATGAAGCCATTAGAGAGTGTCCAAAGGAGGAGAACAGAGATGGTGAAGGACTTGAGGGGAAGCTGTGTGAGGACACTGAGGGCACTTGGTGTGTCCAGCTGGAGGAGACTGAGGGGAGACCTCACTGCAGTTCCAGCTTCCTCAGGAGGGGCAGAGGAGGGGCAGGACTGAGCTCTGCTCTGTGGGGACCAGGGACGGGACCCAGGGAATGGCCTGGAGTTGTGTCAGGGCATGGTTAGATTGGATGTCAGGAAAAGGTTCTTCCCCCAGAGGGTGGTTGGGCACTGACCAGGCTCCCCAGGGCAGTGGGCACAGCACCAAGGCTGCCAGAGCTCAAGGGGTGTTTGGATGATCCTCTCAGGCACAGGGTGTGACTCTTGGGGATGATCCTGTGCAGGGCTAAGAGTTGGACTGGGAGATCCTTGTGGGTCCCTTCTAACCCAGCAGATTCTGATTCTCTGACCTGATCAAGGTCACATAAGTGCTTCCACTGTAACAAATTCATGGGAATACTGTTAACCATGACCTGCCTGGCTGTGCTGGTTTTTTGGGAGCAGCTCAGGTCCAGACCTTGCTGGACAGTCCAGCACCACCTGATCCACAGAGCAGCTGCTCATGCACAGCAGGAGCTCGGCACTTGGCATGTTCTTCCCTGATCCCTGCACATGTGGTGTTGTCAGACAGAGAGAGGGACAAGAAGAGGTAATAAATCAGGCAAGCGCAGAAGAAGGAATATCAGACAATACGAGACCAAAACGTAGGTCTTCCACCAATGGAAGGAGAAGTAAGAGAACAAGCTCTTCCTCCCATACACAACCACCATGTTCCCGGGATTCGTGCAGGGCATAAGGCAGAAATTCTTGTGAAAAATCCCATTTAAATAGATTTGTTTGTAAATCACACTCTAATATCTCCAAGGTTTCCTGCTTCCCCTCGTACTTGCTACAACAGTTTTTTAAACATGATAGTTCCTGACTCTGCCTGCCAGACTCCATCATCTGAAGGAGTCACCGGGCTCTGCTCCTGCTGCAAGACTGTCCTCCTGCTGCACCTCTCACATGCCTTCTGGCTGTAGATGCTTTCAAGATCCCCCAAAGGCCTCTCCACTCTGTCAGAAAATAAGGGACTATCTTTTTTTCTGTATAAGATGTTGCTTTCTAACTAATTTTTTTTTTCAAATTTAAGTTCTGGGACAAATGAAGGCATTGTCTTGAAGTGGGAAAAGCATCCACTGGTGGGTGCCAGGTCTTGCTGCTCTTTGAGGAAATTCAAGTAAAGTTGTCCTGGCTGAGTTGTACTTTGGTTTAAAGAAGAGTTTTTTATAGTTCATGACAAGCATGAAATCACTAATGGCAGCTTTGCAGAGATCGTTTCAGTCCTGCAAAGATATTTAACATAGACTGGACGGATAAAAGTCTCATACAACCTGAGTTGGCTCATTTAATTGAATTCAAATGCATTTTGAAAGTCTGGATGATCTTCTGGATGTTTGCAGGAAAAGAAAGTAGGTCTTCTTGGGTAAGCCAAGATAAAATTGGGAATGGAGCTGAGAAATCTTTTCCAATCAGACTCAGTTGGGATTCCAGCCATGTTGACAGCACAAGTGAAAACAAGGTTTGTCATATTCTTTACATTGTCTACCACTAAATGATCAGGACTTTTGTTTGCTGGCAGGGACTTGAGTCTCTTCCTGTGATGTGCTGGGTTCACGTTAGGGTTAGAAGCTCAATTAGATTTCCCACAGCAGAGTTGCAGGTGTTCACTGTTAAACCATGTCCCTTGGTGCCACATCCACATCTTTTTTTAACAACTCCAGAGATGGTGATTCCTTGAATGGTGTGAGAAAGCTCAGGCAATGGCTTCCCCTTTAACAATAACAACAACAATAATAATGATGATGATAAGGAGAGGGAGAGAGAGTAAACAAAAATCAAGAGAAACAAGTGATGCCTAACACAGTTTCCATACTGGGCATGGTGTACTATGGTGTGGAATGCCTCTTTTAGCCAGTTTGGATCAGCAGAAAGCCTGTTAATCAGTCTTCCATAAACCCAAAAACATGCACAGGAGAGCTGTGGCATCACTCATAAATCATGTAAGAAGCAACTACAGAAACAGCTTCAGAACCACTGTCAGGTCATTCATCAAACAACTGTCCCAAACCCCAAAATCAAAAAAACCCTTAAACTTCAGGGCTGTTCCTGGTTGCTGGTGTGCCCTGTAGTGGGGGTGATGCTCTACAGAAGCAGCTGAGAGCAGCCTATAAATACACACTTGCAGTTTATTCCATATTGAAGCACTTTGATTTACTCGGGAAATAAAGTATCTTCTGGTGCTCCATTCAAATGTTATATACAGATTTAATCACAAGCCCCCTGATACTTTGCTTTACTCACAAAGCTGTGCTTTTGTACTTCTCACATTCCTTTCCTTTGCCTTTTTTTTTTCTTTAAGTACCCATAAGGTTAAAATATAAAATAAAAAAGAAAAGCCAAATACAGGGACACAAATGACATTTTTCTTTCCACAATCTTATTTTTAAGCCAAATAGGGGACTCACCTCAATTCCTGAGTGCTTGGGACTGCTTGTGCATTATGAGACATGCTCCATCATTGGCATATAGAGCATTATTATAAAGGATTGAATACCGCAAGTGACTCAACAATGCAGTAACAAAAAGGTACAGTGTCTGCTGGGGGGGAAAAATGGGTAAAACTAGCAGGAAGGGAACAGAAGCAAGAACCTGGATTCAATTTAGGAGAAGAATGGGGTCCCCTGAAAGCAATAAAAGCTGAGAAAAAGTAGTAAAGGGAAAAAGGGGGGGAAAAGAAGAAGGTTGAAACAAAGACCTGAAAGGGTCACAGCTTTATAAAGATACTGATGTGAAGAACCAAAGCTTTGTCAGGATTGAACTTCTGAACTTTCAGACGTACCAAATGAATCACTCACTTCCCTGGACTCCAACTACATTCCCACATTCCCCCCTCCTCCTCCTTTCCGGTCCTGCCTCACTGATTGCTTCCCAAAACAAGTTTATCAGTCCCTGGATAAGTGAGGCATGATTCAGTCTCTCTCCTGCCAGCAGGTCTCCAGGAGTCAGCTTGGAGAGACCTCGGAGCACGTGGGTGGCAGCAGAAGGAAAAGCAGGTGCAGCAGCTGAGCTAAAATCTGTTCAGCTCTCGCTGCTTCAGCAGGTGCAGAGACTGCACTGACTGAGCTGTTTCTCCTGGAAACATACTGCTTATATGTCTATACACACACATATATGTATGTATGCATGTATGTATATACACACACATATTGTAAAAGCCAGTGGGATAATGGATGCAAAAGACACGGGATCAGGAAAAGCTCTCATGTACTTTTACTGCTGAGACTGAAGGAGGATGCTGAGAAATGCACGCAACTATTTTCTAATATAGAATCATAGAATCATAGAATCATAGAACGGTTTGGGTTGAAAGGGACCTTATAGCCCATCCAGTTCCACCCCCTGCCATGGGCAGGGACGCCTTCCAGTAGCCCAGGTTGCTCCAAGCCCCATCCAACCTGGCCTTGGACACTTAAAGAGATGGGGCAGCCACAGCTTCTCTGGGCAACCTGTGCCAGGGCCTCACCACCCTCACAGCCAACAATTCCTTCCCAATATCCCATCTTACCCTGCTCCCTTGTCCTGTCACTGTACGCTCTTGTAAATCAATTGAGGTCGATTGAGGTGTCCCTCACCCTCAGCTGTCCTGTGCTGAGCTGGAGATGAGCTCTGATGCAAGACCACAGTAATCCTGTGAAAACCGAGCCAGAAATTATTATGGCAAAGGCATTGTAGGAACAAAATACTGTGTTGGCAACAAATATGTAAAAAAAAACCCCACAGAGCAGACACCAAACTTGGGCTCTGATGGTTTAAGTCTCTTCCCTGGATCCACGGACAGACCTCATCACAACCCCCTCCCAGTACAGGGTAGAGGGAAAAGACACATTAAAAGCCTCCACACTGGCCAAGGTGCCTGGTTGGAAGATGGCCACACCACAGAGACAGGTTCAAGGTATGAAAAAAAGGCAAGGATTTAAAACTTTGCTCATATATATTCTTCAAGTGGTGTTTAATACTGCTCCTTTTGTTTGTTTTGACAATGGATCTTATCTTTTGGTAAGGGCTGTGTTCAGGACTATTATTACCCTCTATAAAAGCCTCATAGTCTTTCTTTCCACTTGTTCAGCACACCAGAGTGGCACAGCAAATTTAATCGAAGAACGCAGCTCCAGGGAGAGCCTTTGGAGACTCTCCCCTTTTTCATAATGCTGTTATCTCCCTTTCCTTGTGTTGGGGATGCATAAAAATCACAAAAAAGTCATTCTGAGTATATTCTTCCTGATAATTATTGTCAGACTCCGAGATAAGTACCCTACGTGATGTAATGTGTGTCAGCCCCGGCTCTCTGAATGCAAATCCTGCAACACTTATAGGCCCAAACAATGGTCGCCCTAAACACCAGGGCCTGGTATTTTGCCACAGACAAGAGAGAGCTTTGATTTTTTGTGTTTTGATAAGGCACAATCTGGGTGCCTTTATCTCAGCTGTTATATTTAAAGATGACATTCTAGCCTTGCAGCCTCGCCTATTGTCTTGACCCTGATTATCTCCAAATGTTGTTGTTTAGTCAAACTCACCGGTTTAATGAAAGGCCTGCTCCCAATTTAAGGCAAATTATTTAAATGCAGAGTGTCCTATACACTGTGGTTTCCAGAAGAACTAGGTGGTTAATCAAAAGTTAATTGTATAATTCTCATGCAGATTAGGGCCTCTTGCAAATGAATCCCAGGTTGTGATTATTAAAAAAAGGGAAAGTGCAGGAGTAATGCACAAGGGTCTTCAGCCTGGTAAACAATCAGCTAAGGTTTAATTTGTGGTAAACAAAGTGCTGATACACCAGGGGTCTCCAAAGGAGACAAAAAGGTGAAAATAAATTAAAAAACAACATACAGATATGATCTTTTTGTTTTTAGGCATCTTTCAAAAACACAGGCTAAATGAATAAGAAGTAAGCCATTAATATTTACTGGCAGCATCCTGGCAATATGCAAATGATGGCAGTCCTATAATTATCCTGCAGTCCTTGGACAGGAATCCCGATCAGGCAAAGTCACTGCCACCACCTCCAAAAACCACCTAAGTGCTGCTCTCATGTAAAATAAACGGCTCTAATGAACATTTTGATTAATTTCAAACTGTTTCTCTACATGCCAATAAAAATCCTTGGCTGAAAAGGGCACGAGGGGTAAGTTTAAAGCTTTTACATGTGCTTTGGAGTTATCTGAGAGAAGAAATAAATTCCTATTGGTGCCTAACATGCCAAAAAAGTCATTGCTCAGTTAAAAAAAAACAAAAATAAATAAAGAGATGTTGCTCCGCTGGCGTTTAACAGAAACACTGTTTCATTCCAGGAACTCAGGCTGGAAAATGAGCACCTGGTTTTTAAACACTAGCCTGGGAAACTGATATTTTCTCGGCTCAATAAAACCTAAGCGGAGTAATATTTTTGTATATTTAATGACTCAAATTTTGGACAGGATGGAAAATTTTTAGGACTGACTGAAACCAACTCTCTTGCAACTCAAGGGGTCCTAAGTGAGACCCCTGGTTGTCTCCTGGACTGCAGCGGGCTGTGAGCAGCATCTTCCTCGGAGCTGGGCACCCCAGAGAGAGCAAAGAGGTGTTGTTCAAATCAGCCTTTAAAGCCTTTCAGATAGAAATGGTGAAAATTATACTCTCTGAGATGTTTTTCCTAGTTGTAGCTACTTATGATGAAAAGTAGAAGTGACATGAACACAGTTAGTGGAAGGTCATATATGACTGCGGAGCTCTCTGCTGTCATGTGGGATACAGGAGCAGAAATTCCTGTCTGCCCAGAATAAATCTATTATCATCTTATTTATTTGCTGATGACAACATGCTTGGTCCTGTATAAAAAAAAAAAAACAAACCACAAATCCTGAGAGCAAGACCTGAGCTCCATTCTGGGACATGGGGCTCAGTACTCACCTTCTTGTTTTTCACTCCAAGGAATCTGAGTCATAACATTTTCTGCCATGAGCAGATTTAGCCAATGACTTTAAATTAAGAACAGGATCCTCGGCCAGATATGGGTGGCTTAAGAAAAACTTGATTGCTGGCCACACTCAGGCAGACTGAGCAGCATCCTAGAAGAGGAGAAGAGGGAGGTATTTGGAGAGTCGTATTTATATACACACGGGCACACAAATATAAATAGGTACTCATCTATCCATGTATATACATATGTCTGTGTATTTTGGGGGAGGTGATTCTTCTCCCTCTATGCCACTCTGATGAGACCCCTCCTGCAGTGCTGTGTCCAGCTCTGGAATCCCCAACAGAAGGATGTGGAGCTGTTGGAGCAAATCCAGATGAGACCACGGAGATGCTCCGAGGGCTGGAACCCGTCTGCTCTGGAGCCAGGCTGGGGGAGCTGGGGGTGTTCACCTGGAGAAGAGAAGGCTCCAGGGAGACCTGAGAGCCCCTTCCAGGGCCTAAAGGGGCTCCAGGAGAGCTGGAGAGGGACTTTGGACAAGGGCCTGGAGGGACGGGACAAGGGGAAGTGGCTTCCCACTGCCAGAGGGCAGGGATAGATGGAATATTGGGAAGGAATTGTTGGGTGTGAGGGTGGTGAGGTCTTGGCACAGGTTGCCCAGAGAAGCTGTGGCTGCCCCATCCCTGGAAGTGTCCAAGGCCAGGTTGGATGGGGCTTGGAGCAACCTGGGATAGTGGAAGGTGTCCCTGCCCGTGGCAGGAGGTGGAACAAAATGACCTTTAAGATGCATTCCAGCCCAAACCATTCCATGACTCTAGGATTCCATGTTTATATATGTGTGCATATTAAACAATAATAATAATTTAAGCTACTCTCCACAAAGCAAATTTTCTGGGAGAAGCAGCACTATTATGGAATTGGTCAGTGCCAGACACACAATGGAGGCATTGCCAGAACAGGCTGAAGTTGGACTGGAATTTGGCTCAGTTTCTGAATATATTAAATGAAACATGGGAGAAGGAATGGAAACAGAGACCTGCTGCAAGTCTCTGACATTCTTCCCTCATAACAAAGTGCTGTCATAAAGTACAGTTTCAAGAAGAAATGGATACAAAACACTTCCAGTTCTCAGAGATTTATAAAATTGTCATAATCTGCCACTTCCCAGGACTTAACAGTAACTATTATGATATTTGACAGGGATTATTTATATAGAGGATGACCACCAAAGAATCCAAACCTCTTCCTGCCTTCACCTGAAGGTGAAGGGAATGATATTTGACACTAATCAGTAATTAAGGGCACACATGTTTATCTGCCACTAAGTTGCAAAACATCATTAAGGATGAATGTATTTTTCTCTAAAGGGAGGTGGGTTTTTTTAATTTTAATTTACATTATTATTCTTACCTAGAACGTTGTATTTCAAAGGTACAGGAGTGAAAATGTTACCTTCGAAATAAAAACTTAGGAACCGTTATTTTTTTGTCCATCTGATATTAATAATAATAATAGCAATAATAATGTTATCATCCTCATCATCATAATTGTTGTTATACTGCTATTATGGTATTATTATTATGGTGGTGGTGGTTGTTCTGGTTGGTTTTATGTTAATATGATTGTATTGTTATTATTGTATTATTATTGTTGTTATTAATATTATTAAATTAATAAATAAAATAAATTAATTTTTTACAGGGTTTTTTCCCTATTCCTAAGAGCAGAAACCAGTGAATTTCCCTGAAAAACCTGAACCCCTGGAGCACTGAGAGCAGCTCCTGGGGCAGCAGCAGCAGGAAGGAGCCCCGAGGTCATGCCGGGGGGGAGTTTTAGAAGATCAGGGAATACAGATCCCATTTATACACTATTCATTGCTCCACACTCTCTGCAGAGTTTTTAATTATTGTTTCTTTTAGCAGAGGAACTCCAGAACAGCAGAGACCTTTAAACAGCACTGCCCGGGGTGCAAGTGAGGGCAACATTGACTTCTCTCATATTTCAATCAGCCCATGGCAGACACCTGATAAATCTTACATCACAGAAAGACTTTGGAAACTAAATTGTTCAATAATATGCATTTTGGATCAAAACACAAGGGAGACTTTAAAAATTTACTGTGCATAAATAAAATATTTGATCTTTCTGATTCTTATTTTCCAAACCTTTACAGGCACTTCACACTAATATTGACATTAAACTTCGATGTTGATGTAGGAATGATAAAACAGAACTGCACACTAGAAATATTTGGCAGGATACAGGAGGAAGTTGCCACAAAAAAAAGGTCCCAGGAGGTTCTTGGGATCTTCTCCACTAGTACAATGCACAAGTGCATGGGAGGTTATTCCACAGCTGAGGAGGTGACTGCAGCCCTGGGGAGAAGTTACAAGAGACAGCTGGGCTTCCTGGAATCATAAAATCATGGAATGGTTTGGGTTGGACAGGACATTAAGGGTCATCTCATTCCATGGGCAGGGACACCTTCCACTATCCCAGGTTGCTCCAAGCCCCATCCAACCTGGCCTTGGACACTTCCTGGGATGGGGCAGCCACAGCTTCTCTGGGCAACCTGTGCCAGGGCCTCATCCCCCTCACAGCCAAGAATTCCTTCCCCATATCCCATCTAACCCTGACCTCTGGCAGTAGGAAGCCATTGCCCCTTGTCCTGTCCCTCCATCTCTTGTACCTCTGCAGCTCCTTTGAAGCCCCTTTAGGCCCTGGAAGGGGCTCTCAGGTCTCCCTGGATCCTTCTCTTCCCCAGGCGAACACCCTCAGCTGTCCCAGCCTGGCTCCAGAGCAGACGGGCTCCAGCCCTTGGAGCATCTTCATGGCCTCGTCTGGATTTGCTCCGACAGCTCCACGTCCTTCCTGTGTCAGGGGCTTGTCTCTCAGCCCGTCCCTCTGAGCATCTTCATGATCTGTCCAGCAAAGAACAGCCTGGTACAAGCACAGATAAGCCCAAAGCAACAAAAGCCACATCTGGGGGCCAACCTCAGGCTTTGCACTGTTTGCAAAAGCCACCAAGGTGACTCTACCTTGCCACAGTCTTTGTGCTGCTCAGCTCTTTCCAGCTTGAAGAGAGTCTGGAGGGTTGCTCCAAGGGGTCCCTGGAGAAGCTGCACCTTTCTCCTCAATGCCAGCACACACAGCAGGGCCTGGGAGCACAGACACAATACCACTCCAGGGGAGCATGTCTCTGGTGGGATCTGGTCCCACGCAGCCTTACTGCCCTGTCCTTACTCGTCAGCTGAGCTGGGGAATCCACAGAAAGTCACAATTCTTCCTAAAACACATTTTTTGCCTTGTTAACACCACAAATAAAACCATAGTATCCATGGCATGACATAGTTTGTGAAGTTTCATTAAAAAAAATCCAACTAAGGATCCCAGTTATTTACATTTTGGGCGTGTTCTCTTTTTGTTGCAGAGGAAAAAGCAAGCAGCCAGAGCCAACATCAAAAAATAGCATCTAATCTACTATAAAAATAGAAAAGAAAAAAATAATCCAAATAATTAGAGCCAGTTAGCACAGGAATCGTTACAGAAATCAATCTCCAGCACCAGGAAAGATGCTAAAAAATGCCAGATGGTCACTAGTGAGATAAATGTGAGAACTAAAATATTGTCTATTAGAAAAAAAAAAAATCGAACCTGTGAATTTTCCTTGGGGGAGGACAAAACTGATCAAAATTAAATTCTTCAGTTTTGTAATGAGTTTGTTTTGCTAATCAATATCTGAGCATGAGGGCCAGGTTGTGGGGTGAGCATGTGCCCTGGCTGGCAGGAATCCGTGTGGGAATGGCCAGGGTTCTGCTCCTCTGGCCCTGGCTGGTGAACACACACGTGCCAAGAGCTCCTCCTGCCTCCACATGGCTACAGAGACTGAGGTTTGAGCTCCACAGGCAGGAATTTAAAGTGTGAAGTTCTCAAAATACGCGTTTCGATAGGACCCAGCATAAGGATAAATAAGGAGTGAGGGAACTGACCAGTCACAGAATCACAGAATCGATTGGGTTGGAAAAGCCCTCCAAGGTCATCATGTCCACCCTGGGCCTCATCCCCACCTTGTCACCCAGCCCAGAGCACCGAGTGCCACGTCCAGTCATTCCTTGGACACCTCCAGGGATGGAGACTCCCCCACCTCCCTGGGCAGCCCCTGCCAATGTCTAATCACTGTTTCTGTGAGAAAAGTCCTTTGGATGTACCCACTGGGCCAGGACTGAGCCACCACTGTCCCTTGGTTACGTGCCGTCACTGCACTCCTGGAGTCCCCCAGCAGAGCTGAGCTGAGCAAGTGACCTCAGGAGTCTGTGCTCCTCAAACTACAGGTTTCCAGCATGAGTCTCAGTTTCCTTCTTAGAGCAGGCAGATCTCTTCAAGGGCTTTCTCACTTGTCCATGACTGAGATAACCACTGTGAACAACTTTTGGATTCAGTTCAGTGACAGGAATGTATTTACACTAAACACTTTTTTTTTTTTTTAATTAATTCAGCATCTTCTTTGGAGTTTAAATCTGTAAAGAACCACTCAGTCTCACATAGTTATTTCAAACAAAGCTCAAGTACTTTGTTCTCTAATTAATCTTGGATAATGAAATAAATTGAAGAGAACACTTCCCCCCCTCATACTGAGAACTCATTGTTCATATAATGCCTGTTGGTGTCCTACAGCACCTACCAAAAGAGCTTTCTTTTAGCAGATTTATCAAATGGGGATTTGTATTTCCCAGCATTTCTGTTGGTTATGGAAGTGTGTCCATCCAATTAAAGTCTCCATTAAATAAGTGTTTGCACCCACTGTAAATTCCAAAGCGTGCATTACCCTGGATATTTAGGTCCATAACACACTGATATTAGATGCTTTTTAAAGTTAGATACTAGACACATATTGGATGCCTTTTTAAAGTGGACTTTTAAGGTGAAATAGGAAAATCAATGAACTTGGCATTGGATCAGTCACTACAGACTCGGAGCACATGGAGGTAAAAGCATTTTGGCCTGCTGGGGTTTTTCTCTTTGGTTCTGCTTGGCCTGTCTTAAAGAGGTTTGTATTTGCAGCTATGCAGGCAAAGAAATATCAAAGCAGCACTAAGTGGACCTGCAGAGGCAGAATTGGATTGTGAAGGCTCCAAATGGAGCTAACTGAGCAAACAGGCCACCTGAAGGCCATGGGCAAACCCCCCAAGATCATGTTCTGCAGAGCACAGCAGCACAGAGGGGGAGTTTGGGCTGAGCTACAGGTGGGCTTGGACCACCCTCTGCAGAGCTGTGTCCTTCCCAGGGGCTCAGCAACTCCAGCCTCGAGTTTAACTCGTGGACTTTCCTCCGGCTTGACCTCAACTGAGGCCCAAGACCAATGTTCTTACACGCAGGACCCCTAATTCAACCAGAGCACCTGATGGCTACAGATAGCAGAGAAATAATCACACAAAATCTGATTTTTTAGATGAAGAACCCCTTACCTGGCAAGACTTTTCACTAATGGTTTGCTGCAGATGAAGGGGATAATGGCTGAAATAAGAACAAAAACAACAACAAAAAGATCTGGAGCAAACTGCCTGTGGTTTCTTTGAAGTCCATGGAATTAGGAGTATTACATGGAAACAGGTGTGAGCTCTAGGATATGGGTAGTGAGGAGCAGGAGGAGGCCAAAAAAAGCTAAAGCTAAAAATTAAATAAATAATAAAGAAAATATTAATAAAACCCCCAGAAAACAAACAAACAAACAAACAAACTATAAAAACCAAACAAACAAAAAAACCAAAACAAAACCATAAGAAGAACATAGCACAACTCTTGCCTTAACAGATACTTTATGATAACTTTGAAATCTTTGAAGCTGATTTGTGACTTCTGCAACCTGTGACTCCATAAATAATGGAAATGTGAGAGACCACATACAAATATGATGGGTTTGGCATGAATTTGGGATTGGTTTTGTTTGTATCTGGCTATCACTGGGAGCAGGCTGAACCAGCCAAAATTACTGTTATTTCAATGAAGGAATAATTTGATTCCCTGGAAATGAAGAGCTGGACAGAGGAAGAAATGCTAAGCACACTGTCAATATGAATTTGGCCTATCAGTGAAGAAGTGAGATCATTTTCATGACTTTATATTTATGTCAGGCTTTAAGGCACTGAGGTCACCTCTGCACAATCCCCTACTCTCAGCTTAAGTGCAGCAAAAATGCAGAGGCACTCATTGGGTGATTTACACTCTGCCATGAATCAGTCATAGAAATATTCAATGGCTGAATTTGTGAATGTCAAGACCGTAGAAAAACTTGGACAGCAAATATAAATTAAAATTACAAAACATGCAGTGATAAACATCTTGGAGAAGACCCTATTTTGATCTGTACTTTATCTCTCCTGTCTGTTTGATATCAGATATTTCTGCTATTGCAACAAAATTTGATATACTTCTAAGCTGATATAAACTGATGTGTAGCTTCACATACACCACAACAACCTACAGAGGAGTCATATTTCATCTTGAATTCATTTAAAACCAAGTGACTGCATGACATCACTCTGACATTTGCTAAGATACTAACAGCCAGGTGATGTCACACACATTCTAAGTAAATATGCCAAAATATATTAGCTCATATTTTTATCTGGACAGCTCTCAAATTGAGTCAACAAAAAACAAACTCGGTTGAAAGCAAACATTTCCATTTTTACAGTCGCGAAAGGGACAGAACAAATTATTTATAACACAGCGATTTTTACAGGCAGGCAAGACCTTTCTCTTCAGACTTCATGAAAAAGAGAACAAGGACAGTATTAAAAGCAAGCTGATTTTCAAGTCTGCACAAATTCCAATTTCATGGGTGTACAAACGAGTGTTCCCAACAGGCCATGATTCAGAATTCTGCCTAGAAATGGGCTAAGTACCACTTGCTGTTTTAATGTGGATATTGTGAAAGCTTGGGAAAAAACACCAGATTACTATTTTTGGTGGTTGTTTTCGCACAGGACGGGCACTGTTTCTGTCTGTCTCCTCCCATCCCGCTGAGAATCACACGCACAAATACTGGCACCTTTAAAATTTGCATTTCACCCAAGCCTAAAAGGCAAATGGCAGTGCCTTTGCAAGCCTAGAGAGGCTCATCCAGGAGAGTTTGAACCTGAGGTCGAACACAGCTGGCTGCAGCCCTAAATAATAAAAAACATGTTTTCCACATTATGGACACATCGGTCTGTGGTGGGGCATCCCCACCCCTCCCAGGCCACGCTGTGATCTCAGAAACACCTTGGCCTTGACAAACAGCATGTGGACTAAGCTTATCAGAAACACTGCCTGCTCCCAGGAAGTTAGGCTGGATAACAGGTCCCGGTTTTTAATCAACAGCATTGGAAGCTGTTTTTTCTTGCCTGAATAACAACACAAGAGGAACAATGTTTTTTGCTGTTGAACCTTCCAAGAAAGGTCCTGCCCCAAATTGCGTCCAGGATGGAAAATTGCTGCAACTAAAGCCAAGTCTCCTGTGACCCTGTAAAGAAGGTTCCTGAGTGAGACCCTTTGAGCTCTCCTGGACCACAGTGGGCTGTGCCAGCATCTCCCTCTGAGTGGGACCTCTCAGAGCCGGCGAACTCTCAAGTTTTCTATCACTGGAGGACCACCCCCGATGGAGCCTGGGCTGACACTTCCACTCCTGGAGGCTCAATCCTTCACCTGCGGAGGAGATGCAAAGGCGCCCATGTGAGCACTTGACCGGATCCGAGGGGAATTTTCACTGGTACCTCTACAGACTCCTTTAGGTCTGCGTGTGTGCAAGAGTGAATATGCTACAGCAAATTTCCTCTGAATGTTGCTATCTCATTTTCTTAAGTATGTTACATTCATAAGTAAGTTAGGCCTGTGAGTGAGTTGGTGTTGTGCCCATAGTAAATTCCATAAAATCTTTTGTTAAATTGTTTAAATTAGGATATTGATTAAGCGCTGTTAAGTTTAAGTGCTGCTAAACTTTTAGGCTTAAAGCTTTGGTCAAGCCCAGGGTTAAGTCTGCCAAGAGGGGTCCACTCGGAACCTTGTGACTCCTTATTTCTTTTTTTGCTTATATTTTCCCATCCTCAGCCTCCACTTAGATAATTTTACATACATTTTAGTTTCAGATTGATTGATTTTAGATTTTGGTCTGATCTTTCTCTGTGTGCTATAACCACCTAGTAAGTAGCAGAGTGACCTTGCCCATGAACTTGTTGCACTTTCACTTTATAATAAACCTGCTTTTGCCAATGCCTTTGCTGGTCTTCTTTGAGTGTCCTAAAACACCCACTCGTGACACCAACCTCCATCAAACCAAGGTTTGCTACTAATTTTGAATTAATAAATAATGGAATAGTTAAGAATAAAGAATAAATTTACATACAATAGAATTTATAACTTCTGTTCGCAGGATTTGATTTACTTTGTGGGCGATCCCAGAAACTCTCAGACAGGGAGATTGAAAGAACATGGGATGACTCAGAAGAATTTATCAATCTATTAGAGACAGCGATGCCATTGCCACCTTCTAAAATTAATGATGTAAAACAGTACCCTGTGCCAACAGTGGCACTTACAGGGACCGATGGGGTAGTGGCAGATTCAGAAAAAAGAGTCATCCTTAGAAGAACTGATTTGCCTTATAATTCACCAATGTGACCACTAAAAAAGGCAACTGGGCAGTGGCATTTTAGAGATGATAACCAGCAATTAAGTGATACTACAGCACCTTTAACTTCTGTGTGACGCTGATACAGGGGCTCCTCATGCTTACGTGGGTGCCCCCGATGTTAAGGACAGTATTTCATGACTCCAGGACTCAAACAGGATAAAGCACAGTTTGCCTTTAGCGGGGAGGGATCCAATATACCTTTAAAGCCTCCCTCAGGGGTATAAATATTCACCCACAAATGCTCCTGCTGCAATTCTGAAGCGTTACAGTCTCGCTCTGCCCAGATGTGAAACTGTATTAATGTCTAGGTGATATCCTAATCGGAGCAGATTCCCCTGAAAAGGCAGGAGAAGCAGCAGCACTATGGGAAGCATTACATGAAGCAGAAGTTGAAATTCCACCTGAAAAATGCCAAGGACCAAGTAAAGAAGTAAAATCTCTGGGTACCTGGTGCACAGCAGGGAGCAAGGGAGCTCCTGCAGGTGTCTGAAAGGAAGTAGAACAAATACAGATGCCCCAATCTAAGACAGAATTGCAACAGTTAATGGGAACTTTGGTGTATTGGAGGAACCATGTGCTGCGATTTCCCATCATTTCTCACCCATTGTAATCACTTTTACAAAAGGGAAAACAGTGGGAGTGAAACTCAGAACATGAGGAGGCAGTGAAACCTTTAGTACTGGAATTAAAACCATCTCAATCACTGGGACCAGTGCACCCCCAGGATCCCATTAGAGCAGAATGGGGTTTTACCTTCTGTGACCTGTTTGAAACCGGCCCTGACAGACCAAAGTATTTAGTATTTAGCTCAACTGCATTTAAAAAGACAGGACAGATATTCTGGGTGGAGGCTTGACTTTCCAGAGCACTTTGTTTCTTCTTGAAGTGCTCTTTGGAGCAAAAAACCAATTAAAACGGGGGGTTTTTTACCTTTGGTACAGACAATCATGGACAACAACTGTGTTTGAATGTTTACAGAAATGGAGCTTGTAGAGAAAGTAAATTGATGGAAAATTAAGTTCTGGCCACAGAAAGTACCACACTTCATTTTTGCTTTTGAACAATCACCAAAGGGCAGCTCTGGAAACTAACTGAGTGCTCAGAATCACTGCACTGACAGACTGGACTGGGGCAGACACAGTTTGTTGTGTCACCACGTATTTTGGGCACGCTTTAATCTGAGGAGTGTTGTGAATTATGTACATTAAACTCATCACATTTTTGATAAAATGTAGTAACTCCCTATCCACAGCAGCCACTTTTCCAAACTGTGACTTGACTAATTTTTTTGGAATAGCAAAGAATGCACAGTCTGCATCACAGACTGACCATATCCCAGAGCACTGTTGTGGTGGGTTGACCCTGAGTGGTGCCCACCAAAGCTGCTCCATCATTCCCTTCAGCTGGAACAGGGGAGAGAAAATATAACAAAAGGTTTGTGGGCTGAGATGAGGGCAGGGAGCGATCACTCACCTATTATCATCCTGGGCAAAACAGGCTCGACTGGGGGAAATTAATTTCATTTATAACCAGTGGAATAGGAGCAGGATAATGAGAAATAGAAAGCAAATCTTAAAACATCTTCCCCCTCCACATACACCCCTCTCCTCTTCCTGGGCTCAACTTCACTCCCCATTTTCTCCCCTTCTCCACCCACAGCAGTGCAGGGGGCTGGGGAATGGGGGCTGTGCTCAGTTCATGACACACCTCTGCTGCTTCTTCCTCCTCAGGGGGAGGACTCCTGAAACCTTTCCCCTGCTCCAGTCTGTGTCCTTCCACAGGGTGCAGTCCCTCAGGAACAGGCTGCTCCATGCCTGGGTCCCCCATGGGGTCACAAGTCCTACCTGCAGAGCTGCTCCAGCATGGGCTCCTCTCTCCATGGACCCACAGGTCCTGCCAGGACCCTGCTCCAGGGTGGGCTCCCCATGGGGCCACAGCCTCCTTTGGGCACTCCCTGCTCTGGTGTGGGGTCCTGCAGGTGTGTCTCTGATCCATCATGGACCTCCATGGGCCGCAGGGACACAGCTGCCTCCCCTGGAGGGGTACAGGGGAATTTCAGCTCTGGAGCCTGGAGCACCTCCTGCCCCTCCTTCTGCACTGCCCTGGGGGTCTGCACAGCTGTTCGCTTCCTTCTCAGTCCTCTGCCCAGCTACAGTTGTGCAGGGTTTTTTAGCCCCCTTCTTAAACCTGTTGCCTCAGAGGTTCTGCCACCATCGCTGCTGGGCTTGGTCTTGGGCAGCGGTGGGTCCATCCTGGAGCATCTGCCATTGGCTCTTTGGGAAATGGAGGAAGCTTCCAGCAGCTTCTCACAGAAGCCACCCCTTGTTGTTCCCCTGCTACCAAAACCTGGCCACACAAACCCAGTGCAGCTGTGGAGAGCAAATCCTTTTGAAATGACTGAGCCACATGATTAATTCCTTCACCACTTGAGGAAATCTGAGGGAGGGAGCCCCACCGCAGGGATATCCCATGTCCTGGCTGACTCTTCCTTCTCTCTCCTCAACGGCCTGGCAAAGGTTCAAGCTAAAGCCTCTGGAGTGGGATTCAGGGGGTAACATCTGCCTATATTGCTGCCATGGGAGTTTGGAAAAGAATGGAAGGATGACAAGTTGATTGTCCAAGAAATTTGTCACTTTTTGGGTCAGCACTGCCTGTCCTGAGCTGGGTTATCAAAGTGACATGGCCCAAGACCTGTGTGAGCCTCCCAATGGTCCTGGAGATTACAAGAACAGGGAAGAAGACATAAAACAATGCCAGGGCCGAAGACAAGGTAAAAGCACTTGGCAGAAAGCCTGGACTTGCTTTCTCCCTGGAGAAGATCTGCTGGCATTTGTATTGGGAAGTGATGAACAAAAGGTTCTGCTTATGCAGCACTTCCAGGACAGAGGGATGGGGAAACCATTCTAAGGGAAAGACTTCCAATTGGGGGGGGTGTTTTGGGGATCCAGAAAGGACAGAATTTGGGATTTGCTGTGGAAGTGAATATATCAAATCCACAGACAAATCACCTTCTGGCATCAAAGTGACAACTTTGTTGCTTCCTTTCCTCCTCATTGCTGTGGTGTGTCAGTGACAGCACCTACAGCCTGTGCTCCTAAGGACCTGCAGAGGGATCATGCCTGGGGAATTCTGGTGCCTGGGAGTACTTAGTGAACTGTCTGTTATAAGCCAACAGCAGTGAACAAACCTAAACAGAAGTCCTGAATTTCCAGTTGATATATGTGTTCTGACAGTCACAGCTGGCAGAAAACATTTATTTTTTTCTTTCAAGGGCATTATATTTCACCAGAAAGAAATGACAGGGCAGGGAAAAAAACCCTCCATATTGTTCACAGACTGATTCCAGTGAGGCAAGGACTTGGGAAGAACAGAAAGGAGCTGTAAGTGCTTGAGTGTTTTTAACCTATTTGTGTATTAATGTGCCAATGCCTGTAACAACTAAGGGCTTCTTGGCCAAGAGAGAAAGGTGAGGGTCTCTAAGAAAAATAATATCCTACAATTCTGTAAGAAGCTTAAAAGCCCTATAACAAATACCCCACTCACATTTAACTGCTTCATCTTTTCTGAAGCCAAATCCATCCTTTATTCAGCAAAATTGTATCCACATAGTTCATGCTGAATTCTTGAAGTCTTCCCTCCTATTACACTCTTTAAAAAAATATTTATATCTGTGCATAGAAGAGAATTTTTTTAGCTGAGAAGAGTAAACACTTGTGGTTGAGGCAGCTGTAGATGTAACTAATAGTAGGAAGAATCCTCTTTCCTGTGCTGTCTATATAAATCTATATAAATACCAGATTCAAGTACATACACTTTTAATAAGTGTACCTTAAAAGCGCAAGTGAAATAAGATCACCTCAATATTTCAAAGGCAAGATTATTTTTAATTAAATTATTAATTGTTAATCATTAAAGTTATTCTGAAAGGTTTGATTCTCTTTCTGCCTAGACCAAGCACCTGCTTTGCTGAATTCCTGACATAGAATTTAGGTAAAGTTGAGGGGGAAATGTCAGGAAAATGGGAATAGAACCTAAAAAAATGGTTATGGAGTAATACCTCTGTATGTTTTCTTTTGCTACTCCAGTGACATTTCAAGCAAGCCAAACAGCAAGTTTTTATTTTTAAGTCTTTGATTTTATTGCTTCTCTTACTTTGTTATTTTTATTTTAATTAGTTGGTTTTACTACTAGTTTACAGCAGCAAAGTTTTCATGTGCCTCCTGTATACCCAAAAGCAATTAAACTGCTCACAGGTATTTACAAAATCACCTGCAGATGATCTACAGCAACTGCTGAGGCCAGGAAAAAACCTGAAGCAGGAGAAAGATGAGACTGGTAAACAAAGGCTACTAAAGAGATTAATCTAAGCAGCACTTTAATAGCATATTTTCTTTTCAAGATTTTCCACTAGGATAAGAAAATAAGAATTTTTTTTTTCACTCCTCCTTTACATTTTCAACCTTCTTCCCCAAAAATATACGCATACCTATATTAATATGATTTTTGTTCCATTCTGAAAGGCGTCTACGTAAATAGTTCAAAGCAAGCCATGACTCTGTACAAAATAAAACAAAAAAATAAAATAAAATAAAATGTTTCAATTCTGAGCCAACCAGTCAATCTACAAAGAAACTTTGCAAGGTGTTGGGCAATCAACTCTCACTGACCTCAGTGGGCAGTGAAGGTGTCAAGCACCTTCTGCTTCCGCCATAAACCTTTTCTCTGTGCAGTAAAGCACCGATTAATTATGTACATGACAAGTATTTCCTCCAGCATAAGGGACAAAGGAAAAAAGGAATGTTTTTCCTGATAAAATGCAATCCCACCTCCTGCTCAGGTATTTTCCACCTCTGCAATCCAGCAGCACCATGATAAACAATTTATCTGTAATAACTTCGTTGTCTTGCTGCCAGAGTGTATCACACATTTAAACAGGCATGTTTTGAGTAGGGACTAGGAAAAAAACAATCTTCTTTTTTGCCTTCACATGCTAATTGTCACAGCTGAGAAATTACGGAGTGCTGGGAAACCTCTTCCGTGCTGTTTTGCCAGCACACTCCAGTCCTGCCCTCCTGCATCCCTGTAATTCCAGCCTTTGCCCTCTCCTGAGCAGACGCTGCTAAATTGGGTAGTGGTTTTGGAAGCGAACAAATTGGGAGTAGAAAAAGACCCCAAGCTCATTTTCAATTTTGTTCTGAGCTCCTATTTGAACTGGAGTACTTAGGAAAGCAATAAATAGGCCAGGGCCATGGGGGAACAGCACTTGATGTACATTTGGGTCAGGGGCTACCACTAGGATTTCCTTAGAAATCCAGATGAAATTCTATTAGAAAAATTTCCAACCACAAAAAAGTTTTGTGTGGAGCATTGTGGCAAACCAAGCTCATAACAGTGAGAAACAAAATAGAAGAGAATCATATTTAGAACAAAGTTTATTTTACACAATCACTTACACACTGTAAACTTACCTCCTCCCCAATGTCTCAGCTCACATTTTAAAACGGACATTTTACACTTTTATGGTTAATTCCTGTGAGAAGATACAGCTGAGGGAGGCCGTAGACTTTAATCTATTTGTTAGCAAAATCTCTAGTTTAGTAATATTAGACTTATTAGTAATATAAGCAAGATTAGATTTATTATTAATATAAGTAATATAAGGAATTATTAGTAATAAGTCAGTAACGGATTAACAACAAAATTTCTGTTTCAAAATCTACCACTATTACATAGATCCTTAAACTACAATCAGCATTATATTATCCAAGTTTATAGCAGTTACGTAATTAAGTAAAATAACAAATCTCTCTGTCCTCATCTTTGTTCTTCTGCCTTGTCCTTTTGATGATTAACACAGAACATGGTGATGGAAATGAATTTGTTTTTTTAAACGGAGACTTTATTAACAATTTGGATTTTGGAGGAGTATTTAGTTAAGTTCGCTCTACTTTTCCTCATGTAAAGAATTTATGTTATAATGGGCTAGGCTGAAGGAAGAGGAGATACTTAGATGAGGTATTAGGGAGAAATTTTTCCCTGTGAGGGTGGTGAGGCCCTGGCACAGGTTGCCCAGAGAAGCGGTGGCTGCCCCATCCCTGGAAGTGTCCAAGGCCAGGCTGGACGGGGCTTGGAGCAACCTGGGCTAGTGGAAGGTGTCCCTGCCCGTGGCAGGGGGTGGGACTGGATGGGCTTTAAGGTCCTTTCCAACCCAAACCATTCTGGGACTCTGTGAAGAAATGACTTTTGTGCTTGGACTGGGAAGGGGATCAGGTTTACATCCAAACACATTCCTTGGCATCAAGGCATGATGGAAATAATTCAGCCCATGGGGTACCAGTTTAGTGGATTTGCTCCCACAGAAATTTCCTTGCTAAATTTTAATGAAAAATATTAAAAAATGCAACCTTAATATCATCAACTGAAATATCTGGAGCATCAAGGGCAAGGCTCAATCCCCCTCTTCAGAAGAATAATGAAGTGTTGCTCTCACAGACATATCCAGGCTGTCTTGTGGGACAACATATTCCATGAGTTGAGGTTACATATATTAAATGAGGGGTGACCAAAGACCAGGTGTGGGGGTTTGACCCTGGCTGGATGCCAGGTATCCACCAAAGCTGCTCCATCACTCCCCTCCTCAACTGGACAGGGAGAGACAGAGGGAATGGGGATCACTCCTTCTTTCCGCCACTGCTTCCTCCTCAGGGAGAGGAATCCTTCCCCTGCTCCAGAGTGGGGTCCCTCCCACGGGAGACACTTCTCCATTAACTTCACCAACTTGAGTCCTGTGATATATCTTTGCAGATACATTATAAATGCCTTTATTTTAGAGGGATTCACTTGCACTTTTTTTAAGGAATTTTAACGACAATGCACAAGTGGAGCACCTTGATGATCATTCCTGTCCTGCCTTTTGAGACAACAAAGGGGACACTTGGCCTATTCATAGAAGGAGATTTGATTAATGGAAACAACAAGCAACTGTTGTTTATCATCTTGATTTCTTTCATTCCTTCACAGTTGGACACTGTTTGTATCACTCTGGAGTGAAAGTAAATGATAAGATAGTTCTTGTCATGGAATGAATCAGTCAAAGAAATGACAGAAAAACACAGAAAACCCAAGAAATATCTACCTGTGTTGTTATGAAGACAAGGTCCTTGTCTTTAAAGGCCTTTCTTTAAAAATGGGACAAGAAGTTGGAAGAGCCTGTCAATATCTGCTTCAATATTATTTGTTGACATTCAAAAAGTCAAAGAGGATCCTGAAAAAATAAAGGCCTTGTGTCCATACAGTCCCGGCTCCTAAGGCAATTTCCCACTTTGGTTTTACACCTGCAGGTAACCCTTCTATGTAAACAGAAATACTTTGCATTACATTAAATGTAGAAAACTCCCAGCTCATAAAGTCCAGGATGCTTGTTACTGATGGGTTTCAATCGTGTCTGTCCCAGTGAAATAAGACCTTGTGAGGGTATGACTATTTTTATTTTTCTTTTTATAAGAAAAGTATCCAGTCAGAAATCATAGAATCTAGTCAAAAATCATAGAATCCAGTCAGAAAACATAGAATCCAAAAATGGTTTGAGTTGGAAGGGACCTTAAAGCCCATCTCGTTCCACCTCCTGCCATGGGCAGGGAAACCTTCCACTATCCCAGGTTGCTCCAAGCCCTGTCCAATTTGGCCTTATTAACTCCTAATCAATCTGTCCTGCCTGAACATGGATATTTATTTGCTTGAAACTATTTTATTTGAAATCAGTTGATGTGATGGAAAACACCCCAGCTGCCTCTGCAGGGTCCCGTTGTCAGTGCAGTTGTGGTGTGACTGAGGTCACAACATGATTCAAACAGGTTCAGTTATTTCAGTTGTATAAATTACTGCCCAGAGAACCTACATGTAAATACTGCCCAGTGCATCTCTTAGTGACTCAGACAGAATTAAATCTCATTGTTTCTCAAAATAATTTCTAATAAAGGTTAGCAAAAAACCAGCACAATATACATGTATTTTGCACAGAATTGTTAAGGTTGGAAAAGACTTTTAAAATCATCAAGTCCACCCATTGACCCCTTGAAACAGTTACTGAGAAAAGACTGATATAAACTGATAAAGACTTTTCTGTCTTCATTCCCTAAGGCAAAAGTGTTTCCTCTTTTCTTCCTGCTTCTCACAAGGGAATTGGTCTTTGGAAAACATTAAAAAAGGTCCTAGAAAAAGGGTGTTGCTTTCAGAGAGAGATTGGAAAGTTCCTAACACGTGTACTCAGATGACTTTTCTTTATTCCTATATCATCTGTGCCATCTCCTTGTTCTGTGTGTGTGTGTACAGGTATGAGAGTAAGGAAAAGATAATAAAACCTCAATTGACCTCAAACTTTTGGGTTTGAAATTTTACAGGGACCACTGGGATGAGAGGCCAGGAGGGAGAGACACTGGGAAGGTGAACAAAGCAACCCCAGCCGTTGCTTTTTCACCCAGTAGCAACATTTTAACCCAGTGTTTAAAAAGATGTTGCTCACAAATAGGGTGAAGTCATGTATTCAATTTTGCTCAACTACTGGTGTGAAATTTTAATCAAAAAACTAGAGAGCTCATTCAAAAAAGAAATTAGTGAAAAAAAAAAAAACTTTGGTCGTCTCTCATCAGTGAAAACTGATTTAGTTATGCAAATTACTGCTATGAATATTAAACCACTGATGAAAGGTTTTTAATGAAGGGATCTTTTGTTTTGGAAATGCAAGGGTATATGCTTTAATTTCTTGCTAATTTACTGTTCTTTGATAATGTTCACATTTTCCCCAAAGTGACTTCACTGATGGGTTTAATACTGTGAATAGAACTACAGGCCAACAATACTGGTTTTGACAAGGCTTCCCCTGTGTAACTATAGATCATGATTTGCAGCCCCTTATGCACAATTCTATTAGGGTGAATTTTGTCTACAGGGCTTTCCATGAAATGAATTCTCATTTTAATGTTAGCCTCCTGCAGTTTTTAATTTTTAATCTGTAATATGAAATTGCAAATTTTACAAACATCATTTGAAAAAGCCACTAGGACAGAACCGAATGCCAAAGTTTACATATTGCCTAATTAGACTGTTATGAGAAGCAGCTTATCAATGTCAAGCCAAAGATCATCAAAAAATCCAATTACTAATTTGAAAAACACATATATTTATAGGTTCATTTTGTTTAATTTGCATCCGATTAGCTTAATAATTGTTTAAAAATTGTATTAAGGTTAATAATTTGGGTTCACTTGGCCAACACACCTGAGCTGCAAGTGGTTCAGCAGATCAGTCGGCAACCCCAGCAAAACTAAAACTCCCCGGTAATCTTTTCCATCAGAAAGCACAGAGAGCTCATTACTCAAATGACAAGGCAGTTTTAACTATGAAAAGGTATTAAATCCACTCACTGCTGGCTCTCCTTCCAGCTCTGGCACTGGTCAGGCGCTAAGGAGGAAGAGTGGGCTGTGTGGGCTCTCCCAAACCCTCCAGGAGGATGCACCTCAGTACGTTCTGTCTTGTCACACCAGCTAAGCTCAGCTCTGATATCCTAACAAAGGGCTTGGACTTTTAAAAGTTGGCAGTAAAGGAGAACAACAATGTGCAATGCAAAGGGTTTTGGTGGTTTTTTTTTTTTCCTCTTTACAGTCAATTTAAGTAAAACCTCAAAGTTGACTTTTACAATTACAGAATGAAAAGGTCTGTGGGGTGGGTCTTGTGGTTGTACTCAGGCTTAAAGGTCTTTTCCAGCTTAAATGACTCTATAATTCCATGAAATAGGTGCTATATCCAACATTACTTAACAATTTTTGCTCGTGGAAAAAAGGTTCATGCCTCTCCCATTCCTCTGTGATTTTGTGTTGGTGAGGTCTGTGCTGTGCCGAGGAAACACAGCACCTGCCAAGAGGGAAGTGCTGTGCCTAAGGACAATGCTGATCCTGTGGATCAACACAGTGCAGCTGTGGACAAAAACAAGCTGGAAAAGGTGCAGTGGGATGGTGGTGTCCATGTTTCATCAGGGGATGTGAACTGGGGAAGGGAAGCTCCCTCTGCCCTGAAACCCAACAGCCTGGGACTCCCTTTATTAAAACAGGAGCGTGGCTGGGAAGGGCCATCCTTTGCCTCAGGATGCAAGTCTTTCCCTTTAGTTAATGGAAAGGAGTTGGCTTCTCTAGAGGGGGAAGGAGAGCACAAACCCAGGCTGGAGTGCCCTGGAGGAACTGCTGTGTCTCCTCTGACTACACGGGGACCTTGGGAGCCGAGTCCCTGGGTGATCAAATTAGTCGTTCTGCTGCCTCGCTCCCTAATTGGCATCAGGGACACCAACTAATGAACAGTGTACAGTGGAACAAAGGAGCACACACTGGAAAAGGAGAGAAATTAGCTGGTGCTAATTGGTGGGCTTGACTTTGCTGGTGTTAATCACACACGTTTCAAGACAAGGGCTATAAAGTAATGCCCACAACTCTAAAAGACGCTCCGGTCCTACTTTACATATATACAGTGAGATATATTGTGGTAAACTGACAGACTTCTGCTTCAAAAGAGTGGGTTTCACCTGGTCCAGCTCCTACATTAGGCTGATAAAAGCCTCAGTTTTATTGTAAACTTAGTTGCAGGCTTTGACTGAAAACACACTCTCAGTGGGTTCAATTAAAATGAATTTGGCCCTTAACTTGCCTCATGTCTGATTTCTGATCTGGCTGACCCTCCTAGAGGGTTTTCTCATTTCCCATTATTTAAAAATAGGTCATTCAGAGTTTTATGAACACATGCAAAATATTAATTATGAAGTTTACCCAACACAGTTTTGGTTTGCTGGTGGGATATCTCGTCCCTCAAAGAAAAGCAAGGATTTGTGACAGTGTGCTCTGCCTCAGAGATTTACACAGTAAATGCTCTGAGGTGGTTAAGGGAAGATCAGTCTTTCTTAAATTCTTAAGTACTTCAGATTTATAAGTGAGTTACTGTTATAGCATAGCAAATCATGAATTGTTAGATTAAGTAGTAAGTTAAATGCTGCAAAGTATTTTTTCCTTCCCATTTTCTATGGCATCCTCACCCTTAATTCCCAATTCTGACTCTAGGTCTGTTGTTAAAACTGATATTTAGAGTGAAATGTAATAGAATGCTTTACTCATCACCACTTCTGCCATCTCCTCTGTAGAAGTTGTGGCTGCCAACAGCAGTTTGGGACTGAAAGGGTGTATTTAGCCACACACTGGAATTTAAAAAGTCATTCTGGAAAAAAAAACGTACCACACTAATATTTGCTTAAACTCATTAAAATAAAAAATCTAATTTATAATACTGAAGATCAGATCAGTGTGGTTATTTTTCTTGAGTTTTCCAATACAGATGTTTTCCCAATTTTTAATGTTAATGTCCACTGCTGTTTTATTTTACGACAAGTCATGATAGTGGTTGTCCCAGATTGACAGGTACTCATGCACCTCCTACTCACACGAACGACAAAAATATATCAATATCTGCTTTGAGTACCATAAAAAGCTCACAGATGACCCAACATTTAAATTCTAGCTGCGTTTTCATTCCCTTTTTTAGTACCAGGGAAGGAAAAGTTACTTCAGGAGATGTTCCTCAAGTTTATTGCCTCTGCAAATTCCAGCCTTTGGAGTGCACGTACCTCTGGTTGCAAGCCTGAGAAAATTCCCTAATTATGACTTTTAGATGGCACGTAACCTCACATGCAATTTTTAAGCAGGGTGTGAGTTCCCACCTGTCTCCAGGTTTTTTTTTGTGACCTCCTCTGAGTACCAGCCGTAAATTATATTCTAAAGAAACAGGGAAGGAAGCCGAAGTGGGAATCTGTGGAGACAACATCCTCAAAGATCCTCAATTACCTGCTATCTTTTAATCTTTGAGAATTGCCTCCATCAGGCCTCAGCCTCTGGGAAATTATCAAACCTGGCAGTGTTTACAGCTCGGCTTCAAGGTTAACAACGACACTTCACCCCGTTCTCTCCTAACACCCCAATGTCACATCAGGAGAGGAAAGCCACAGAAAGAGAAAACTAAAAGGTGGAAAACCCAAACCAATACAAGTTTTCTTTCCACACTCCAGGTAATTAAGCGGCTGCTCCTGCTGTCAAGAAACTCTTTCAAGCCAAGAACTTGCAGTGCTCTGACAGGATGTTGGGTATGAAGGAGAGTGGCAGGAACAGACAGGACGGTGGCACTGATTACAAGGCAGGTTTGAAATATTAAAATCCAGTTTTGTTGTCAGGAATTTTTTGAGGGTTTTTAAACCCTCCACGACAATTAAGCTGCTTTTTCAACCTTATTTATGTAATTTATTTTTAATAAGTGTGGAGGTTAAATTTAGAGTGTAGGTAGAGTGTGTAAGTTCCCCCGGTGAACTGGTGTAGATCAGTGACAACTGACAGCCCAGGGGTGACAAACACATCAAAAGGAAGTTCATACAAACACTCCTAGAAAAATAAAGCTCCTGCTTAAATAATAAATACCTGGAGGGATTTAAAAGCCATGTGGCACTTGGGGACAGGGGTTAGGGGTGGCTTTGGCAGTGCTGGGGGAATGGCCGGACTCAATGATCTTAGGGGGCTTTTGCAACATAAATGACTCCATGAGACTATGATATTAAATACCATCAACAGTCAGCTCTCCCTATTTAAACAAGGTTTAAAGTACTTATTTCTTCTTTACCACTCATTCAAAAGCACTTGACAAATTACCTTTTAAATAAATTTGTGAATGTAAGAATATATAAATATATATCTCCCTGGTAACTTGTAAATGCAGGCACAGTCATGGATGATTTTATGAGCATGACAACCTCTGCTTCCTGACTTTATGTCCCGTTCTCTTCTTTCTTTCCCTAAAAAAAGGGCCCAGATCAAAAATTTAAAAAATTGGCAATGCAGAAAAGTTGGCATTGAATTTTTTCTACCATATTTCCTTTTTTTTTTTAGATTTCTGTTGCCACACAACCAACTGTGAAGGTGTAACACTACAGAAATCGTGAGATTTGAAGTTTTTCTAGGGAAGAAATTTCCTAGAGGAAAGAGAAGTCTTGTTTCTTTGGGTGACCCCTCAGTCGAAAGCTTCTTCCAGGGAAGTTCAGCAACAAAACTTCTGAGGAAGATTTGCAATGTCACATGTTTTGAGTGGAAATACAGTTGCCCACGCAATACATCTCTATAAATGAATTCATATTAAATATCAACATGAATTCATGTTAAATTTCATGTTAAATATCAGTTCTACAAAAGAGCTCTAAGGAAATCTATTCTGGAAACATTCTGAATCGGGAGCAAAGCCGAAGTCTGTGTGTCTACACGACCAAATCCAGGTTTGGATCAAACCCATCAGCCACTTACCTTGTTCTCCTGCCAGTTTTCCTGATTGGCCAAGAATATTTCCACAAGTGATTTAACAACATCACTTACTGTGAGACTTTCAGAGATGAACATCTTTTTCTCTAGGGACTTCCCATCCTGCCTTGTCCAACTCTTCACGAAATAGATCTGGACTTGCTCTGATCTTCATGGGTGTGTGTGTTCCTGGCATTACAACAAAGCTGGAGTTAGTCTTACACCCGGGTTTAACTTCAGAGACCTTCCTATGAAAGCAATAGGGATACACTCCTTAAGGAGAGACTCTACTGCCTAACTTAGAGAAAATTGACTAATATTCCTGATTGATCTTTAGACCAAAGCCATGAGAAAGTGGGAATGAGAAAAGTACGCCATTCCCAAAAGACAGTTTTGGCTGGAAGGGGAGAAACACCAGCTATGAAGGAGAATTCAGTCATTTAGCCTGATCTGGCCTTCTGTTAGATTTCAAAAAAGGACCAGACACAAAAATGACATATCAGAGTGACTGGAGAAAAAAACCACACCACTTATTAGCATCAGAAAATATCCCTCAGTGTGTCCTTGATTTCCCAGCCATGGCATTTGGAGAGGTGCTTACACAGAGATCATACTCATTTTAGGGGAGATGGTAGAATTTTGCTTTCCTCTGAGATTTAAGGACTAAAGTTTTAGGGTTGCCATGGTTGGGAAACAGTTTTTTTGAAGAAAAAAACAAAACGACCAAACAAAAACCAAACAACCAAAAAACCAAAAACAAAACCCCACAAAAAATTAAACAAAACAAAAAAAACCCAAACAAAACCAAAGAATAAAAAACCCCCACAAACCTCAGCAAAATATATTCCACTTTCCACTTCTCATGTGCTTTATACTGCTTGGGTCAGTTTTTATTAATATCCTCCCCCCTTCTCCCAATTTATTTTTTCTCCCTTCTGTGTTAAAATAGATGTGATTTACTCAAAATCATGGTTTCTGTTTCTTCTGAGAATGAAGTGCGTACAACACTAATCTTCAAATCCTATTGAAAACCAAAATATTTTTCAGTTGACCCACAAAATGCCAGTTTAAAATCCTCTATAAAGCCTTTACTGTAACAGAAAACAAACACGTCCAACCTGGCCCTGGACACTTCCAGGGATGGGGCAGCCACAGCTTCTCTGGGCAACCTGTGCCAGGGCCTCCCCACCCTACAGGGAACAATTCCTTCCCAATATCCCATGTCACCCTGCACTCTGGCAGTTTAAAACCATTCCCCCTTGTCCTGTCCCTCCAGGCCCTTGTCCCCAGTCCCTCTCCAGCTCTCCTGGAGCCCCTTTAAGCACTGGAAGGGGCTCTCAGTTCTCCCTGGAGCCTTTTCTTCTCCAGGTGAACACCCCCAGCTCTCCCAGCCTGTCTTCATTGCAGAAGTGAGGAGAAAAAGACCCTTTTGTAGGGTAAGAGGTAACTGGAGAAGTTGCTCATCCTGCTGGGATTTAGCATAAATATAGATCCAACAAAAGGTACACAATTCCAAAAAACCCTTCAGAACAGCCCAAGAAGTCCTGATTCAGGTGTTGTTGTGACAAGATGCACAAAGCCTCGTGACCTGAAAGTTGGGGGAAAAAAATCACCAATCCTGTGCCACAGGCCAATGAAACATTTGGGTTAAAGGAACATCTTTTCATGGAGGTTTTCATGAACCTCTTTCAACATGGAGGTTGAAATCAAAGCTGAAGAATTCTCAGTCCTAAAAACGATAACCATCACCAAGGGCTGACTTGGGGCACGAGGAACATTTTGAATTTGGTACTGGCTCGAGAGGGATATTCGATCTCACTGGTCTTGGGCAGTGGGAAGTCCAGCTGGGGCCCCCCACTGCAAGGACACTGAGGGGCTGGAGCATGTCCAGGGAAGGGAACGGAGCTGGGGAAGGGGCTGGAGCAGCAGGAGCAGCTGAGGGAGCTGGTGGGGCTCAGCCTGGAGAAAAGTAGGCTCAGGGGGGACTTTCTGGCTCTCTGCAACTCCCTGACAGGAGGGGAGAGCCAAGCAGGGGGTCAGGCTCTGCTCCCAGGGAACAAGGGACAAGAGGAGAGGAAACACCCTCAAGTTGTGCCAGGGGAGGTTTAGGTTGGATATTGGCAAAATTTCTTCATGGAAAGGGCTGTCCAGCCCTGCCATAGCTGCCCAGGGCAGTGGTGGAGTCCCATCGCTGGAAGTGCTCAAAAAACATGTGAATGTGGCACTTGAGGACAGGGTGGTGGTGCTGGGGAATGGTATGACTTGACCTCAGAGATCTTTTCCAACCTTAACAATTCTATGATTCGAACTGTGGGAACATCCCTAACTCCTCCCAGACCACAGAAACTTTCAGGATTTTATTTCAGGTCTAAAAACTCCCCAGAACTTTCACATCCAGGCTGAATTTTCTCTGTTTCTGCATTTAATAAATTAACAAGAAGCCACCAGCCTCAAAGACAAGTTACCCATAAAAGATCCTAAAAAACACCTCCAAACCACATCAGAGAGAAGGAATCTTTGAAATAAACCTGGGAGAAGACAGTAGTAATTACGCATTTTTAACCACTCTTAGGAACAAAAAACACACAAGACCCAAGTTGTTTACAAGTTTAATGACTTACAAATCTCCACTTTTCAGTAAAAAGAACTTAATTTTTTTTAAAAAATTATCAAAACTTCAGTATAATAGTTCTAATACAGCTATAGTTTTTTAAAAGAATATTTACAGAGCTCTAATGAAAAATAAAACTTAAGCATATGAAAATTCAAGCAGAAAATAGCTTAACCTGGCAGTAATATGGCTTCCTGATTGCTGAACTAATTAACAGAAAAATTGGATAAATACTGGTCTAACAAGATGTATTTTTATGTTTGCAGCTTTGCACAAGCACCCCTGGTTCAGGAACCAGCACACATAGCCAAAGCTGTTAAAAAAACATAGTAAGAAACACATTTTGTAAAGCAATGACTAAATTATCAAAATCTGAGTGCAAATCAATTCACATTAAAAAAAAACACCATGGAATTTGAATGACTGAATTGATTAGAAATTTGGTCCTGAGACTCCTAAAACTATTTCCTTGTTCTTGTGCTGGATCTTGTCTTCCTGTCCATGACTCCAGAGGTCTGAGCTGCCCTCACATTCGCTTTCCCAAGTTCTTCCTTAGTTTTGTTCCTTTTTCCTTTTCCCAGCGATCCGTTTTCATCATTCCCTATTTACACACAGAAAAATTAACTGTAAATTTGTATCACCAACCAAACAATTGACACAAAATTTCATCCTCACTGCCACTGTTTTTAAGGGAAATGTCCCTACTGACAAAATTCCAAAGATTACATCTATGAATCCAACAAACCAGATACAAACCCCATCCTTCTGCACATCCAATATCCTTTAAGTTGCATCCCTGAGGATTTACAGCTATTTCGGAAAGTAGGTTAACATTAATGAGCACCAAAACCAATTAGCTGCCATTTGAGGTAAAATTCCTTCCACTGAAATGTAAAACTAAAACATCACCAACACCCAAGGAAAGTCCTGCAAGCATGAAAACCTAAATTTTATGGTAGGAAATGCCTCGATATGCAGCTCCAAAGAGTTGCTGTCATTTCTATTTCAATGTTTGTTTGATAATATTTGCATCATTGTAGTTTTTAAGCTATATCATATTAAGCTGAAAATTCCAGGGAATACTTTAGGTGGCCAAAAGGAGCAGGGAAGCGACTGTGTTGAGCTGGTGAGGCACCTCAAGTGCTTTGTTCAGTTTTGGACCCCTCACAAGAAGACACTGAGGGGCTGGAGCATGTCCAGAGAAGTGGAGGGAGCTGAGAGAGAGTCTGGAGCACCAGGGATGGCTGAGGGAGCTGGGATCTTGGGAGATCTTTTCCAACTTGAACAGTTCTGATTAAATCATCTACATCAGCCCACAGAGCTTTGCACACATTATTGCTGTATCTGTACATAACTTGGCCACCCTTAGGAAAGAGAAAGCAAATTCTCACTCACCTGATTTTAGTTTTTTGGGTGCGGAGTCGTCTGCTGGCAGCTGACACTTCCTTCTGCGAGAAGTGGATGTTGCCTGTGGCACAGGGCTCCCCCCCTTTCCTTTTCCAGACTGACTCCTGCCCTCACAACCAGTGGATGTCACACACAAATTCTCGGTTTCCAGAGCATTTCCATTCTCAGGTGACTCACTGTTTTTATGGAGAGAAGTAGAAGTAGCTGCCTCTGATGTGAATTGCACCTCCTTCCTGTTATTCCTCACTTGCCTTGTTTTTCCACGGCACGAATTGTTTTCTGGAAGTGTATCTTCATCTTCTTTAAGAATCCTCTTTTGCCCTCTACCTTTGGGCAGGTTGGGTTTTTCCCTGAGAAGAGTGGAAGGAGTTTCTTCAGATGTGGAAGAAGTTGTTTTCTTTCTGCTCACTCTTGATGGATTTTCTTTTGCAGATGGAGCTCCTTCTAAAAGTTTACTCTGCTGTTCTTCAGGAGCTCCATTCTTACCATCTGCTGGCAAACCTTGAAGAGAGGTGGAACTACCAGCCACTGAAGTGCTTGTTTGCCCCAAGTTCTCTTTCAAAAGATCCCTATTTTCTTGGGAAGAATTGTCCAAACTTACTTTTTTTGCTTCCCTAGAGTTATTCTTCCTACCACTTTGTTTTGATGGGCCCTGTTCTCCCTGACTTGTGGCTTCTTTGAGGGCAATTTCTTTCCTCCTGCTTTTTCTCGGTTGATTTTCTTTTACAGATGAATCACCAGTTTTTAAGGGAACATTTTGCTCTCTTTTGGGAGTGTCTTCCCTACCATTATCTGCTGGCAAACCATGTTTCCCTCTAAGAGGAATGGAATTTGTTGTGTGTGATGCAGTTTCTGTCCTTCTGTTCCTTCCTGATAGCTTCTCTTCTGCACAGGACACTGTTTCCAAAGGCACACTTTGTTCTTCATTAGTTCCCCCATCTTTAGCATCAGTCTCTGACAAGCCACGTTTTCTCTGGAGAGGAGCTGAACTTTTTGCCTCTGCTGCAAGATCAATCTTCTTCCTTCCGTCCCTTGCTGATGCATTTGCTTTTGCCTGAGAAGTTTTATTTCCCAAAGCTGGATTTTCATATTCCCTCACAGTCTTTTTATCACCTCCTTCCAGCAATCCACACCTTGTTCTGACAGGAGATCTCGATGTCTGTGATGCTGCATCAACCTCTCGTCTTCTCCCTCGTCTCGGTGGATTGGCTTCTACTGAACAGAGAGCACCTTCTAAAGCTGCATCTTGCTCCTTCACAAAAGCCTCATCTTTACTATGATCCGCAGTTAATGTTTGTTTTCCCATCAAGGCAGGACTGGCTGTTTGTGGAATGGAATCAACTTGCTTTCTTCTGCCCCTCCTCACTCGTGAAGGAGGATTTTCCAAATTCTCATGTTGACTGTTGTCAGTCATTCCTTCAGCACCCCCAGGTGAACTGCTTTTTATTTCAACCTCTGTGGAACTGCCTTCTCCCAGTTCAAAATTAATTTTTTTACCTCTTCTAAACACTGTTCTCTTTCTTTGTGCTGGGTTCTCCTGCAGGATTTCACTTTGCTTTGCTTTAAGTATTTCCTGTTGGTTTCTTGTCCATTCTTGATGGCCAGGAGCAAGACTGTCACTGTTTGCAGCAGGTACTGATGTGGCAGCTGGGCTGTTCTGGTCCTTTGTGACTTGGGATGTGTTCTTGACACAAACAGAGCCCAAAGAATCTTTTAGAGATTCATCCGCTTCTGTTTCTGACTGAAACTTGGAAGGAATTAGTTTTAGGTTGCTCCCATCTTCGGTAATTTCCTCAGTCTTTTGCTTCAAAGTGTCTTTTTTGCCTCTCCTGCCCCTTGTCCTGTTTGTTTCCTGTGCTGCTCTTCTGTTTGCTTCCAAGTTCTCAGCAGAGACTGGCAGTTTGTTTGTCTCCTGAGATGGTGACTCTGCCTTTAATCTTTGAGATGCTTCTGTTGCCGTTTCCTGGGCATTTTCTGTTTCAGGTCCCCGAGACACTTTCATCTCATTCTTGATGTGTGGTTGTGCTTCAGTTTGACTTGATGTTTCCTCAGTTTTCTGAACGTTCTGTGTGTTTTCATCAAGTGTGACCCCACAAGTGTCTGCTTTTCCTTCAGCTGAGTGCTTTCTGTTTCTAGTACTTCTTAAAGACTTAACTCTTTTGTCTGTTACCTGTACTTCAAGTTTTGTTCCCTTTTCAGGTTCTTCTGCTGTGACAGCCTCAGGATCCTTGTCAAAAGTCCGTTCATCTCTTTGTAGGACCTTTGTTGGTGGGTCTCTACGAAGCCTCCTTGTTGTTCCATGAAGTTCTGCTGAAGAATCTTGTTTAACATGGTCATTTCTAGCTCTTCTTCCTCTTTTAGGTGGAATCAGAGGTTCTGTATTTTTTACTCCTCTGGTCCTCTTCCTAGGTGACAGAAGCACTTCTTCACTGTCTTCTATACCACTGTCACTAGATTTGCTAACAGGTTTATTTACACCTGTTTGCAGCTGACAGTTTTCCTTCTGAATGTTATCAGGTCCTGTTTTTTTGGCTGGATCATCTCTAGTTTCTAACATGTCACCGATGTCCCGCTCCTGCAAAGTCTGTTTCATATTTGCAGGCTCTTCTTCTAACACTGTAGAACCTTCAAGACAAGACTCAAGAGTCTCACTTGGATGTTTTAACTCATTCAGTTCTTTCCTTTTACCTCTTCCTGGTCTTTGAGTAGCTCCATGTGGTTCCTGATCAGGGTGCTTTGAAACAACTTCTTGCAGGCAACGCTTTGTTCTCCTTCCTCTTCCTTTTTTTTCAGGTGTGATTGCTTCCATCTCCTCTTGGGTGCTGGTGGCGTCCAGACTCTGCAATTCTTTTAAATCCACATCCTTTTCACTCTGCTTTGCTGCAGCAGGATGGACAGTCTTCCTTGGCCTGCCCCTTCTTGGTCTCTGGGGAGACTGGTTTGCACTAGTTGATTCCTTTTGCGGAGAATCTTCAGCTTGGAGAATATTTCCTTTATTTTCTAGAACGGGGCAAAGGGCACAAAGAAAAGTTAGACATTACTATGCCTGATCAAAGTATCTGTGAGTTTCCATTTTACTTAACAGTCATCTTTCTCAAACAAATCACACAATATCTTAATTTAAAAATTTTATTAATTTAAATAATAAATTTAATTTAAATATTTTAACCAATTCCTATGTAAAAAGGCCAGGCTTCTGATCAAAGTTCTTTGGTTTATTTGGTAGGCATCATTCATTACTTTCAGCTATGCTCTTGAAAGTCTTTGCAAAGATAATCTGAAGTGGAAACCTTAACATCAGGTTTTTCACACTGATATGTTCACCTGTCTCCAAGGGAAAAAGGGATCTTAGCTCAGGAATTAGCAGAGCTCACTGAGAGCTTTAAACAAGATTGAACTTTATGGTAACATGTATTACTTTGTATATTCATTATTCTTCAAACAAAGTGTACTCACCATGTTTATGACTGGAATTAGAATGAGGAGGTGCAGAATCTTGCTGAGAATCCATTACTGATCTGACCTAAGGGAATAAACAATAACCAATAAATGCCTGTCTGAGAGGACAGGAGATTATGGAGCCAACCAATACAAAATGTATAAGAATACCTGTAAAAATTCTTGGCAAATCCTTTTGTCTAAAAATGAAATCAACTAATTTTATAACTCCATCTGTATATCTGACATAAGCACACAAATGCAGCAAACAATTCCTGCCATCTAAAGTGGTGTAGCAGTTTTTAAAGTGAAAGACAAACACTGCAGTTAAAAGTAACATTAACTCTATTGGTTGACAAGTGTCTAAATGAGTGCTCAAAGGGAATTTAGGGTATTGAAGCAAAATGGAGTGTTTTGCAGTGTTTTATTGTAGTTCTAAGCACTAAATCCAGTGATACTCAACATTTTACCTACAGAACATGAAAATCCACACCAATAAAATCACAAATGACACTAAGTGCTATGGTCTAGTAACCACAGTGGATCAAGGGTTGGACTTGATGACCTCAGAGGTCCTTTCCAACCTGGTTGATTCTATGATTTTAAGTGATGAAGCTGTGAATTGTAAGGTCAGAATGGTCACTCAGAGCAACCTCAGGAGCTATTTACACAGGGTGCCTTCAAAGAAATTACACATTAACACAGGCAAAGGCAGCTGTCTGTAGAATGTTCCAAGATACAAGATGTCATACTAGGAGGCCTAAGAATTCATTTCAACCACAGGCTTCAAAGCCTAAACACATCCATTCCAAAAGGTAGAGAAAGAATTTTACCTCCATTTCCTCTGGTGTATCAAACATTTCTGTCATTCCAACATAGTCCACTTCACCATCAGGTTTCTGCCTGGGCTCTGCCATGAGCCTTTGCAGCCCCACAAAATCCTCAACTGGTTGATTCTTCTGTCTGGGAGACCTCACCAATCTGTTGATACCAAACATATTTTCTATGGGTTGAACCTTTTCCTTTGGTGTCTTGAAAATGCGGCTGATCCCAACCATGTCTTCAACTGGTGGGTATTTCAGCTTCGGGGTTTTCTTGACTGAAGTAACACCTGCCACGCCTTTTACTGCTCTCCTCTTCTGTACTGGAGTCTTCAGCAACCTTTTAAGGGCAATTTCATCTATAACTGGTTCTGGCTCTTGCTGTGGGGTCCTCATGAGCTGCCTAATGCCAGACAGGTCCTCCACCGGCTCTGGCTTCTGCCGTGGGGTCCTCAGCAGCTGCTTGATGCCTGACAAAGCCTCCGCAGGCTCCAATTTCTGCTTCGGGGTCCTCATGAGCCGCCTGATGCCTGACAAAACCTCTGCAGGCTCAGGCTTTTGTTTTGGGGTCTTCATGAGCTGTCTGATGCCTGACAAAGCCTCTACAGGCTCAGGCTTCTGTTTTGGGGTCTTCATGAGCTGTCTGATGCCTGACAAAGCCTCTACAGGCTCGGGCTTCTGCTTTGGGGTCTTCAAGAGCTGCTTGATGCCTGACAGAACCTCCATAGGCTCAACTTTCTGCTTTGGGGTCCTCAGGAGCTGCTTGATGCCGGACAGAACCTCTATAGGCTCAACTTTCTGCTTTGGGGTCCTCAGGAGCTGCTTGATGCCGGACAAGAACTCTACTGCCTCTGACCCTTGCTCTGGGGTCCTTAAAAGCTGCTTGATGCCTGACATGACCTCAATTGGCTCCAACTTCTTTTTTGGAGTCCTCCTTTTCCTTCCTGATTTCACCAGAGATGCTTGTTTTTCTGGAATTATTGATAAACTATCCACATTAATATTATCTTCTTGCACAGCTTTTCTTTTTTCAGGAGTTTTTGTGGATATTTCATCAAACACAGAGCTTAGAGATGACTTCTCTCTCAGCAAGCGACAAATGCCTGGACTCTCTTGTTTCTGTTCTGAAGCATCTGAACTATTTAAGGGTGACACCATCATCTCTCCTGAAATAAGTAGAAGATTTATGTAACAAACAATATTCAACAGTTAAATTTCATACCAATAGAATGAATAAGAAAATCACCTACACAGAAATTAACTGGAACTACAAAATTTTCTTTTGTTACATGATTAATATTAATGGTTCCTTTTATGGGTTATGGATGCTTCATCTCTGTAAGGTGATAGATAGGGCCACATAAAAGAAAGAAAAAGGCTCCTGATGGTTTCCTGGAAAAACCCTGCACCTGGGGAGACGTTCTCAGAAACTGATAAAAGGATTAAAATGAAGAAAGGAGTGATATGGAGATACCACGGCCTTATTTTGTAAACATCCTGGCCGCCAGGAACTTGGGAAGTGGACCCTTGGGCCTATTTCATGTGTCTATCACCCTAAAAATTAGTTTATTGACTATAGACACTCAAACTGCGTGAAGAAAAAGGTATAAAGAAAGATTGGACACAAGCAAAAATCAGGGAGAAGTTCCATCAACGTTGTGGAGGTAACCTGTGGGCTACCTTCTTGGGACGCCGTGGGGTAAGCGATTGCTTCACCCATATACACCATTTCTACTTTTACTCCATAGTACTTGAACATTTTTACTTAACACTTCGTTGTAAGTTGCTTTTGCTTTAGCGTGTGCCTACGGCTTGTATTATTATTATAATTACTACATAGTTCAAATGTGCTTTTTTGGCAGTTAGACCCTATTCTAGACACAGCAAACCCCAGAAATTGTCACAAACTTGTATTAATAAACGTGTTATTTTGTGAACAGTTCAGGTGAGTCCGTTTTTAGGTGCAGACAGTTTTGTTGACAGTGAAATAACTCATAGGAGAAACCTGCTGAAGGTTTTCCTACTGCTATTTGGTGCTGTCCTTATATAAATAGGTATCCAATGTCCTGTCTGTCTTGGTTAATCTGTTAAGCAAAGAGTCTCATTAGGTGAGAGGCTAACAGACTGTTTTGAACATTAAAAGGTTTTGATCTCCTAGGGGATGCTGACAGCCAAAAAAATAAATTAATACAGGTTGGACAGGAAATTCATCTTTTCTGCCCCTTTTCACGTGGCAATCTCAGTACTTTAAGTCTGCCCAGGCTGAGACCACAGCTACCACTTATTACACTAAATATCCCTTTTTTTAGATAACAAACATACCAGATTCTTCAGGGGTGTGCAAGTCAGAAATGTCCCCTGCAGCACAGGTTGGTGTAAAATCAGCACTCTGAGCAGCAGCCAAAGGTAACGTTTTTCCGCTCTTATTCTCTGGAGTTTGAAACATCTCAGGCAGTCCTAGAAATTGTATTTGGAGAAATGAGCACATGTTTTGACACAAGAACTACACAGGTGGCAGAGTGAGCAACAGACTAAAATCTCACCTGTGAAGCTTTCATCCATATTCATGTTGAATTTCAGGATGGGATTTTTTACCACTTTAGGGATGTGTCCAGCTGACCTGAGTGTGGTGGAATAAGCTCTACCTACAACTATTGTAGCAGGTGACTCCGCATGACCTGTGCTGAAGTGACCTTTTATTTTCCTCTCTGGAGTCTGCAGAGGCAATAGGAAACAGAAAAATAAGAGTTATTAAATAAAGATTCTTCTTGGCAGAAGAGGTGGCCAAGCCACCCTCCATCATTCATCATCAGTCCTGGTTAACCAGGGAGGTCACACATGACTGGAGGTTGTCCAGTGCCAGCCACAAGGGTTGGGAGGAGGACACAGGGAACTGCAAGACCTGTCAGCCTAATCCTGGTGCTCAGGAAGGTTCTGGAACAGATCAACTTCAGTGTGATCACCTGGCACGTACAGGACTAGCAAGGAGCAGGCTCAGCCAGCTGGGGCTTAGAAAAAGCAGGTCCTGCCTGACCAACCTGACCTTTTATGACCAGGTGACCTGCCCAGTGGATGAAGGAAAGGCTGTGAATGTATCTACCTGGATCTCAGTAAAGCCTTTGACACCATCTCCCACAGCATTCCCTCAGAAAAGCTGCATCCCATGGCTTGGACAGCTGTGCTCCTCACTGGGTTAAGAACTGGTGCAACAGCTGGGCCCAGAGTGGGGAATGGTGCCCATCTCCAGTTGGTGGCTGGTCACTAATGGGGTTCCCTAAGGATCAGTTTTGGGCACAGTCCTGTTTAAGGTCCTTACTGAAGGTCGAGGGCACCCTCAATCAGTCACCCATGGGTGACACTGAGTTGGGCAGGAGGGCCGATTTGCAGATGGATCTGGAAAGGCTGGATCCATGGGCTGAGGGAACTGCAGGAGGTTCTCAATAAGGCCAAGTGCCAGGTCCTGCCCTGAGATGCAACAGCACCATGTAGTGCTCCAGGATAAAGGGAAGAGTGGGTGGAAAGCTGGGTGGAAAACGGTGCTGGTGACCATGGCTGAACATAAGCCCGGGTGTGCCCAGGTGGACAAGCCAGCCAGTGACACCTGGGCTGGATCACATACGGTGTGGCAGCAGCAGCAGCAGCAGGGCAGTGACTGCCCCTGTGCTGGCACTGCTGAGACCCCTCGAGTGCTGTGTCCAGTTCTGGGCCCCTCAGTTCAGGAAGGACACCGAGGGGCTGGAGTGTGTCCAGGGAACAAAGCTGAGGAAGGGTCTGGAGCACCAGGACCAGCTGAGGGAGCTGGGGGGGCTCAGCCTGGAGAAAAGGAGGCTCAGGGAGCACCTTATCGCTCAATATTTGACTTAGTGATCCTGGAGGTCTTTTCCAACCTTAATGATTCTATGATTCCTTTGAAACAAAACCTGCCTTCCTTACATGCCACGACAAAGGCATCAACAACCATTTGACATCACACCAAGAGCTCAGAAACTTCCAGCTTCTGTAGCAAAATATATCCAAGTTGTTTGGTGTTTATGCAATAAAACAAAGCAAGCATGAAAACGGAAAATAACACCTTTGGTGATTTGTTTATCCTCTTGAGGGGTCTTCCTCTTCGGACGCTTTTCTTAGCAGTCTTTGACTGTGGTTTTGCAACACCCAATTTTACCACTTCTGCCCAAGATTTTGCAACTAAAAAGCAAGGGAGAAATAACCACTTTAACTCTCGGATGTTTAAATTGAAGTACACAATTATTTCTTTAGGATTCCAACTGATTTTCTTTACGATTTTCCAATGCAGTCAGGCACAGTAAAGTGGTTGTTGTACCATCTGACAACACCGAAAGTGCTCTCTGAAACACTTCCAGTTGGAAAACCCCAATTTAACAAGTGGCCAAGTTTCCCCAGGATGACTTTCCACAACAAAACAATGAGCTCCAAACAGTGTCAAAGAGATGTGAGATCCTGGAAGTGAACACTGATCCAATTCCATTCTTACTCTTTTTGTAAGAAGAGAATTTTTCCCAAAAAAACTTGCCATGAGCCTTTCAGACTCGTTCATTATCCATGAAGATTTATCCATGAGATTTAAAATCAGAGAAATGGTTTAGAAGTGAAGTACATCCAGCTTTTCTTTCACCACCTTCCTGAGGAATTTCATAGGCAGGAAACTCTATTTATACTGCTTAAAGCATTTAGATCTATACAGTTTTCATAATTTCTCTTGTATCACCTTCTCCTTATGACACATTCCAAAAATTCCCAGAGCAATGTTACATTTATCCCAGCACGATTCTGTACACAGCAGAGGGATCAGGGAATTAAGTTATAGCTGTGTAATAAATGAAGCTGGAAGTTTGTAGGACATCTGCCTCTTTTAATTCAGGAAAAATAAGCTGGGAGAAGACAGGGATCATACAAAAAAAATCAGTTTTTTAAGTAGAAATAAAAAGGGGAATGCTGTTCCTAAAAAAAAAGGATATTACTATTGTCCTGATAGAATTACTGTGTAAGTCTGTAAATGAAAAGAACTTCGAAAAGCTGTCATTGCAAAGGTGTTCTGGATGCAGGGAAAATACCAAGCATCCAGGAAATTATCTGAAAAAGCACTGGAAACTAACCTTGCGAAGAGGATGCTAATTTTACAGTTTTTCAACTTTTGAACATAAAGGTTTGTGTTCTAAACACGGGTTAATAGATGTTTTAGTAAATTTACTTTATGAATATGAGAAAACGCAACACTTTGCACTTCCCAGTTGCTTCCAACAAGCCCAACAGTTGTCAGAAGATACACCAATCTCTTGGTGGCCCGTGCATAACAAAACAAGCCTACTTCAGTTTTGTTTCTGTATTTTAAAGCATTAAAATGAATATTTCAAATCAGCTGCTGAAACAAACCTAATAAATTAGCACTGGAGGCACCACTTCTTCTCTTTGCATGGAGAACTCCCACAGCCCCGCTCCTTCTCTTCGTGGAAGTGGCCTTGGAGCCCGCTTGGGCACTTCTGGTTAGTTTGGCAGGTGTAGCTGTTGCAAAGGTTTTGTCATCTTGCTTAATGGGGGAAGATTGAGGTGTTTTCACTCTCACACCACTTTTCTCCTTTGTATTCAGGTCCTGTGCACCAGAATCCTTCTCCTCTGGGATTGGGAGTGGCACCAGGAGCTGGGAAATGGAGAAACGCCCTTTCCTGTAAGGGGCTGGAGAGCCTGAAGGAACTTGAGGTGTTGCCTTCCCTGAGGAAGGGGAGGAGGCAGCTGGGGACGCCTGGGCTGGCAAACTTCTTCGTGACATTCGTTCTTCCTGGTAAAAAAAAACCCCAAAACAAACCCAACAACATAGAATTAGCACATGGTAGATTTTTTCTTCTTTTTAATGGAATAGTTTTTCAGCACATCTCCACTGAAGGTGAAGTTGTCCACTGAAGGACTGCTTAACCTTCTCATAGAAGCAACCAGGGCCAGAATGAACCAAATCGGGCACAGACATCAACAAGCTGAACCCACTGAGGGTTGAAACCCTCACTTTCATCTGTAGCAATCTCTGTGGTAACTCATAACTGCACTTAACCCCAAATATGTATCACACTGAAACAAAGTATGGAAAGGGAAGGAGTGTAATGTACCCAACAACTGCAACAGTGTATACTGGCACACCAAAACTAACTTAACCCTCACGATACATCCCACTACCTCCCAGGCTCCTGATAGGACTGGTGAAAGCTCCTCTTCACAGATTTCTAAGACTGGATCCTATACCATCAAATCTACAGAAACAAGTGCTATTTAATCCTTTGTGGTCCCTCAAACCACTGGAATTATCAATGCAGATTAATAATTGAACCTGCCTGGTCAGCATTCCTGTCTCCATCCTCTGAAGAGTCCTATGGAGGGACCCTCAGCTCTCCAAAAGGTTCAGGGAGAGATGGGACTGGATTAGGAGGATTAAGTAGCATGGATGTCCCATTAGTTTGTCCCAGCAAACAAAATAAACTCAGTACCAAGTGATTTATGCCAACTGAAACATCCACCACAATCTTCCTTATCTTAGGAACTACTCAATGGCTCCTATCAGATCTATTCCCTCACTGGAACAGAACTGATGGAAAGGGTCACCAGCTCATAGGGAACGGTCCAGGTGCCTCCCAAACCAACCCCTCTCATGCTCTGAGCTGCCTCCAGGCTCAGTTGTGGATACAATTTCAGCAATCCTAAGGGAGGGCTGTGAAGTTCCATTGCCCACTTCAATTCTTAAGGTAATCTGGGATAATGCCAATAAATTTGCAAGAGAATTTCAATCTTGGTGGCATCTAGTGAACTTCATTTATTACCCTACCCACAGTAAAGCCCCAGCTTTTTGCTTTAACAGCATTGTGACTCAACAGGTGGGTCTCCTCAGTCCTTTTTATTCTTAGCCTTTTCCATCCTTACCCTTTTTCTATGCCCAGCTTCCACTTGGATCATTTTACATAGATTTTAGTTTCAGAGTGAATGATTTTAGTCTGATTTTTCTGTGTGCTATAACCATCCAGTAAATTGCAGTGACCTTGCCCATGAACTTTGTTGCACTTCACTTTATAATAAACCTCCTTTTGGCAATGTCTTTGCTGGTGATTCTTTGAGTGTCCTAAAACACTCACTTGTGACACCAACATACATCAAACACGGTTTGCTACTAGTTTTTAATTAATAATAATAACTAGAATTTAAAAAAATATAATAGAACTTATAAATTCTGTTTAAAAACTTGATTAGTCTTAAAGTTTACCTGGTCTGTGAAGAGCTTCAATCCCTGAGCCTTTTTCAGCACAGCACGTGGTGAGTTTCCATAGGGCAAGCTCAGCCTGGCAGGAATAGCTCCTCTTTTAAGGGGAGAGTTGGGAGGCAAACTTTTATCAAAAAGTTCTGGACTCAGATGGCCACCAAAAGACACTCTCTTTCTTTTTCCTGAAGTCTGAAGGAGCAAATCACCACTCTTCCTCTTCTGAGACAACCTTCTTGTCTTGCCTAAAAGGTACAATTGAAAATATTTCTATGTATCTAAGAATTCAAGTCAACATTTTAATCCACATGGAAAACAGTGTTTTCTTTTGCATGTTGAAGTTGGAAATGAACCAGATGGGAACTTACCTTAAAGAGAAGTAAATTTAATTGAGAAAACGTTAATACATGTTATAGCGTATTGTTATTATCAAATATAACTACGTATTTTAGAACTAATGTCAGCAATTGGGTCTATATCTTATGTAAGCGTTAAAAATTCTCAGAAAGGTGTGTTTTAAGAATTTCTCAAATATAAAAACAAGGCAGTGGATTAAATGCTATTTACCTGAGTCTTCTCCACCCAACAGGTCAGAAGCATTTGTTTCTAGGACAGCCTTGTCTTCTAGCACAGGAGCACTTCCAGAACCCCTCTTTGCTGACAGTCCACGTGGTCTGATATCACCAGCATCTTCCAAGTCTTGTTTCTGGTGATGCTCCTCCATGGCCAGCTCTGCTGGAGTTCCACTCTCTTTTCTGTCTCTAGTCTTACCAGGATGTTCTTGCACAGTGTTTGTCTCCGGTGCTGTTTCAGTCAGCATTCCAGAGCTCCTTGGCCTTCCCCTTTTCCTCTCAGAGCTCCTTGGCCTTCCCCTTTTCCTCCCAGAGCCAGGTGTCTGACCAGCGGGAGATGCCATTAACTCTTCTGAAGCCAGTGTCTCTGAATGGACACTTTTGTCCAAGAATTCTTTACTTTGCCTGCTATTTCTTCTGGGACTCTTGGAATTGGAGAAAGAAGCTGGACTTTCTGAAAGTCCCACCTCTGAGTTAACAAAGTTTGCCTGGTCACTGATTTCCTTCAGCACTTCTTGTGGAGGTGTTCCTGATGGGTGTTCTTTGCTATTTCGTCTTTGCTTCATGGATTTGTTTTCTGGGAGAGGCAGCTGTGTGATGTCTGGACCGTCCCTTGGAGTTTCAGCTGGAATTTCTGACAGGCACCTGGGTTTCAGTGATACACACCGGCGGGTGGTTGGAGTATCGGCATTCACAGGATTCATTCCAGTGGTTTCCTTGGAAGGAGACATGAAAAGAGACCGAGGGCTCTTCCTCCTGGGCCTTGGCGTGGACAGCACATGTTTCTCTGCTTCAGAAGCCTTTGGTGTGTGTGTTGTAGAGATGTGTATTTTCTCCATAACTGAAGAATTCAAGCGTTCTATGGAGCACTGCTGCGGTGAAAACAGGGAATTCCCACCATTCTCCTTGCTGGGAGTAACCTTGGCACCTTTAGATCTGCCTGGGGTACTCAGTTCCTCAGGATCCTGCAAGTGACTCTGATTGGTATCTCTTGACACCTCCTGCGAAAGAGAAGTTTGAAGACTTCTGGGAAAACTCCTCCTGGGAGCACTTCCTCCAGCTGCCAGCTGCTGAAGCCCTGAGCGGTTCACTTCACTTCTTACAATTACACATTCTTCCATATTTCCACTTCTGCCTCTTTCTTTTCCTTGATTCAGGCTGCCCAGATCACAACCTGGTGATGAAACCTGAGCCCTTGGCTCTGGCACAACACTCTCCCCAACTTCCCTTGAAGCTTGTTGGGAGTCATTTCCCTTGTGCAGAGACTTTTTCCTTTGCATCTCATGTTTCAGCTTTTCATACAGGTTAGTAAAGGGAGACATCTCATTTTGCTTTGGAATAATTTGATGTATTCTGTGTGAAGGTTTGGGTGTTTTTGGTTTGACAGGTAAAGCTTTGGATATATTTCCCTCTGTGGTTTGTTTCTTTTCATCGGCAATTTTTTCTTCGCGCTCAGCATTATCTATAAAGGAAGCAAAGCAAAACAAAAAGCAATACAGAAAGTTACTTAAAAATTGCCGAACTACAAATAGAAGTTCCATAAATACAGATTAAAAATTTCTTCCATTCCTCTCCCAACACAGTCAACAAGGGTCCACTGAAATGGAACGCTTGGAAACAGCCTGGGCTTTTAAAACTGGAATATTTGTCATAAAAATCAAGCCTGTCTGTAGATTAAAAGCCTTCCCCTCTAAAAAACTTTGTATCTTTACAAAGTTATATAAGACAAGAAGTATGGGAAGGTAAAGTCCTGGCATTTAACCAGTTCATGGGCTATAACTACCAGACCTGGAAACTTTAAATTTTTCTGGTTCTACATAAAGCAATTACTGCAAGCAATTACTTCAATATATATCTCCAAAATTATACTTATTTCAATTTCTTATTAGGAAAGAATACAGGAGATAATGCAATACTTGCTCAAAAGAGACCTAGCAGAGAACTGCAAGGTAAATTTTAATCAAAAAGGTGAATTTGCCACATGTTAAGTGTTTGCTGCCTCTGCAAAGTAAAATGTAACAGGCAATTGTTTCAAATACCAGTTTCAACTGACATTTGCATTGCACTTGCAAAGTTGGTGAACTGACCTTCTTTTCCAAACTGAATGTGCACAAATCACTGAAAGCAGTATCTTTGAATTTTGAACAGCCTATGCCAGGCTGTTCCTGCCCATTTCTCAGGGTGCAATTAAGTGATTTCTCCTGGCAGGATTTAGATTTGGGAAATCACAGCATGTAGGTATAAGGAGATAGTCACTGCCACAGCAAGATGTTGTCAGATTCAAGAGTCTTAAAATGCCTTTTTTTCCTTCTCTTTTCAACCTTTTTTTCCTTTTAATGCTAAGAATGAATGCAGTTAACGGGACACAAGAAAACAGAACCCACACAACAGGCACCAACCTGAAGCACCAAGACTTTTAGATCCTGAAGTTTGTTTGTGTAGTAATTCCACTCCTGCCACCTGCTGAACATGAAGAACCTGTAAATTTGTACAATATTACAGCACAGCAACAAGTATTTTACAGTTTAGCTTTCAACTGTGCATTGAAAAACACTCTTTATAAAAGTATATACATTGTTTACTAAACAGGCTTAAAAGTATGCAAATTAAATCTCAGAATATTTCAATATTTAAGAACATTGACCAATATGTTTGAGGCCCCACAGAGCCAAAATTTGTCTTGTTTTAGCCTTATTAGCTTTAAAAGCAGCTGTAGCAGAAGAATATAAACTAGCACATTTGAATCTCCTCTTCTTAACAGACTTAGTGGAAGATTTATAGCTTCACCTGTATTAGTAACATCACAGATTATTAATTATCTATTAGCAAAAATTGACAAGCCTAAAATCACTAATTTTTAAAAAGTATTTATCTGAAGGAGTTTATTTGTATTTTCAGATAGAAAGGTAGTTTAGGGCTGAACAGTTATTCCTAACAAGAAAATAGAACAAAGAAATAAAATACTGTATCACTACTTATACCAATGTACTTGTAACAAAAAAGCCCATGGCCTCAAAATTACCTGCAGAGTTTCATCTTCCGGAGACCTGGAATGCCTCTTCTTCGGAGTTGATGGGAGAGGATATTCAAACCTGAAAGAAATATTTTAAAGTACACCCATTTTTCATCAAAGAGTTGATGACTAAATTCCCATTACTAAGATAAAAGATCCAGAAATAGTTGTCCCCTCCCAACAATACACAAGTCACTCTTAAAGGCTTTAACAACTTAAAAATACTTCTAAATTTATCCCTAAAACTGACTACACTGGAAACAAAATCAAAACAATCTCTCAAGACAGTTTTATCTTTACTGATTTAGCTTAACATAAGTGATAAAAAACCCAGAATCTTCAAGCAATCCTGTCTTCTGACAAAGGTCTGTAAGACTTCATAAAGAAATATGAAATGAACTGCATTAAGTTACATTCTTGGATCAAGTAACAGACAAGAAATATGAAATCAAGTGTAAAGAAATATGAAATAAACCACATGAAGTTACATTCTTGGATCAATTGATGAACAGTTTGGCACTGGCACCCACCTGAAAGAACGATCGATAATAGTTAAGATATCCCCGTGCTTCAGAGGAACAGGCTGCTCAAAGCAAACCCCATTCAGCTGCGTGGGGTTTACTGTGCTCAAATTAGTCAGTACTGCCTGAAAATAGAACAAATATTTCAGTGGCCTGCTGAGATGCAACATGGCAATGCTTATTCCATGCAAACATGCAGATCTTACCTCCTTGTTCTCATTTATTTCGATTTTACAGTGCTCGTTGGAGACCCAGGGCAGTCGCATGCGGATGTCACACTCCGTTTTCCTGGGGGGTAAAGACAGTTTGAGTTTCACCCAAGACACAGAAAAATCTGCTCTGGAATTAGGGCATTTCCCAATATTTTAGTTAATAGTTGTACAGAAGCATGATTTCTAAAACCGGAAGAAAATTAACTACCTAAAATCTTTGAAGAGTGGCAAAAAATAGCAGCTCACGCTTCAGAGAATCTGTGTCAGAAACAACATGTGAAATACCCAAACTCTCAAAAAAAGCAGATCACAACAAGCAGAGACATGACTACAACAGACATCTGGTGGTTTGAGATTGTTTCCCAAGTCTCCCCAAGACTTGTGGAATATTTCTACACAATATCAGCACATGCTTTTAAGCTCTTTCTTAGCCCTTTATTACTGATCTGAGAAGGTAGTTGGACCTTTGGCCTCACCTGGATAAGCACTTTTACCTCCTTAAAAGTTGTGAGGGAAGGAAAACATGTTTCTAAGTGTACAGATTTACCATTTCCTTCCTTTTTTTAAGCTAATCTCTAATGCTTTTGATGTGCTGTATGTCTTAGGCAGGAAACATAACCCCTACTGTGCACACTACCTGGTGAAATTAGTGTACCTGGGTAAATTTGTACCTGCCTGAAATTACTGTTTGCACAATTAATTATCACCTGTCTGGGCAGCTCTGCTCCAGCCAAAGAACAGTATCATTGACACTTCAATGACAGCTTCTCAGAGACTTTCACCATGGGATGTGATTCTGGGCTGAATAATTACAATTATTTAAAGCAATATAATCAGTCAGTAAAGCACTGAACAGGCCTAGTTTAAGATCAGTAAAAACTATCTTACTTGTAGCCTATTTACAGTAAGATCATATAGTCAAGTCTTCATACATCCTATTTGGGTATATTAATTTTATCTTTCAATGTAAAACATCTGGATCAAGCTCAAAATCCACTATCACTCAAGTTAGTAAGTCAAAGTTAGTGTCAAGACTAGAGACAGAGATATAAATTCTTAATATTAATTCTAGTTTTTGTTGACATCTTCCATGGTACAAAAAAGTAAATAAAAATTTATTTTCACTTATTAGTTATCTGGAAACTGCTTCTAGGTAAAACAATCTCATTATCTGTTTATCAACTGTGGATTACTTTTAATGCCTTCCCCAGATTTCCTTTGGCCAGAAACTTAAAATAAATAAATAGATGGATAAATAGATACATACATAGATAGATTGATAAAAGTAGTTCTGGTCAGGAAAGGACAAAAAACAGTAACAAAAAAGAAGTTCAGCTTTCCGGTCCTACAATTAATCCAGGATTACCTTCCCTCCCCTGTGCATCATTCACAAATAAACACTTATTTTGCAAGTAAGTATTACAATATCTAATCTGCAGGAAAACATCACTCATCACTTCGATGTGTGCAAGTGCTCAACAAATTCTCACCTTCCAAATAAACAAGAAGTCGAGGTGAGCGGAAAAACAATTCCATCAGTCCCATTCCTTTTAATGACAACAATTTTCCCGTAGCGTGGCATCTTGGAACCTAAGGGGACCTCACCTGGAAAAGAACACCCAGATTATTCATCCCAATAACGTTTTATGAGAGTAAATTGATATACATTTTTATATGTTACTTCTGTTCAACATTTTCCAACGGACAGAAGAATCTCTGTGCTGTTTCCGTGTGTCTCTCCGTGTAGAAAACTGGGAATATGTTTATGAAAAGTCAGACTATTTTACTTGGAAGCAGAAGAAGGAGGAACGGATTTTGACTAATTTAAACCCATTTGCACAACCAGATAAACTTTTTATACACTTGCATGTAACCTGCATTATTTCACGTATAGATATGAGAGTGGCACGAAGCACAAGAGATCCTCAAAGAAGCCTACATAAAAATACTCTACAATTGAAAGCAGCAAGGTAAACCTAAGGGAATTAAGTGCAGTTAAGAGAGACCCCTCTGGAATTTTTTGCTCAGATAAAACACTTGCTGACAACAAGCCCCAGCTTGGGGAGAGCCTGACAGTGCCCTCAGGAGTCCCCTTTGCCTGTGCCTTGCGGGGAACGACAATATTCAGTGTCCTGCACTCAGAGCATCCTGTTTGCAGCACCCACCGGTTCCTACAAGCCAACAAACCCACATGGGCTGCACAAGCCGAAATTTACGAGCCCGGGCTCCGGACGGCCACAGCCACCGGTGGGGTCACATAAACACCGAGGAAGGGGGAAATAAACCCCCAGAAGGGGCCAATAGTCACCACGGCGAGGTAGGCAGCCACCGAGCGGGGGGTGTCATGCGGCCCAACCCCTCCATGCGGCCCCCCTCGCCCCAAAGCCGGTCCCCGCGGTCCCTCACCCTCTGGCCCAGCCGTACCTGGTTCGCTCGGAGCGCTGGCGGCCGCTGAGGGGCCCCGTGTGGCGGAGCCTCCCCCCCTCCCCCCTCTCCCGTCACGGCGCNCGTCACGGCGCGGCCCCGAATGAGCCCTTCCCGCGCGCGCATCAGCCCCCGTGCCCTCGCACCCCCCTGCCGTATGTTCTCGCTGTATCCCTCCGCTGCGCACCAAAACAGAGACCCCCGGGAGCCTCGCAGGCTGACCGAAGCGCGAGCCGCCGCCGCCACTCTCACCTGACGTCGGCTCCCGTGGCTGAGGGACCGCGCCGAGCCCGCCCGCCCTCGACAGGCGGCACCGGGCCCCCGGACTCTTTTAGCTTTGCCCGGTGCCCGATGGGCGGAAGGAGAAACAAACCGGGATGATGACCGTTGAGATTTCGAAAAGGAGCGCGGCGGCCTCTGATTGGTGGAAGGGGCGGCGCGCCACGCGCGGCGGAGCCAATGGGAAGCGTCGGAGGCGGTTTGAGTTCAAACGGCGGCCCCGCCCCCCCCGGGAGCCGCTCCCGCCCAGGGCGGGGGAAGCGGCGCGTGAGGGGCCCGGCGGCACCCTCACGGTGCGGGCAGAGCTGAGCCTGAACCTGGGCGTGAACCTGTGCATAAACCTGCGCTGGTCCCCGAGCCTCCGTCTGCACTTGTACCTGTGCCTGAACCTGAATCTGTACCTACACCGGAACCTATGCTTCTACCTGTGCCTGTACCTGAACCTAAACCTCTACTTGCCTCTGTGCCTCTACATGAACCTGTACCCATATTAGTACCTGCATCTTTACGTGTATCTGTTCCTGTTCCTGAATCTGAACCGAAGCCTAAACCTGTATTTGTATGTTTACCTGTATCTGAACCTGTGCCCGTACCTGAACCTAAACGTGTACCTGTATCTTGAACATGCCCCTGGACCTCTGCCTGTGCCCATACTTGAATCTGTAATAACAATAACAACAACAACAATAATAATAATAAAACCACCACCAACAATAACAATAATAACACAAATGTTACTGAGATATGGAATCCTTAATTCCAACTTAAAGTTCTGTGCATGTGTGAGGGAAAGAGATACAGGCGGAGAGAGGCCTTTTACTGGGTCATCCAGCCTTTTGTGCTTCAGGGGATAAAATTCCCCTACCCAGATGTTTCCCAAAGCAGAACTTTTGACATTACTACTGTTTTATTTCATTATCTAGCTTGCCTCAAAGGCTATTTTAGGTGGTGTGATGGCTTTAGGGTACTTTGGATGGGACACAGTCAGATATAACAAACCTTTTAAATGTTATTTCTTTTCAATTAAATTACTTGGAAGTCTATTTTATAAGCTTAGGTAGGGTTTTAATTTAGTTCAGCATATTAAGTCAGGAAACAATAACAATAACAGTAATAATTTACTATTATTTCAGTTTTCCACTACAGCTTTATTCTACTGGACAACCTTTAAATTAAGATATAAAACATTCAGGATTCTATCGGATAACTAATTGGGTTTAATTACTAATAAACAGTTATTAAAGTCATATCCTTGCTGAGCGCCTTTACAAGAGCAGTTATTCCTGAATGCTGTATCTAAACCAAACAGTTTATACCAGTAAAACTCTTTGAAAGCTGAATTTATTACAGTCTTTCCCAGCCCACATGTGATCAAACAAAATAAATAAATAATCTCCCCAATGCCAATAATTGTATATTCTGGCATGATTTACAGTGTTTTATTAGTGCACTTACTGTCACTGCCTTTGGGAGAAATGTCCCTGCGGCCACAGCACTACTTACAGGGAAACACAAATTATAATACAGATTTTAAGCCTGGCTTTAAATCTGTCTCTCTGAAATAGCTCCTGTACAAATATTTGCAAAAGTAGATTTAGAGGAGGAGAAAAAACAGAAGGCATTTTCTTCAAGGTTTAAATTTGCTGTTGGGTTAATTTGGGAACATTTAATTTAGGAGGAGCACAAGCTGACAAATCCATCTGAATCCATGCTGAAGTAAAATTGTCAACTGTCAAAAATGGGGAGAAGATTAGTTTATTTTAAGTTAGTGCTTGAATCTCCCTTTAAATCAGCATCTTAATTCCTCCTGTGAAGATCCTGTTTTGTTCAAGTGTCTGAACTGGTGGTTTGGAAGCCCTAAATGAAGCTTATTTGTCACCGATTTGTAACACCACTGGTTTTTAACTAAAAAGCACAAGCTCCAGTTAAAGCTTTTACAAAATTAGGGTTTTTATAAGGCATATAGGTATTAAATAAATAAATATGCAGGCAAATCTGGAGATGAGGAGTTACTGTGTGATGAACACCTGAAAATTTAAAGTTTTGCAATACACTTCCTCTCTTAAAATGAGAGTTTATTGCACTGACACATTTTGCATCCAAGATATTGGAATGCTTGTATTCATGCATAGAACCTCATTGTGACAAATTATTTTATGCGTGAAGAATCTGCATAAGTTTATGAACAAATACGATATACTTTCCAAAATGGTTTCTGTCCACATTTAAGAAATACTTTGAAATAATACCCTTCGCTTTGAAATGGTGAAAAAACATAATAAACTACTACGAGAAAGAAACTGGGAAAGATCATTATGGAAGCACTAATATTTTTAAATAAAATCTCTATTTCCAATAATCAAATTTCATCTTGAAAAGCAGCTTTTCAATAGGCACAGAAAGCCAGGAAAGATGGCTGGGAAGCAAATGACACAATGACACAGTGAAATTATGTCAGTTTTTAAATGTAAATTAATGCTTTGCAGTCTATACCTGGGACTAGACATGTTCTGGGTGTGTGTAAGACTTGCCAATTCCAAAGGATTACAAAATCACCCACAAGGATAATCCAGTCCAACTCCTGGCCCTGCCCAGGACAACCCCAAGAATCCCACCATGTGCCTGATCTGGGAAGAAAATTCTTAACCATAAAAGTCATAAAACCCAGGGAGTTTTGCCATCAACTTCAGTAGATCAATTTTAATCCTAAGGGTGACCTTAAGAGGGATTTTGCATCACCCAGTCAGTCCTTTTGCTCAGCCGAGTCACCAATTTGTACACTTGTTTTTTAGGACCAAGGAAAAATTCCACTGGATTCAACAAATGAAATCTATAGTATAGAGTACATACTTTACCTGAGTACTTACAAACAAGGGAGGAAAGCTATTCCAGGTGCTGCTTCCTTGGAAACAACTTCTACTTGGTCCATGAATCACAGAAGGGTTTGGGTTGGAAGGGACTTAAAAGTCCCACCCCTGCCATGGGCAGGGACACCTTCCACTAGCCCAGGTTGCTCCAAGCCCTGTCCAACCTGGCCTTGGACACTTCCAGGGATGGGGCAGCCACAGCTTCTCTGGGCAACCTGTGCCAGGGCCTCCCCACCCTCACAGCCAACAATTCCTTCCCAATATCCCATCTCACCCTGTCCTCTGGGAGTGGGAAGCCATTCCCCCTTGTCCTGTCCCTCCAGGCTCCTGTAAATAGTCTCTCTCCATCTTTCTTGTCAGACTCCCTTCAGGTTTTGGAAGGACAAGGTTACTATAAAATCTCAACTAGAAAATACTGTGCTCAATAAGTCCTTCTCAAGATCTTCCTGACTGGGAGAGTTTTCCTTTCTTTGTGTCCACCCAACTGGAAAGAAGTCACAGCTTAGATCTTTTGTTCAAAGTTTATGGACAGTTTGAGTGCGACATTCAGGGAAACACTGGAACAGTTTTTCATGCAATGGAAACAGGTGAAAGAAGAAAATGATTATTTATGGAAAGAACTTCCTTGGCAAAGTCTCAACTTGATTAATAACTCAGTAATTCCCCTACTCTGTGCAAAGGAGCACAGAAAATGCATAAAAGTCATTAGAACAAAGCTCTTATGAAAGGACCTAAATTACAACCTAATCCTTTAATACCTCAGATGAAGAACACTCACAGTGAAGTTCAATTGCTTGAAAAATTCTCAACTGAACAATTTCTGCATTGAATAATTTCTGAATTAGGCAAAGCATTGCTTGGACTTGATATATATGCCCTAAACAGAACAAACATGTCTTTCATCTGCCTTAGTTTATATTGTTTAAATAACCCACTGAAATAAATATATTTCATGAACAGTTTATAATTCAAGTGTTTTGTTTTTTTTCCTAGAAGCTGAGTTGCTAAAACCAGAATCATCCTCATCACAAGGTAAAGAGGTACAAGGTCTTTATGATATTTCTTTGTAATGTTTAGAAGTAAAAATAAACAAAACACTTGACCATCAGTGTAGTATAAGAACATCCACATGTTCGCTGTAGAAATTGTGCAGAGCTGTAGTAACCAATAATTACAATTATCAATATTTATTTCTATTAAAAATTATTAATAAGTAAATTAGTAATACTTGAGATGCTTCTATTTTCTGAAACCACCCCAAGGCATCTGTCTGTCCTCACACCAAGTTAACTTCAAGCTGTGCATCTTGAGAGCTTGTAGTGGTTTTGACATGATCCAATCACACAAAACATTTTATCAGCTCACCTGGAATTATTAAAAAAATTAAAATCGATAGCTTTTCCATGTAATGGAAAATTCAAATCATAGAATTGTTAAGTTTGGAAAAGACCTCCAAGATCACGGAGTCCAACTGTCAACCAGCACCACCAGCAAGTTTCCCACTAACCCATGTCCCTCAAGTGCCGTATGCACACATGTTCTGAACACTTCCAGGGATGGTGACTCCCTGGGCAGCCCATTCCAATGCTTTCCAACCATTTCCCTGAAAATATTTCCCCTAATCTCCAATCTGAACATCCCCTGGCACAATTTGAGGCCATTTCCTCCTTTGCAAATGTTAGAACAGTGCACAGAAGGGACATGCAGAGTCCAAGTTCCTCCAAACAACTGTGGAAACAATAATCCTAAAATTACCTACAGTGAAAAGGTGTCTCCCAGATGGGAGGTGTTGGGTGTACAGGGCCAAAGGGGTCCAACAGAAATAAATCCTACTTGACAAATAAAGCTTGGCATCAGGATTGTAATCTCTAAGGATGGTCACTCCTGGTTTACTCAAACTTCCCTCCTTGTTACAGCAGCAGGGCCTTCTTGATTATTTCTAGCAAGATGTCCAATATAAAACTCGTGGAAATAAATTCAAAAATTGCTGTTAACTACAGTGAACTTTCAACATACCTGAAAGTTTAGCTACTATTTTTATCTTGGTGTAACACCATAAATTATCACTGTATTATTTCACTATGTTTAAAAGACATGTCAAAGCTCTGTGTTGTCAGATCCTACCTATCCGCAGAGTTTGGAAAAACCTGGATTTCAGCTGCCGCCATGAGTTTCTAGACTTTACATGTTGAGCCCCAACATGAACCAGAATATTCCCCACAACCAGCTGCAGATAAGCACTGAAAATACTTATCTAGATAATGGATTTCAACTCTTTTAGAATACTTAATTCAAATGAACCCACAGCACAGGAATGAAATTCAGAGATTTAAAGGAAGTAATGTAGTTTGAGAATAAAAAGGAAGCTTTGTTCTTGCATCAGAATGTATTAGATCCTGTGATTTGCATGTACAAATAATTCAGCAACATTCACCGGCATTAAAAACACAGCGAGATCAAATTAGAAATGTAATAAAAGGAAATAATAAGAGCTGAAACTGTATAATACATCCATATATTATAAAGATTTGACAAATTAAATACATTTTGGTTATACAGAAAAGTTTCCATAACTTTACATGGAAAAATGGGATGAGGGAAAGGAAAACATTTCAAAATACTGAACATGGGTGGTCAGGCTTGTTTGAAAAGTTTAAAAAACTGATACATAAAAATAGCCTAAAAAACACTGTAATTACAATATGCATTCTTCATTAAGGCCCAATTCAGCAAAGCACTTAAGGGATTGCTCCAGGAACATGGAACCCATGGAACCCCCACGGATTGTGGAATAAAGATGTTGTAAAGCTTAAATGCTGAGGTGAACTGGAACCAATCTGAACACATCAACAGTCAAGTCACACGGTGACCAAAACCACAGACAGATCAGAATGTACAACTTCCAATCCAACTATTTGGCCTTTGAAAGCCATTCCATGCAATGTAAGGGAATTTAAAGGAAAATTCATCTCCACTAGGACACAGCTCCCCAGGGATCAGGCTGGACACAAGGACTGGGAAGCAAAGCTTTCCAAATGATAAAAGACTCATTACGGAGCTTTAGTTGTGACTCCTGAAATATATTTTAGGTATTTCTCTCTCCTCCTAGAAATCTGAATACAGTTATGAACTAAAATCCGAGTACCCGCCGAGTATTTAATGTTTCAGCTTAACTCCATCCTACTACTGGTTGTAACCACCGAGTGCCCTTGTAGTAAACCCTGTGGGCAGCTGGAGTTGTGCTGCAGCTCCTGGTGCTGTGGGGGCTGTGAGACCCCAACAACATCACACCAAATCACTGTTGCACTGAGACAACTTCCAACCCAAGTTTTTACTCAAGGAACCCCAGAATCTGTCCAACAGAGAAATTATTATCCAAACTGAATGCCTGGAAAGATCCTGACACCAGGATCAGAAAATGGGAATTTCTTTGCATTATTCTCCGTCCTCATTTAACCTCTCTGAGTCTCCCTGTGCTACAAATGGTCATTCTGAAACCCCCGCTGTGTCCACACTGAATTTATTTGATGGCTTTTGTAAATTTTGATGGAATTTCAGCATGCAGCAGTAAATGGAAACTTCCTCAGAGCTCATTTCCATTACTCAACACTGTGGCTTGAGTGTATCTTCTCATAGAGACTCACAACAAAGGTTTAGTCTTTCAACAATCTTTTTTTTTTTTAAGTGCATAATTCACTGTACAAATAAATACAGAAGTGCATCGATGGGAAGACAAGAAGCAGTGTGGGAATAGCTTAGGAATTCCTAACCTGCAGCTTTTCCATCCAGCATGACAAGGAAGGAGAGGTGTGGACACCTTCCTGTTCCCTTGCATTGGTACAATGTGATTTATATCAGAAATGGGATAATATAGTGCAAGAGCAGCAGGGAAATGCTCAGTGGAAGCTGCTTATTTTAAATAATTTTTATGTTTGCATCAAAAAAGCCCAACTGGACAAGACAGAATTGCATATTAATTATGTAATTAAAGTACAGATTCACCTCCTTTGTGCTCATTAAGTCAAAGGTGCCTTGGAAAGGGTGGAAAAGATTCACTTTTGAGTTATTCAACATTCGGATGCCCTGTGATTTTTGGATTTTCTAACCCCCAAACCTCCTGTTCGGGGCTCTAATAAAGACTTTGAAGTGTTATTTCACCCATTCTATTATCAGTAGTACTTCCATTAAAAATATATCTCTGTACACAATTACACACCTCCTTCACAGAAACAAAACAGTCCTTTTTCGATAATATATATGGGAGGGTAAGAACTTAGAGGAGGTTTTTGCTTCAACACTTAATGTTTCTGGCATTACATTGTTAGTAAAATGTTTTCTCAAATTTTTACCAATATTCTTTATCAGGACAAGCAATAAGAGTTTATCTCTTTTGCCTTTCCTAAAAGAAGTGGGAAATTCTGCACATGTAAATTGAGAAGAGAAGCTTTAACTCCATTTCTGGCCTTGCTCTTTGAGTAGACAAGTTCAGGTGCTGCAAAATAAACTCTTCACATATGTAAAATATTCTCGAAAAAGTGGTAAACTCACATTATCGTCTTTTTAAATCAATTTAAAAGTGTGATATTTAGGAAAGAACACAATAACTTTGTGAGGACTTTGAAAGGTATATTAACTCAAAAATTCAAATCTGTGTTTATACTTTATGGACAGCAAGACTCAAAATCAAACTGCCATCAATCTGGAGGCTCTTAAAAACAGCCTTTAAAAATAAATAACTATTTCCATGGTGAAGAGAAATTTATGGCCAAAATATCTTTAAACATAAGTACCACAACTGGCTTTTTTTTTTTTTAGTATGAACTGTACATCACCTGCCAAAAACTTCAAGAATTGGGAGATAACATTATTGACAAATATTGATAAAATTATTGACAATAAGTGGCAAAACTCAAGAAATAGACCCCCAAGAATTAATTTACTGTTATTTAGAATAAAGATTTCTATCCCATCTTACAGATCTATACAGTATAGGAACATTATACTTCCCTTTAGAAGATATTTATATTTAAGAAAGAACTCTGTACAGCAAATGCAACTTTAAGAGCAAACGCAACATTGTATTTACAGTAAACTCAACAACCAAAATGACATGGAATAAATTAACAGAATATACAACTCTTTGTACAGACAAATTAAAAAATAAGGCAGAATTCTCATTTAAAATTAGCATAATCAGAAAAGATGTCAATGAAATCTTGTACCACTCTGTAGCAGAATTCATACTGTTCCTGAAAAACAAGAAAAACACATCAAAATATGCTTGGATTGTGTCATCTGATTACATTCCGACTTCTGCAAATCCCAAAGATAAATGCAACATGTTCTAGCTGGGACCAGTAGCTGAGGACTGGCCTGTTCTGATTTCTAGTTATGTATTTACTATTTTGACTTAAAAAATGTTATCTTGCTTTTTCGTCAAATACAGGATGATTGTTGCTCTTCAGATAAAATGAATTCTTTAAGCTTTCTAGATGATGCTGCTTAAACTGAATCCTTTCTTAGACTTGGCTTCTCATTTAAACCCAGCAGCTCCTGGTTCCTGCTGTGACTGGTCTCCTGTTACAGCAGGAAATTCCTCCTAAGCATTCCCCAGGGAGAATCATGGAATCAGAATCGTGGAGTGGTTTGGAAGAGACCTTAAAGCCCATCCAGTCCTATCCCCTAGTGGGATAGTGGACACCTTCCACTATCCCACGTTGTTCCAAGCCCCATCCAACCTGGCCTTGGACACTTCCAGGGATGGGGCAGCCACAGCTTCTCTGGGCAACCTGTGCCAGGGCCTCCCCACCCTCACAGCCAACAATTCCTTCCCAATATCCCATCTCACCCTGTCCTCTGGGAGTGGGAAGCCATTCCCCCTTGTCCTGTCCTGCCAAGCTCGTGTCCAAAGTCCCTGTCCTGCTCTCCTTTAGGCCCTGGAAGGGGCTCCAAGGTCTCCCTGGAGCCTTCCCTTCTCCAGGTGAACGCTCCTAGCTCTCCCAGCCTGTCTGTTATCCAGCTGGCTGGCCCCCTCCATCCTAAAGAGGGACACATCCTGATTTTCCAGGCATTCTGATATGCCTTCAACATGATTTTCTGGATTACAAAATCTGTAACAACACTGATAACAAACAGAACTGGCATCTAAATTCCCTCATGCCGGAAAGCTGAGTTCAGCAGGAGCCCTCCCACAGGCTCAGCTGGGAATGCCTGTGGCAATTACACCCTTAACTGACATTATTAAATCCCAGAGCCAGACCCCAAAAAAGGCATTTCATCCCCTTCTCGGCGTGACTGTGGATAATTGAATTCCCGTTTCTTCCTATCTGTAGGACAAAGAAAACATCCACCTGGAAAAGGGGTTTTGAGATAATTGTTTCTAAAGAAGTTTCAAAGTGCTGAATGGAAGCTGCCATGAAAATACAAAATATCAGTATTTTTATATATTTAAAAAATAAAAGTCTCAAAAAAACTTTTTAATGTTTATTCAATAGGGAAAATTATCTGGACTAGGCCTCACCTATTAGTTGTAGATGACTTTAAGGAAGACTTTAAAAAGATTTTAAGCAAGTCAGAGACATTTCCAGGGGTGGGACTCCCCATCCCTGGAGTGTCCAAGGCCAGGTTGGACAGGGCTTGGAGCAACTTGCTTTAGTGGAAGGTGTCCCTGCCCATGGCAAGGAGGTGAAACTGGATAATTCTCAACGTCCCTTCCAACCCAAACCATTCCATGATTCCATGTTTCTGCCTTCCAGTGGCCAACTTTGAGCCAATTTATGCCCAGACACATTAAGGTAAGAAAAAACAACTGATAAATAGCTTAAAAGACGTTTATTTCATTATATATTTTGTCATCAGCAACACTAAAGATTTTGGTTTAACTGCCTTAAGTTCCTAAAAGACACAGAACATTTAGCCAAGTCGTATTTTTAGAAATGCTATTAAAAAAAAACCCATAAAAGCCCAGATTTTGGATAATACCGTGTACACACACAGCCATCATGCATAATTTATGGCAACCTGCAAGAAAACCCCCTTTGTTCTCCTCCCCCAAGAATATTTACAAACAGATATCTGGGTTGTTAAACATCTTACCAGTGTTTGCACCATGTGTGGCCTTTGCAGTCTTAAGCTCTTCACAGCTTGAAACACATCCAGGAGCCCTTCAGCCTTCACTCTTTCCAGGATGTTGCTCAGTGCTATGAAGGTCCCTGTTCGCCCTGCACCAGCACTGCAAGGAAAACATGTTTGCATGGCATAAACTGGGATAAAAATGGTAAAAGAGGGATAATAGGGACATAGAATAGCCAAATACACCTGCTAGGTTGGGATTTACATTCCTGTATGGACAAGAATTATTATTATTGCTATTGCTATCATTAGTCTAAAGCAATTTGATGGAAAATGTCCTATTCAACAAAATGTCCTATTCAAATGTCCTATTTGATGGAAAGTGTCCTATTCAACTGCAATGATTTTAATGACTCATGAAACAGTTTGGGTTGGAAGGAACCTTAAAGATCACATCATTCCACCCCCTGCCATGGGCAGGGACACCTTCCACTAGCCCAGGTTGCTCCAAGCCCTGTCCAGCCTGTCCTTGGACACTTCCAGGGATGGGGCAGCCACAGATTCTCTGGGAATTCTATTCCAGCCCCTCACCACCCTCACAGGGAAAAATTTCTTCCTAATAGCTCATCTAAATCTCTCCATTATCAGTTTAAAACCATCCCCCTTTGTCCTGTCTGTATCTGCCTGTGTGAAAGAGATGCATCTCCTTGTGCTTGGCTCACTTTCCTTCTTTCCTCTCAAAATAGGCTTTTAGCAAATCCTTACAGCCCATACAAATTTAGGTATTTTAATTAATTGAAGAATTTTTACTATGGATGCATTCAAAATGCAGGAGAAAATACTCATTGTTTCTTGGAGACACAGCACCACTCTTTGCATACTCACTTCTCTTCCTGCAACTCCCTTTAAAATAAAAGAAGTTAAGAAAGCTAAGTTTAAATTTGAGTGAAATTTCATTTCCTGAGACAGAAAGCTGAAAGGCAAAGGACACTCAGAACGGGCAAAGACTGAGCAAAACCCAGAATTAAGTGGCCTCTAAATAACACAGAAACCTTTTATAGTTTATTAGAGGCAGCTGCAGACAAACACTGGAAGAGAAGGGAGCAAGGACTGAGAATAGATTGACTTTAAACTCTGTTGGCAACTCAGCAAAACCCTTCTAAACTATTTAGGGTTATGTCTTGATTCTACTTTAAAATGATCATTTTTAGCAGCTCCTTAAACTGTTCTTAAATAGCTGGAAAAACGAACAGAATTTTCACAAGTTCATGTGACCACTCTGAAAAAATCCGACTCAGACTCGAAATGTGTTTAATTATTCATAACGTTACATTCATTTATATTTGAAGACTCAAGTGTGACTTCACAGAGAAATTCAGGTAAGTCAAAAGGGAGGTACAGGCTGTTCAAGCAGGGACAGGAGAGGATTTTCAACATTAAAAATCCTGAATACATTGTGTGGGTTGGGTTTTGTTTTCTTTTTAATCCCTTTTAAAAGGACTGAAGTAGGTTTTTTTAAAAAATCCAGGAAAAATGCATGCTGATTATTAAACTGAGACCTCAGGTCTAAAAGCTTGTAGAAGTAGAAGCCATAAATAGCACAGCTAATTCTTACACAACTAATTTGTGCAAATCAAAGACATCAGTTTTTAACCTCTTACATTACTGGTAAGAACTCCTTGATATTTTACCGACTGTAATTATAATTCAGTACTTCAAAACAAGTGTTAAAATTTGTCAAATTGCAGAATCAAACCCAAAATATCATCAACCATGAAGTGGGGGAACCCTCAGATCCCAAGGGAGCAAAACACTTCCAAGGCAAGGAGCAGAAAGTATTGGCAATTGATATTTGTTTTTATAAGATCACATTCCCAAAAAAACAATAAATCCAAGTAGTGGCTCAAGCTCTCAGGACTTCTTTGCTGTATTTGAAAATATAGTTGACTTCAAACAGTCAAACATAAACCAGAGACAGAGAGAACCTTGGAAACTCCAATCAGAGCAAAATAAAAGACAGTTAATGCTGCCAAGCGTTTCTCAGTGGGATCACAGACAGGTGGAGGAAATACCACAATTCATGTAACAAGTGTTTTTAAATATAAAATTATTTACATATGTTGACCTCCATGTATTTCTAGAAGATGATCAATGGTCCAGGAAAGTGAGTTTATCTCGTACAACATGCCCAAGAGGAAAAGATTTAAAAGGCCAGAATTTAGAACAAGTTAAATAATCCCTTTTTGGGGCAATCAGAGACAAAACAAGATTTTTTTTTTTGGTGTCATGATCATTATGGCTCTGAAACCCTACTGAGCCTGTCCCTGTGTACTGTCAACTTGACTCTGTCTTGACCAGAAAATAGAAAAAGCTTTATTGATTTATAAAACTAGAAAAATTTAAAAGCAAAGTATGATTTCTGAATGAGGAAAAGGCATAATACCAGTTTTACAGCTATTTTTTGTTTTTAAATCAGCAGATCTACTACAGCAAAGATAAATTTGAAGACTGACAAAAACCCCATGCTCTGAAAAATGTCACTTGAAAAAAGCCAGAGGAAAAGCACAAGTTATACCTTTCAAAAAGAAAGGCAAGAAAAGGTGCATTAAAAGTGTAACATTAAAAACCACAAAAAACCAAAAAGTGAAAATCTGACATAGGACAAACACGTATTTGATTTATCATGTCTCAAGTCATAATCAAGCTCCAATCAGCATTAATTGTTATTATCATTAATTATTATTAAAGTATTGTTTTCTCTCTGCTCTCAAGGGCAGGAGCACATTTTCCTCGAGCTTTGTTTAGGGATACATTTCATTCTCCTGACAGTCTCTAAAATCCAGCAGCATTTTGCCCTGCCCAGAACATTTGAGCACAGAGTTTACCAAACCCAAGCTCAAGTCCAAACCCCAAGTTACTGAAGGCCGAGGGGACTCACCTGCAGTGCACAGTGATGGGGTGATTCCCTGTTTGCTGCTGCTGCTTCTGCACGGCTGCAATGAGGTCGATCATCCCCTTCCCTTCCGCAGGAATCCCGATTTCTGGCCACCCATGGAAGTGGAACTGCCGGACGAGCCTGCTCTGCTTCTCCTGGTTACCCTGTGGGCAGGAAAACACCACATTTAGCCATTTTTGACCTCAAAATAAACACACTCCTTGAACATCTACAGCATAAATTCTGCACTGCTGCAGTATTTGCAACCTGATCCATGATATATCATGGACCTTGATGGGCTTGATGATCTTATTTCCAACCTTAATGTTCCATGGCTCTATACTGGTTGTGCAGACCTGACGGGGCTGGTTTTAAATCCCCCAACCACTCTGCTCATAAGTTTCCTCTAAAATTTTCCTTTGGATTTGCAGAGCTCTTTCATCTGCTTCAACTGGGAGATTGTTCATCCTGAGTAGGAGCAGTTGAAAACTTTCCTTCTGCCCAGGCCAAATCCAAAGCGCTGCTGAAACAACCCAAATCGCGGACTCAGCTTTGCACAACACTTTGAAATTTCACAGTTATTGGCCTTGTTTGATTAAAAGAATAGTAAAAGCACACACAGGTTCCCCAGAGAAGCTGTGGTTGCCCCATCCCTGCAAGTGTCCAAGGCCAGGTTGGACGGGGCTTGGAGCAACCTGAGACAGTGGAAGGTGTCCCTGCCCATGGGATGAGTTTTAAGGTCCCAAACTAGTCTGTGATTCTATGAAAAATCTTGAATCGAATTTTCCTTTACATATATGTAGGAGACAGTAAAAAATCTAGGAATAACAGCCACAACAAAACAATTAAACCCCTTCCTAAACTCACATGCCATTTTGATCAAACCACCTGCTTTACTGACCAGAATTTTCTATTTTGCTTTAAGCAAAAATGTTTCATTTAAGCTTCCTCTTACTGTCAGATTAACCACAATGAGGTTTAGATAAAAATCCCCAAATTTAAGATACAAAATCATGTTTGTAAATAGCTTGAAATGGAAAAACAACCTCCTGGAATTTGAAAGGATTACCTGACTGTATGTGACTAGGAAGTCCCTCACACTGATGGCATCTAACAGGCTGTCACTCTTGATTTCCACGGTGATCTCTCCGTGAGTCACAGAGCCCTCTGATGGCCAGTACTGGCAGCATTTTTCCTGCAAAATCCAGACGATCGTAAACATTCCTTGAATTTTTTCCCAGCTCTCTACATTGTCATGAATCTCTGACATAGGAGGTGACATCCAGCACTGCTCTAAGCAGTTTGTATTGCATGCACTAATAACTATTATTAAGTAATAAAATATTTCTCTAATATAAACCATTAAGATGAAAAGTTCTCAGGAGGCACAGATGGCAAATGTTGCTTTATAACATATGTAACTCCTGAAAGCAATGCAATGTTGTTAGAAACCTCACAAAATCACCAAGAAAAAGGATTTTCCAGCACTAGAACACCCTGGATGCTGTGTTCAACCTGGAATCTTCAAGCTGCAGCACATGGAGATTTGTGGGAATCTCTTTATTAATTAATGATGTACAAGGAAAGGGTCAGAATGAGCCACTGGAGCTTATACCGGCACAACTGGGAGGAAAGTTTATACAAAAGCTTTGTCCAGCTTCTTCCCCAAACCACTGTTCCATGTCAGGCATCCTTTAATGTGGACTTGAAGCTTTTAAAAACTGTAATATTTGGTAGTTTTGGTGGGTTTTCTAAAAATTCAAGCAAAAGCAGCAACAGTGGCCCACATCAACAGTGAAGCAAGTGCTCATTTTAGGAAAGGCAAAAAGAAAAAAGGCTTGTATTGCTGGGATTTGTAGGCAACAAATATTTTATCTGATATTAATGGTCATATTTTGCCGGTGAGAACAGGAAGAGCTTTGCTGTGGAGCTGTGGGACACGGGACACGTACCTGCTCCCTCTCCTGGACCTCTGTGAGCATCACGATGGTGTGGCACTTCCACTCCCACACCATCCTCCAGAAATCCTCCACTGTGTGTGGAAGAGGGCCCTGGGTGGCAATGAAATAATCCTTCTGGCGATAGCCCTGCGAGGAGAGACCGAGATCACGCGTTGGGACTGGAGGGGAAGAAGGAGATCACCACTTAAATGGGGGCTTCTCCCAGGGAACAAGGGACAGGATGAGAGGAAACAGCCTCCAGTTGTGCCAGGGGAGGTTTAGATTGGAGATATTGGAAAATCTCCCCACAAGAAAGGATTGTCACTGCCCAGGGCAGGGCTGGAGTCCCCACCCTGGAGGGATTTAAAAGCCATGTGAATGTGGCACTTGGGGACATGGGTTAGTGGTGGCCTTGGCAGTGCTGGGGAATGGGTGGATCTGGTGATCTCAGAGGGCTTTTGCAACCTAAATGATTCATGATTCCAAAAACTCCCCTAAATTCACAATCCTAAGGTGAATTTTTACAGTCATGGCTGAAAGGATGAAATTCTGCAAGAATAGGGAACTGAAAAGATTTCACAATGACATTATAACAACAGCAGCTGTCAGGCTTTTCTACAGAATAAACTTTCAACTCAATTTTAAGATACAGTTTCATTTCACAAAATCCCAGAATCAATGAGGTTGGACAAGACCTCAGATCTTAGAGTCCAACCTACAACCCAACAGCACCCTGTCAACTAGACCATGGCACTGAGTGCCACATCCAGTCCTTCCTTATTTCCATACTGATGGGATCATCCACAATCCTCAGCTGCTAATGGGGTTTTATTGAAATAAAAACAAAACACAATTCTGAGTTGCCCAGGTTCCAACAGGCAGCTGGGAAGAAAGCTTGGAATTAATCCAGGCCTGCCCAGGTAAACCCTGGCTCCCAGACACTGTGACAGCCTTTCCCTGTGCTAAATACAGACTTTTCTGTTTCTCAGAAGAGCAAATATTTACACCTGTTAACCTGAAGCAGATAATGGAACAGTTGGATGTCAGTTGTGTAGGTAATTTGTTTCCTTGCCTGTTTGTCAGAATTCAATAAAAGCTTTCATTTATAAATCTAACAACAAGGAGAATGTTTAAATCACACAATCGTTTAAACTGAAATTGAAAACACCAGATGAGAAATGGACTTGGAAACTCCCATAAGCCAAACCCAACCAAAGAAAGCTCATGTTCTTCATAAGCCAAGTTGATTGTGTCTCTAAAAGGACTTATCAGTAACAGAAAAATATCAGATTTAAAATTTAAATACACAGAAATGGTTTATACATACATCTATGAAGGAAGCATTGATGTAGTCTGTATATTCTTGCCCTCTTTTCATTGACAGAATCACTCTGTTAAAATCATCTGGAAAAGAAAAAAAAAGAGAGGTCTAATCTTACTTTTGCCAACTGCATGTGAAAGAACAAAACCAGCAAAATCTTTCCTCTGAAATTTTCATTTTTGAGGTGCAGACACTGCAGTGCTGGAATTTTGGAGTTTCACAAACAATATGCAAAGAATCCCACAGAAAATAGGTAGGTTTAAAAGGTGAAACTGCTGAATTATTTAATTCAAAATACCTGATTGTAACAGATTTTATATCAGTGGAGTAAAAATCAATTCATTAAATTGTTTGCAGGTGCTTTACAAGACTATCTCACTTTGTGTAAGGATATATTTTATAAGGAGAGCTGCGCTCTGATATGTTGCCAACACACAAGCATGGTGTTTAGTCACAACAGCCTTGGGATAACCAGGTATTTACTGCACTTGTTTCTGTATATAAAAATTGGCCTCTTACATGGGATGATCTGGATGACTCTTGCTTTCTTCATATTTGCTGGAAGATTCCCAGTTCTCATGTTTTCTTTCATGATCCGAACATTTGTTAACTTCTGGAATAAAACGCAAAGCAGGATGAAAACTCCTTGGAATAGAAGTGGGTCCCCCTCACCAATATCTGCACTCAGAGGGCTTTAAAGTGTCTTTATTGGGTATAAAACAGTGACACCGACTTGTCACAAAAGCCACTCCATTGTCCTGTTTATAAAAATTAAGAAGGAATAATAGTCATAGAATCATGGAATGGTTTGGGTTGGAAGGACCTTAAAGCCCATCCAGTTCCACCCCCTGCCACGGGCAGGGACACCTTCCACTAGCCCAGGTCGCTCCAAGCCCCATCCAACCTGGCCTTGGATGCTTCCAGGGATGGGGCAGCCACAGCTTCTCTGGGCAACCTGTGCCAGGGCCTCCCCACCCTCACAGGGAAGAATTTCTACCTAACGTCTAATTTAGTCAAGCTTTTGCCAATGAATGGACCAATATTCTGCATTATTTATTCAGTTTATGCTGACAGCATTCCCAGGACAGAGAAGACAAACACTGTTCTTGCCTTAGCAATTATTTTATAGTACATAAAAATAATAATAGTAATATATATATTACACACCCATAAGACTGTGCAAGAAAACACAACAACAAACTGCCTCTGCTGGGCTGTGACTCACCAAAAAGTGATCAGTTACACACCTGCCTTTCAGCAACTATCCAATATAAATTCAATTTAAATTAAAACTGATTTATTTTTCAAACTGCAAGCAGATTTTTCAGCATGTCTTTGACAGGCATTGTGTTTCAGGAGCAGATCTCAAGTCCAGAAAAACCTCAAGTATTGGCAACAAAGTATTAAAAAGAAACCCCTACCCTCCAAAAAACCCCTTTTCAGCTACTCTGAAATTCTGTGCTCAAATAGATTTTAGGTCAGGACTTTCACACTGGTTACAAATGACTCTACTCTTGACTGGTGCAGGAGGGCTCAGTGCTCCTGGGCCATCCCAGTGCTTTTCACAATACATGGCAGAACTAAATGCCGTTCTCTGCTTGCACTCTTCCCACCAAAAACCTGGGAATTCTGGAAAGAAATAGGAAACGATGCTTTGCTTTGCTTCCTTCCCTCAGAAGGACCAATACTGTTGATTTTTGAACTTGTTGCTCTATCACCAGACTTATTTTTACGTCATTTCCCTTTCCCAGTTCCCAGTTACTGATTAATCTTTTAAAGGAAAGAGATAACTCCAGTTAACATATACGTATCATTTGATACTTTAGACCTCTATGGAGAATAAATATTTTAGGATGGCCCAAGTCATAAAGGAGTTCTAACTATTCCCTCAGGACACTAAAATCTATTTTAACAATGATCAGACACAGCCAGTGTGATTGTTTTCTGCATTTGGGGTTCTCCACTAAACACAAATGCCTTTTTTTTTTTTTTTTTAATTTACCTTCCCGACAGTCTGGACATTCAGTGAAATTCTCTGCAATTCTCCCTGTCAGTCACCTCTAAGTTAACAATCCCACCGAGATGCAAATTAGACACACGTAATCCAGTTTCCTCTTCCAGCATTATCTGATCTGGCCTCCAGACCAGATCCAGAGAATCACTCCACTTTTCCTTTCCAAATAAACAAAAAACATGTAGGAAGAGGCCTGTACAACAACACAGCTCTGAATGAGCATTCCCAGAACAGGATGTTCAGCAAGGGCCCCATTCACCCACTCCACAGGACCATTCACAGCAACCCCAAAAGAACAACTTTTTCCCTTTTATGGACCTTTAAGGTGGCACTTTTATCTTTTTGGATTAAATCTTAGAAATCCTGTGTCAAAGGACTTCCATACTTACTTTGAATTCTTCTTCCAGCCCCAATTTGACCAGGTTTGGGGCTGCACTGTGGGATGTCTGGAGGTGTTTCTCCAGGGATGACACGTCGAGCTCGGTGTCCCCATAGAGGTAGTACTCGAGTAAGGCTTGATAAATGAAGGAGTATTGCATCTGGGAGGGACAGAGAGGAAGGTGAGGATACAGCAAAGCAGGGATGAAACTAGGAATTCTGGGCCTTACCTGTCTTGTTTAAAATCATAAAACCATGGAATAGTTTGGGCTGGAAGGGACCTTAAAGCCCATCCAGTCCCACCCCTTCCCATGGGCAGGGACAACTTGCATTATCCCAGGTAGGATAGTGGCCTTGGACACTTCCAGGGATGGGGCAGCCACAGCTTCTCTGGAAAACTTGTGCCAGGGCCTCACCACCTTCACAGAGCAGCATTTCTTCCTAATATCCAATCTAAACCAGCACATGGAATCCTGGAATGGTTTGAGTTGGAAAGGTGCTTAAAGAGTATCCAGTTCCACCCCTGCCATGGGCAGGGACACCTTCCACTATGCCAGGTTGCTCCAAGCTCCATCCAACCTGGTCTTAAGCCAGGTATGCAACAGCACAGGACATTCTGGAGTGGAAATACAGAAGCATCTTCTTCTCTGACCATGCAAAGTTGTAATTAAAGCCCACTCACGTCAGTCTGGACCATCTGCGGCCGCTGGTTGCGGATCCTGGACACAAACTCGAACACATCCACCTTGTGCTCCGCGTGCATCATGTCAATGATGGCGTCGATGACAATGAAGGTGCCCGTGCGACCCACGCCAGCGCTGGGGGGGACAGAGCACACAGAAACCTCTGGGATCACCAATCTGCAGGAACTGCTACAGCAATAGGTTCTACAGGTAGAACTCGAGCTTAGACTAGACTGAAATAGTCACTGGGAAATGTAAAATTTCATAGAATCATGGAATGTTTAGAGTTGGAAAAGACCTCTGAGACCATCGAGTCCAACCGTTCCCCCAGCACTGCCAAGGCCAGCACTAAATCATGTCCCCAAGTGCCATATGCACATGGCTTTTAAATCCCCCCAGGGATGGGGACTCCACCACTGCCCCTGGGCAGCTGTGCCAGGAATGGACAACCCTTTCCACGAAGGAATTTTTCTGATTATCCAATCTAAACCTCCCCATTTTCCTTTTAACAATGACAGCAAAACAATAACAATAAAATTAAAAAAATAAATAAATAAAATTAAAAAAGGTGAATTTTTTTAACACAAAAACTCCCCTCTTCCCAGCTCAGGCTTGATGACATCAGAATTATGTTTAAAAACACCTTTGGAAAAAAAAATCTGATTGACCATCTACAGTAATTCAGTCCAAGATGAAAATTTAATTAATTTTTTTCTTAATTTTTAGTTCCGCATTCCCCAACACTGCCATCCCAAAACACTTTTTGCGTTTTATATCCTTCACAGCCACGAGAGGGAGCGCGATCATTAGAAATTACACAACTCTGGCGATTTTCGGCTCTTCCTTCCAGAGGAAAAGGGCATGGCATCCTGTGCTAGGCATTAATAGCTCTCCTTTAACCTTTAGTTGGTTTATTTTGCTGGAACGGCCACAAACACCTCCAGGAAAAGGATAAAAACGTCTCCCCTCATCCCCAGCTCAAAGATACAGAGACGTTTCCAGCAAGGAAACATTAGGTTTTAAATACCACCAGGAAAAAAACACTGTGTTCATAATACAACTGAGTTCTTCTGTCACACACACTTTTAACAGTGAACACTACGTGAAATCAAAGCCCTCAAGCCCCACTATTCCAGAGGTCTGGAGGGATGATGGACACGAATGGATCTATGGAGTACCATGGAGCTTCACCAAAATTTTCACCAAAACTTTTCTGCCTCCAAACTCCTTTGGATTTAATCACCCATTTAGCAGGCTGTCCTCAGTCCTGCCAGTCTCAATCCAGTGCTCCCACCTTCTGGTCCCACTTGGCCCCTCCAGCCCCTGGCCATGGACCACCCCACAAGGGCCAAGGCTCCACCCCTGCTGCTTTCTTCCATTCGTGTTTGACCTCTGACACCAACGACGAGTCCCCCACCATGTCCTACTCTTTGACTCCGAGTTTATAGACTTTTTCCTCTTCCTGAAACATCCTGGGAACCACTCTGAGCACGGGTCACCCATGTCCAGTTCACATTTTTCCTTCACTGCTCATTTCCAGGAGCTCTCACTCCCTGAGCCCCACACTCAGCTCCACCACTTCCTTTCCCTTTACAGCCACAATCCCTTTTTACACATCCTTGCTCCAACCCCTTGTTCCCTTATTTCAGACCAGCTCTGAATTCCATCCTTGCATATCCCTCCTAAAAAGCTGGGAATTTCACCAACCTTGACATTTGTCTTGGAATTTCCCTGATTTTATCCATCCTTAACTTCCTCCAGGGTATCCCTGACTCAGCTAATCCTCATCTGCTCATGGAAAAAAACCATTATTTCTAAGAACTTACCCAATAAAAAAACTGACAGAAAATCCTGCCACTCCCTGCCCTTGCTTTCACTTCTTTCCTTGCAAATGCCAAATTAGTGTTTTACTAAGTTCCACGAGATTTTGATGGAGCTGGTTTTGTCACAGTGGCTGGGTAATATTTTTCTAAGAGCTCACTAAAAATGGATGGTTACTCACTGCTGATGGGCTTCCCTTTCCTTTTTCCAACAATTCAATGGTGTCACATCCTGAGCTCCAACGGAAATTAAGTGTCACCTCTCTCCTCCTTTATTTCTGACATAGGCTGAGGCCCCAGCACTCACACAGGTCACACTGTGCTCTCTTGGCCCATTATACTAAAATTTCTGCAGATTTTAATGAAGATATTTTATATTTTCCTTTATTTTGTCTCTACTCCTGCTCATTAAGCCAAGTACAGCATTTCCTGCCGGTGACAAATAAAGCTCAGGCCCAAAATGCATCTCCACACATAGTAAAGGGCTGTAAAAATACAGCGGGTTTCTCAAAGGGAAGACTGTGAGACAACTAAAATCTGCTTTTTCCATTGAATGATTTTCTTCAAGCCTCTTATTGGTGACACCCGGGAGAGAAGGTGAATTCCAGCAACGCAAGAACGGGATACAAACCAAATATCAGCACTGGTTTGATCAGAACAAACACTCTCTTTCAAGGGAGTATTTCTAGATGTCTGACACAAGCAAGAAAAAAAAAAAAGACAAATACACGGATCTACAATTTTTTTCATTAAAAACAAGACCCAGAAAGACAAAGCTGCTCTTCTTTTCTTCTCATTCTAAACTCATTACAATAATTGCTCCTGAAAAGATACTTCTTGCTCATTTGTGAGCTTACAGTTGCTATAGAGATGGCAATTATTGTCTGAAAACCGATTTGGAGTTTGAGTTTAGTTTCATTAAGAGAAGATTTCAGTAGTTTAGCACAAGCCTTTGACAGCAGGACCTGTGTGTGTGACCCACGAGTGGGAATATGTTCTGTATTCCTATGTAGCACATTCTTAAAATTGCAGCATTTAAGTCTCTTGAATGAAGTCTTTATTCCAAACTTTTTAGGTATTCAATGGCTAATTTACATAGGAAACTGCAATTCTGCTGTGGGAGAAGTGGAGGATGAATTCCCAGAGGAGCACATTTAGTGGCAAAGGTCACAAATTTGTATTATGAGTCTGTTTTTCTGACAAGGAACATATTTATACCAAACAATGGATATCGCTCATGGGTTTAAAAACCCCACAGACAAAAAAACAACGACTTCTGTTTTGAGTATGGAAGTGACAGCAAAGACAGATCTTTTTAAGTTGTTTATACTCTTTTTTCTCAAAAAGCTCAGTATATTATTGCCCTTTAATATAAATATGTCAATAAATAATATAAATATGCTAATAAAGATATTTGTACATAAACTATACATATATATAACTCCAGACCAAGCTACAAGAATGCCTCGAGGAGCACATACATACCTACAGTGAACCACAATTGGTCCAGCATGGGCAGGATTCAATGCTTTGACTTTTTTCAGGAATTTCAGCATCCCAATAGGTGTGAAAGGCACCCCAAAATCTGGCCAGCTGGTGAAGTGAAGCTGTGTGACAAGCCTTGGAGCTTTACAACCATCATGAAGCTGCAGGAACGCACAGACACTGTTGGACATCTCATTTTTCATGCAAAGGTTTAGACACAAACTGCCCTGGTTATTTAATTATTTATGATTTTAAACTGAGCAACACTTCTAGCCTGACTTGAGGATTAGAAGTTTATAAGTGTGTGCAAAGAGGAAGTAAAATTACTACATATTATTAATGCATCTTTGCATTTCTGGAATAATCCCAGGATAGGACTCCAAAGAGTAAGAATCACAACTTATGTTAATAATGGGCCCAACGTGAAGCTCTTTTTCACCTATTTAAATCCTCATAATGCTTTTTTTAGCAGCCTCAGCCAAAACTCACAAAATTCAGTTTAAATATTCAGGATTTGCATGGCTGTGAGATGCCAAATGCCAGCTTTGGCCAGATCAAGTAGGAAAAAATGAAAGAAGTGCTGCACCTTCTGCTGCCTAAACTGATCCCTAGTGAGGCCACACACGGTGGACAAGAGCAGAGCCATCCCCATCACCTCTCCTGGGATTTAAAGCTTTAACTTGTGCTTGAGATCACAGATACAACAAAAATCCAGCTGCAATGCTGGCTGGCATTGGCCAGCTAATACCTACTCCAAATACCCAAATTCCCTCATTTATTTATCTGTTCAATTCGTCCCAAAAAACAAAGGTCAAGTCCCTGCTCCTGTGCTCCCTCCTGGCAGTCAGAAGGCATGACTTTCTACGGCCTTTGGTCACAGAAATCCAGGAGAACCTCTTGCGACCCGTGAATCGTGCGGATGTTATGCAGGCTTTGGAGAGGCACCACACCTTCCTGCACTTGCAAATATATTTCATCAATTTCCCTAAATTTCTTTGCACCAAATATTTGAAATTGTATCAATTTTCTCTAAAGATTAAAAAGAACCCCCCCAGAGCGGGGCTGCTCCTCACCGACTGCACGCAGAACTTGCGGATGGTGTAGTCCACCAGCACTATACAATCCTCCACGGACACGCGGATGTTTCCGTAAGTCCAGCACCCCTGGTCAGGCCAATACTGGTAACACTTTTCCTGCACAAAAACACAGTGAGTTTTATAACGCTGAGTTTGTTTTCACTGCTGGTCACTCTTAAAAAAAAAAAAAAAGAGAGTTATTTGAAAACACGGTGTATAAATACGGATATTGGAGTTTCTCATCTGGCACAAGGCAACTTTAACACCTTGCTGGTGTGCTACTGATTAAATTTCTGCAGAGAAGGTGAGAACAGCTTTGAAGTTTTTTTTTAACCTAGTCAGACCTACACAGCTTTTGTTTCAGTTTGGCTGCTTTGGGAGGGGGCGTCCAAATGTGGGACTGCGATGTTTTGACTGCATTTTCAAGCTTTAGGTGCAGCCAGTGAGAAACACAGAGCAGACCTTATTTCATAGAATCACTGAAGGACAGGCTGCTTTGGGTTGGAAGGGACCTTAAAGATCATCTCATTCCACCCCCTGCCATGGGCAGGGACACCTTCCACTAGCCCAGGTTGCTCCAAGCCCCGTCCAACCTGGCCTTGGACACTTCCAGGGATGGGGCAGCCACAGCCTTTCTGGGCAGTCATTTGGAGTCATGAGGAACATCCAGATTTAACAGTTCTGGCTGCTCACAGTGGGAATGAGCCCTTATGGGTTACCTTTGCTGTCTAAGCTTCATCAGGCAGCAGTAAAAGTGCAGGAAAATTAAGCAAAAGTAGCACTGTGAAGAGGCAAACAAGGAATGCCCATCCACGTTACAGAGGAGGAATAGGGGAGAGGAAGGAACAGCATCACTCTCACAGTGAAGCAGCTTTAATATTTAATTGTTTTGTGGATGTGCCAGAAAGAGTTTCGAAAACGCACAGAGTTTTTATCTTCATTCCCAACCAAACCTACCCACAAGTGCAGCCTTAGGCTGGGATAAAACCATGAGAATTTTCGTTTGGCTGTGGGCTATGCAGGACACAATGAGCCATCAGAACTTCTTCCTTGAGAACAACTGATAGAAGTTTGTATTTTAGAAATGAAACCTACATTTTTTGAGCAGAAACTCAGCTGTGCTGGCAGGGACCAGGGGAGGAAGTGGTCAGAAATGCAACTGGTCAGAGCCTGAGCAGTCACAACTTATTTTGGAGCACACAGGGACACCCCAGAGCAAACTGAAAGCTCTTTACCTCTTTTCTTTCTTTCAGGTTGGTTAACATGACAATAATGGCTGACTTCTGCTCCCATATCATCCTCCAGAAGTCATTGACTGTTTCTTGCTTAGGTCCTGCAGACGGAACACAGCAATGCTCAGGAGGGGTATGGAGATCAGCAGATCAGAGAAATACTTATTTAATTCTCAATACCCCCATCCTGGGTGCCCACCCAGACCTGTGTTTGCTACACCCTGCCCAGGTTTTGAACAAACCACATATTCCTTAAAAACTCCCATATTTTATTTCACACAATCATATGCACCCAAGTCTACATTTCTAGCAGATATCTCCTCCCTTTAAATATTATTCATAGAATCACAGAATGGTTTGGAAGGGATCTTAAAAGATCATCCAGTTCCACCCCCTGCCATGGGCAGGGACACCTTCCACTATCCCACGTTGCTCCAAGCCCCATCCAACCTGGCCTTGGACACTTCCAGGGATGGGGCAGCCACAGCTTCTCTGGGCAACCTGTGCCAGGGCCTCACCACCCTCACACCCAACAATTCCTTCCCAATATCCCACCTAACCCTACCCTCTGGCAGTGGGAAGCCATTCCCCCTTGTCCTGTCCCTCCAGGCCCTTGTCCAAAGTCCCTCTCCAGCTCTCCTGGAGCCCCTTTAGGCACTGGAAGGGGCTCCAAGTATTCAGTCTTAAATATTATTTAATCCTGTAAGTAGACAATGGCAGGAGCAACATTTGGGATTTCTACTTGCAGCTTTCCCTGTCGCAAGGTCCACGTTACCTATGACCACAACAAATCCCTGTCTGGGAGCTGCTCATCATGCAGGAGTATTTTGAGGGGCTGGGGCAGCTCTTGTTTTGTGTCTGGGATTGTGGTGACAAAGTTACCCACATTTATGATTAAATACAGCACAAGAATTCCTGTGGAAATGCTGATTTCTGTGGCAGGATTGCTTAGACAGAATGTATTACCAGGAGACATCAATTTTGAGGTGGAGGGGGAAGATGAGCCTCTGCTCAGAGCAGTATCTGCAAGTCTAAAGGCACTGGGTCACCTCACACACACTTCAATTGAACTTCAACTGTGACCTCTAAATCCAACCTCATATTTGACCACTTTCTGCAGCTGAAAATAACCTTTAAAACATGTCTAAAATTAAACATGTTCAGCTCTCAGAATAGAGAAATGAGAATAAGTTACCTTGTGCTGCTATGAATTTATTCTTTTCTTTATAACCCTGTGGAAATAAATACCAGTTAAAAGATGGAATGGCAACATGTGTTAGCAGAGAAATACTTATTTAGTTCACAAAGTTTGCAGGGGGCAAATGTCAGCTTACATCTATATACGATGCATTAATGTAGTCTGAAGGTGGGACTCCATCAATTTGGGTCAAAATCACTCTGGAATGATCATCTGAAAGAAAACAAGCACGTTAATCACTCTGAAATATGTTATTTCTTTGCAAGCAGGAGGCCTGGATAAGCACAAAGTTCTTAAACCACTACTAGAGAGATGTCACAAACCAGACAGGCTGGATACATAAAATGTATGAAGAGCATTTGTGACCAGTGAAATTGTTATTAATTGAGTATTTTCAGCAAAACCCACTACAACCAGCCTGCTCAGTGTCAAATTAATTGTCTGATTTAAAAGAAAAGGGAATGTCTCACATGGCAGGATGTTGGGATATCTGTTCTTCTCCCTGTTTTCTTCCTTGTTTGCCATTTCAAATGTTCCCTGCACATATCCAGATGTTAATGACTGAAAAGAAACAAAAAGATACAGAAGTCAATGTGTTAGAAAACAACTAACTCTTGATTGCACGCGGGGTAGGGAAAATCTGCATTTTCACACTTTTCCTTGCATCCAACAGAATTAAACATATTTCAACTTTCCCTCCCTCCCCGATGACTTTAATTACTCTATAACAGGAAAATACACCCTGTCAGATTTCACTACAGAAAATGAGCTCAGCAGTTTTGGAAAAACAAGTAAATTTTTTTCCACCAGAGATCACAGCTCTTTAGAAGATTGTTCAACTCTGAGCTGCTGCCTGAAGCTGCCATCTGTCCACACTGACTCACAGCACCACGACCCACAACAACAGTTGGTTCAATAGCAGAAATAGAGTTTGATTGTTAATATTCACTGCTCAGAACATTAAATATCAAACATCTCGCTCAGGGCCACAGGTGAAGGCCCAACTCTGGCAGAAAGGGAGGAAGAAAAAATAAACTGTGATTTTTTTTTTTATGCTGCAAGAGCAAGAGTCGAATTCTGCAAGTCATCAGCAAGATCTAGGAGTGCAGATAAATTTAGTCAGGCTTAAAAAAACCCCACAACAGAAACAGTCTTGGAGAGCAATCAAACTAAAGAAAAAAAGTGGAGAGGTAGAAGGTGAAGAAGAAAACAAGGAAATGCCCAAGGTGGAGCTCCACCACCACAGCAGAAGCTGCTAAGATGCCACCACTGCAGATGGACCAAACCAGAACTGAACTTCATTAGATCCTCCTACTGAACTCCTAAAACCTCAGTGTCAGCATGCAGATTCCCACCAAGGTAAAATCCCAGCGGTTTGGGAATGCACAAACCCCCTTCTCCCACTGTCCTACCTCCCACCACCCAGTTTGAGTCACAACAGGGCAAGGGAAACAAGTGGTGAGCGATGGTACAGCTCAAACCATCCCTGCTTGGCTTGGCAGAGGGCAGGGCTTGGAGTTCCCCCTTAAAAACAGTGGTGGTGTTGCCAGGGTGACATAGGATAAGAGGGGGTGTGGGGAGGGCTCCACCACCACAGAGGAAACAGCAACGTGCATTTGTGGGTTTGGGTTGCTGGTTTGTTTTTTGTTTTTTTTTTAATGTAATTTAAAACCTGTGAATGTGAAAGAAAGAAGAGAAAAGGTTAAAAAAGGCTTGAGAAAGAAAGCTGCTTTTAGCAAACTGCTTAATTCCTTGTTTGAATGAAGTCATGGCTAGGCTTCGCGAACGAAGATTTGTGATTTGAATGAAGACCGTGGTTTTTAATTAGCCCATTTTGCTGATTAAAATACATTTATGATTTATAAAGCACAGAAACTTAATTTTTGTATGAAAGCAAGTAGTGGACGGTGTCCCTGCCCACAGAAGAGTTTGGAATTGGATGATCTTTAAGGTCCCCTCCAACACAAACCATTGATTCTATGAAATAATTATCTCTTCAAACATAATTTCTTCAAATAAATAAAGTCAGGCAACAAATTCCCAACAAACAGTCGCAGAAGGTCTGCATCTTCATGTGAAAAATGGATGAGAAGTAATTATTTTGGGCAAAATCATCTCTCCATCCCCTGCTCCTGACCCCTGCAAGGCCCTGGCATCTCTGTAGGAAGCTCCAGGGTGGGTGGTGAACCCCAGTTCCAGGGAACAGCCCAGTTCCAGCTCCCACCCTTTGTGCAGGATATGATTCATCGAGGTTGCACCTCACCACGTCCTCTCCATCACCCCCCAGTCACGAGGAACTGAGTCCTGGTGGCACTGGGTCATCTGCTGCACCACACTGTGATCTGCCCCCACTTCCCAGGATCCCTAAAATCTCACTGAAGCTTCTGAGGGGTTCAATCCAGAAAAATTTTCTCCTTTATTTTCCACTAAATGAGCCACAGGGATTTCTTAATCAAGTCAAAATTAAAATTTCAACAGCAAGTTCTTACAGGAAGCTTTCCAGTAATTAATCTCAGAAAATCAAGGCAATAATCCACTCATCCCAAACTTCCAACATCCAGCTCACATTCCATTATGGATGATAAACAGAGGTAGGGGCCTTACAGAATGGAATAGGGTTTTTTTGAAATCGTTTCCTTTCTTTCCTGTGAAGAAAGAACACACCCTTCCCAGTGCCCAATGTGCACAAAGGAATCACATAACAAAAAAGGAAGCAACTGAGAGTAGAAGGAGCCTCTGCTATTTTGGTTGGTGTACAAGGAGTGCAGTGTGCCTCCTAAGGGTAATTTAGGCTTTAAGGGCAAAAATCAAAGGTAGTGAAAAACACCATTAGATACATAAATCTAAGAGAACTGTCCTCAAAAATCAGGAACTGTTCTCAAAAATCCTTTCTGCCTCCTGCATGTCTTCATCTATCAGCATTTGCTTTACTCTTATAAGAAAAAATAAAATCCCTTGGGACCAAACTTTGGCTGGTGCACATCCCTGGCCACTGCTGGCTCACAGGACTTGCCAATATACTTCAAACGCACCGGAGATCCTGTATCTGCATTCCGAGAGATGCCTGGCTCCTTGATGTGTTGGATCAGGCCATGTGAAGCAAAAACCACTGTGGGCAGAGATCCCTGGTGTATCCTCAGCACAGGATCACAGAATTACAGAACGGTTTGGTTTGGAAAGAACCTTTAAAGCCCATCCAGCTCCACCCCCTGCCGTGGGCAGGGACACCTTCCACTAGCCCAGGTTGCTCCAAGCCCCATCCAACCTGGCCTTGGACAGTTCCAGGGATGGGGCAGCCACAGCTTCTCTGGGCAACCTGTACCAGTCAGGCTCCACCACAGCTCAGCAGCTCCCACCAAAAGGCTAGTGGAAAGTAGAAGACTCTGGAAAACCTGCAGGATTTGGCATCCGTGGCTTCAAGGGACAGATCCAGGTGTGACCTCAGCAAGTGAGCGGATGGAGCTGAGTCCAGGGGGTGTGAGCGCTGTGTGCTGGGGGGATGCTCTGCAGGAGGGGTCATCACACACGCGTCTGTGCTGAAGGGTCTTGATTTATCAGCCCCTTTCCCTTCCAGTGCTGCAGAACAAACCTCTGTGTGTCAGTTTTCCTGCTTTATGCTACAACATCAATCACTGATATCTGTCTTTCCACCTTCCTTCCCCTCTCAGGCTTGAGCAAACAGCTCATACATCCACTCCAGCAGGGAGAAAAAAACACATGAAGCATCAAGAAAACTTCACGTACTACCAAGCCTTTATGAGGAGCAGACCCCAGTTTTTTGTGTGTGCAGACAGAATCTCACAAACTCACAGCACGGGGCAGAAAACGATCCAAGCAAAACAAGGCTTAAAAATTAAAATTGGTGGTTTGTTTCACTCTGAACTGCAGAACAAATTAATCAGGAGAGTCAAAACCCACCAGCATACACCTTGTCAAGATAGTTTTCGCATTCATTTTGTCAGCTTTGATAAATATCTCCACAATGCTCCCTCTCTGATAAGGGAAAATTATGTGTTTTAAAGATATCATCAAACAAATTGCAGATATAAATATGCTCCCAATTAAGGAGATAACTCAACAGCCTGTCTAATCAACATGTGCTTTCACAAATCCCTGCTTGACATTTAAGCTACTGCTCTGAACAACTTGCTTCTGCTGTGGAGGAAAGTGAAAAGAAATAGTGAAAAGAAATAGCGCAAAGTATGGAAAAGGCCCCAAATGCAGACTCATCCCATTGTATTTCTCCATAGGAACTGGCCCAGGTCACCACAGACTCCAGGTACAACTCATCTGCACAACCACATGTGGCTGCAGCTCAGGTTGTGGGTAGAAAATACTGAGCAAGGCAACAGTTTAAAGGGAAACCCTAAAATTTGAGTTCCTTCATAGAAACTGTGTGTTAGGGCACAGGAGCTGCAAATAGGGAAGTGATGGGATGATAACAAAGAGCAAAAAGTCAAATTAGCAGGGGGAAAAAAAAAAAGTCAAACCTCACCAGGGTGATATTGAAGGCCACACACTGTGTGTTCTCCTCTAAGTACTTCCCATAGAGGTGAAACACTCAGATTCACCCAAAAAACCCTCCGCCGCCATCAAGAAAATCAGTGCTAGAGGTTCACGTTCAATATTCCTCTCCTCCAGCTTTCAGGCAAACACTAAACACCTTCTTTAAACGTTACCAAGTGTCAAACAGTTCATATAATACCAATTTAGCATTATAAAGCAGCTAAATTCCAGATTTTGCCCAGATAAAGGGTCACCACACGTGGCAGGGCCCCTGTGAACGGCACCACACACCCTCAGTGCTGAGGCTCTCAGACACCACCAGCAAACACTTGGAAGAAATATAAATATTTGCAGATATTTTGGTT
>VZRE01002351.1:397559-425112 GCA_013396775.1 Cephalopterus ornatus
CCGTTTGCTCCCCCCCCCCCCCCCCCCCTTCTGGCCATCAATCTGTCTAATCCACGTGTGAGAACTTACATTAAATTCCTCCCGGAAGAGCTTCCCTTCGTCTGCCGAGCGTATCCGTATTTCCTCCTCTAGATTTTCCACCGGAATAGGAAAATACTTCTTCGGGCCTGAGGGAGACCTGCTGAGCAACATGACTCGTTGCTGTTCTGTCAGGACAAGGGAAGTGCATGTTAAAGGCGCGTCCAGAGCAACAGAGACCAAGATATTTCCAACCACAAATTCATCTTTACGCTGCAAGATGCCAAAACAAACTTCTCACACGAGGCTTCAGCTGGTGACAAAGTTGATTTAAAGGAAATAAAAAACCAAATCATAAGCCAAGTAGTTGCTTTGAGAACTCAATAATATCAAGAAGAACCTGGTGAAATTAATGATTTCTGTATTTACACTGGATTAAAATGTGAGCAAGTTTTATTTAGAAAAGGAGAAAGTTCATTCTGCTGGCAGAGAGCAGGGACTGCAGGGACAGCTTTTGGCATCTATCACCAAAGAGATGCTGTGAGATTATTTCACTTGTGAAGGGGAAAGAAAAATAATTATAAAAACCCCCTATCTTTAACTTGGCAGCCACCAGAAACTCTGCACCAAGACTGGTATAGCTGTTGCTCCTGTTTTCAAGCTCCAGCAGAGCAGAGGAAGCTGAGGGGTGTATTTAGAGATTTGACTTTCCCTCTTACTGCCACCCTGTTTAACCCACTTGTTAGGTCACACATAGCCCAGTGGAACTTCCACAAAGCACAGATTGATCATTTCTATCATTAAATTTATCATTTTTCTCTTGCTTTTGGCTAATATAACTTGCCCAGCCCCTCTGTGTTTGTTGGGTTTGAGCTAAGCCCCACAGAGTGATGCACCCAGGGGGCTCCCCAGGCACAGAAACAAACGCAGAACAATTAAAAAGCCAGAGGAAAACATTTTTAACTCTCAGAGTGTTTTATTTTAGTGCCATTAACTTAAAAAACTGCCCTATTTCAGCCTCTTGCTTTATTTTCACACTCAGGAACCAGCCAATAATTTCACAAAGAGTAAAGGCCCCTTTTTCCCCCCATATTAAGAAGAAATTCTGCAATTCTTTCTCTAAGTACAAATACCAGTGTCAGAAACCTGGACCTCAGCTGGTATCCTGCTAAAACATCTATAAAGAGCCCAAAAAACATTTACAAAGGAACATTTGCTGTATCACAACTTGAAGCGAGTATTATTTAAAAACACAAACTGAAAGTTAAGATTATATACAGACATATTTAAATATGGATCTCTATTCCAAGGCCAGGTTGGACAGGGCTTGGAGCAACCTGGTCTAGTGGAAGGTGCCCCTGCCCATGGCAGAGGGGTGGAACAAGATGAGCTTTAAGGTCCTTCCAACCCAAACCAGTCTGGGATTCTATTTTTTTTAAACTATTTTATACTATTGTAAACTATAAATACAAGCAGATATAATTAAATAATTTTGAACCAGAGAACCAGGGTGTGTGCACACAAACAAACTGAAAGCAAATCTCTCCATACCTTGTTCTTCCAAGATCCCATTCGGCATCTTTTTGTCCCCGGAGGTCACAACAGCTTTCCTGTGTCTCCTGAACCTGAAACACAAGGCACCAAGTCATCTGAGCAACACTGCTGGCAAGGCAACCAGAGTTCTCCCCACACCATTATTTCACCAACCATGTAATTCTAGAGAAACTCTTTCTGTTCATCTTTCCCGTGGTCACAGCCCGTGGTCTGCGCTGGAGGTTCTGCCTCTCCCCGCGCGCCTTTCGCTTCCTCGTGAGGTCACATCGAAACAGGGCTGAGCTACTGCTGCCTGCACAGCCCCGCACACACCTACCTGAAAAAATACCCAACCAGCACCAGGAAGATGATGACAACCAGGCCCAGAATCAGCAGGGAAGTGAGCAGGTCCTTGTGCAAGTTGTTCTCTTCGGTGGAGTCTGTGGATGGAACACAATATGAAATATTGACACAGGCTTCCTCAGCTGGCACAAAAATTGTGCCTGGAGCATCAAAAATCTGTGGCTCTACACAATAATCAAACTTACTTTACTTAGGCAAAGCTCAATGTGAAACTTCAATTATGTTTTTTTTTTTTTTTACAATTTCTCTCCCCCACACCTTTCAACTTTTCAAGCTCAGCTTGAAAGTTCAATTTTTTTTTACATTTCCTCTTTTTTTTTTCTCCTTTTTCTCTTTTTTTAACAACTGAATCATCTCCTGCTGAAAAAAAACAAGGATTTTTTTTTTTTTTGAATGATTAGTTAAGCAAAGAATTTACCTGTTCTCAGAGAAAGTTGAACAGGTATAAGTTTGTAAGCTGAATTTGAAGCCTATTAAAGGTTTGCTGCAGTGCCCTTATGTGCATCAGCTGTTTCTCAACAAGAGAGAAATCACCCAAGAATGACACCTTTCATATAGATTTTTTTTCACTTATATATAAAAACAAGTAGGAATAATGACATGTTCAACAAATACTCAGAATAGAGATTAAAAAAAAAAATCTCTGCTATATCTGGTATAAACTCTGAGTCTCACCCTTCTGTTAACTGTGTTTTATGTATGTGACTCTCACTTTCATTATGCTTCTGTAACCTTTTAGTTCTACTGAATAATTCAATATATAACACATTAAAATCATTAAAAACCCACCATGTTTTATTTAAGGAAGGAAAACTTTCAGCCTGAACCTTCAGGAAGCAAAACACAACCCTACAACCATGATTCCAAAATCAGGGCAATCTTGGTTGCTGCTGGTGTGGTCTATTTTTCCCCTTTTAAACTGCATTTACATACTTCTAATGAGGTTTTTTTTACGATTTCTACAGTGTTTAAAAGCTGCCTGAAGGCAGGATTAGGTGGAATATCAGAAGGAAATTGTTCCCTGTGAGGGTGGTGAGGCCCTGGCACAGGTTGCCCAGAGAAGCTGTGGCTGCCCCATCCCTGGAAGTGCCCAAGGAACAACCTGGGCTAGTGGAAGGTGTCCCTGCCCATGGCAGGGGGTGGAATGAGATGATCTTTAAGGTCGCTTCCAACCCAAACCATTTCATGATTCTGTAAAATATTTAGGAATATGTAACATCTACAAAATTTTAGAAAGGAAACGGATCAACCAACTGTCCGGAATTCATTCCTGAAAAACCATGTGTTGGTTTGCGTCTTGTGAGCAGCTGGGAACTCTCTGGATGCTCAAAGAGGGTATTTAGGGCATGTAAAAAAATTCCTTCAGATGCACAGGTGAACGAGGGACATCCAAGGAAAGAAGATATCTTAAGTCAACACAATAATACAAAGAAAGGGAAGGCAATAAAATGCACGAAACCTGACATTTAAGTGGTGTATAAAGATAAAAGTGACAGGCATGACAAAATTGTAATCAGAAACCATGACTTGGCAGGGTTTCAGGAAATCACAATTGGAAGGAATGTCTGGATGAACGTGAATCACCAGAGACAGATGAACACTTTCTGTGGGGTGTTGAGCAACTCCACATGGAAACCAAGGGCTGACAGAGAAACAAACAAAGAAATACATATTTCTGTCCCACACAGACAAAATGGAGACACTTTTGGAGCTTAGAAATTCCAGACTCAGTGTCTTGGAACCCTCCAGGATTTAGGGGGTTTGTGTTAGTTCTCTTTGGCTCCATATCAAGACTCATGACATGAGGGAGGAAAAACAACAAGTTTGTATCACGAGGGATTTAAAATTTCTCTCAGTCTGTTACAAAACACAAAGATCACCCATCTGGTCCTTTCAGAGAACTGATGTACCTCACACCACATTTTTGGGGTGTCTTTGAAAAACTGATTCCCAGCAAACACTGAAAGCCTCAATCCAACCCAGCAGAAGAGACATTCAACCTCCTGTCAAATCACTGCCTCCACTTCTTTAGCTGAGGGCAGAGAACCCCTGCCATGACTGAGGCAATTCCCTGCCCCGAAGGGACCTCTCCACTATCACCATTTCACAAGTAAATTAAGTCAAACCCCACAAAAAGCTCCCTTTTTCTTGTACATGTTCTCAAGGCCTTGCAGTTGCTCACCAACAGCTTCACCCCCTGCATATGTGGTTTTAAACAGCTTTCTACATTACCCGTATTTCCTTTAATATCTGCATTGATATAAATGTAGCCCAAAAATTGTATGAGAAAGTTCCAACTGGGCTTAGGCCACTGCAAACTCAGAGGCTGAAAGATCTTTGGCCAACACAACTGTCTACAGACCAAGTGGGATTTAAGGGGAGACTGAAACGCAGACCTGAAATAAATTTTTAATCAGTGCTGCTTCAAAAATTAATGACTGAACCCTGGGAATAAATGCACAGATCCTCCAAACCAGATCTCTACTGCGGCCACTGCCGGGGAAACTTTTCCACTCCTCCCACTCCAAGAGCTGGGGCCCAAAACCACAGGGATTTATCTTCGCAGCCATACAACAAAGATCTTCCCAAGGGTATTTTTTTTAGAGATATAATGAAACAGTAACTTTCATCTTGAGACAGAGGGGGATTATCGGCAGGAGGGTGCTGACAACCCCTTGTGCTTCCCCTGCCACCCCCCAGGCTGACTCACGGGTCCTTCCCAGTGTCATTCCTGGTGCTGCTGGCCCAGGGCTCTTCCTGGAAATGTATCAGCATTTCCCTCAGTGTGAGGATGTTCCCACTTTCCACATGTGTCAAAACCAAAGCCACCCCCCAGAAAAAAGGGAACCAACAGCAGTGTGTGCACAGCAGCAACTGCCCCGTGATCCTCCCTCCCAGACTTTGATTCTCTTCATCCCTGGATTGTTTCCTCTGTAAGCAGGACATGAAGGGTAAAATGGCCCATGAATAAAACCGTGTTTAAAACACCTTTTTCCCTTTTCTGTAAAGCAAGTAAGCAAGGCAAGGTGTGTGGTTTGCCCTCACCAGCACATCAGGTTCCTGAAATTCTTCTCGTGATTGACAAAGAACAGACAAGATTTTGTTTATCAGAGCACAGGAGAAATCCCACAACAGTAGCTCTATTTATGCACGGTCTGATCTTCTCCTCAAAAAACAGAGATATCACAAACATATCAAACAGGGGATATCAAAAAGTCCACACTAAGCCTGCTCATGCTATTTTTGGAAGGGAAAACCCCAACTCCTGCCATGTCTTGGCTGCAGAAAGGAAACAGCTGACAACCAGGATTTGTGTTTGGTACATATGAAATGCAAACCCAAATTAGAAAAAAAAAATTAAATAAAGGAAGGGCAAAGGAAAAAGACACGTAGGGAAAGGAAACCAGTGCCCAGAGCATGCAGAACACAGAAGGCAAGCAACAGTAAATGCAGTAATGGTGCCTGTGTTTAACACCTCAGAGCTGAATCACACTCAGCAAAAGCGAGCACAGCCCACCTGCCACTGCAGTCACAGAATCACTGAACAGTCTGGGATGTAAGGGACATATAAAAGTCATCTAGTCCAAACCTCAATCCAAAACCACCTATTTTTGAAGTTCTGCTTTTCAAACTAATTCTTGAAATTCTTGAGTATCTACCAGCAAAGCATCCCTTTGGCATTTAAATAGGAAGGAAAATGAGCCAGATTCCTTCTTCAAAACTTCATTTTCTGATGCTGCCTCAATTTTGACATGAAACAAGCACCACGAGTCCAGGATGGAATTGCCACCTCTGGGTCCTATTCTGGCTATCAGAGAATCCCAGAATGGTTTGGGCTGGAAGGGACCTAAAGACCATTCGTTTTCCACCCTGCCATGGGCAGGGACACCTTCCACTATCCCAGGTTGCTCCAAGCCCCATCCAACCCGGCCTTGGACGCTTCCAGGGATGGAGCAGCCACAGCTTCTCTGGGCAGGCTCACCACCCTCACAGCCAAGAATTTCTTCTCAATATTCCATCTAACCCTGCCCTCTGATAGTTTTAAAACCATTCCCCCTTGTCTTGTCACTCCAGGCCCTTGTCCCACGTCCCTCTCCAGCTCTCCTGGAGCCCCTTTAGGTCCTGGAAGGCCACAGTCAGGTCACCCCGAAGCTTCTCTTCTCCAGGCTGATCAATCCCAACTCTCTCAGCCTTTCCTCACAGCAGAGCTGCTCCATCCCTCTGATCATCTCGGTGCCTCCTCTGGACTCGCTCCAGCAGCTCCATGTCCTTCCTGTGCTGGGACCCCAGGGCTGGAGGTAGCTCTGCACAGGAGGGTCTCATCAGAGCAGAGCAAAGGGGCAAATAATCCCATCTTCAAAGACACCCACTGACTTCCTGAGAGTTTAAACCAGCATTAAACAGGGCACCCAAAGCTGCCCCATTTGCTGCCTTTTGAACTCCAACTCACCTGATAAATTGATTCCCTCGGCATGTTCATACATTGGTTTGGGAAAGGAATTGTAAAGATGGGCACAAACCCCATGAAACACTGAGTAAATACTAAAGGAATTTAAACATTTGGAAAGGTTTTAAAACCTTTGCTACTGCAATTCCCAGGCTGCTTCCACATTTAAACTACTTTATAAGTAAAAATACAAGTAAAACAATCCTGACTATGATTAATACTGGAAAACTAATTAATATTTGAGATACCAGGAGTTGTGTGAATGCTATGGACAGTGTCAGGTATACACAGTCTGTAACATATTTGAGAGCATAAAGTTGTATCTACTTGAAATATATATTTATTTATACAAATCCAAATAAATAAACACTGGCTTGGAAGTTGGAACAAGATGATCTTTAAGGTCCCTTCCAACCCAAACCATTCTGGGATTCTTTGCTTTATATTATTTTAATACAGTTGAATAATTTGAGTAAATGTCAGGGCAATTTCTCCACTAAATTGCAGTGCAATAATCCCCAGAATATTCTCATTTTATGAAAGGGAAATTTCATGGTACTCTTGTAGGAAGCAAAATGGCAGCAGTGCTAAAAATGGAACCATCCAGACTGGGCAACCATGTTTAAAATAAGAATAAAGCTAGCATTTTAATTCAGCAAATGCTTTAAAAAATCAAGTCAGCTAAAATAATGACATGCAATGAATTATAACTATTCCTTTCAGAATCAAAAGCATCTTATCTTTTGGGATCACTCATCAAATTACCATGCAAAAGGAGAGATGGACTTTTTTTAGGAACCTTTAGTTCTCTCCAGAGTCTTTTAAATGGAGTTTTCTTTATGCTTCAATCAAAAATCTTTATTTTTGTAGTAAAAAATACCATATTAGTTCAATGGCTACCAAATGTGTTAGATAATCCTATTATCTTAGAACTTTTTCTGCAGCAATGTCTTTTCAGAGTGTACTTGTCTGTCAGACAAAACCCTTCCTCGCTCCTCACTGCAAAGCAAGGAAAGCTTTGATATTTAGGAAAAACAGTTTAGTCATACTAATCATTTCTAAATCATATCACTGAAATTAAGATTTAATTAAAATGTTAAGATTAGATTACTCTTATCCATATTATCACACTTAAATTCAACACAATTGTGAATTAAGCTCTGAAGATGAACAACATCGATGGCAAAACTCCCTTTGTGCTCATGGGTATTAAAATTCTGGGAAGTCAAGCCACTTACAAGTTACTTCCCTTTCTCAATTCCCATATTCTTACATATTCAGACCAGTATTAGTAACTTGTTTTTCTGCTGCTCCAGGTGCCAGACAAGAAGCAGGGGCCGACAGCTACTTGACAACACTTCAGCAGACCAATTAATTAGCATATTTACACTTAGCTAAATCTTTATTTATAGCAGTAATTTGTTTGTTTTGAAACTACTCAGCAAAACAGCGCTAAGATTTTGCCCCTCATCCAACCTGGCCTTGAGCACTGCCAGGGATGGGGCAGCCACAGCTTCTCTGGGCAACCTGTGCCAGGGCCTCACCACCCTCACAGGGAAGGATTTCTGATATCTGATCTAAATATCCCCTGCTTCCATATAAATTATTACAACTAAGGACCAAAACACTCAGAGGGCCATCAGCCAGGACTGGCAGTTAATTCTTGCTTGGCTCTCCTTCCATTTGGGTGTAAAGTTCAACAGGCAGATTAAAAGCAAATAAACCATGCAAACACCCTTCAATAAAACACTGGGTGTCAACAACCCTCACCTGAAAACTTATCAAGGTTTCACCACACTGTTTATATGGAACATCAGCAGCTTTATCTCCCTTCCACCAAGAGCATGGAGCAGCTCTGCCTCTAGAAATGCCTCTCTAATGGGAGCTCAGTGTCACACACTGTCACTGCCTGACCAACACCACTCACCAGAACTGGGATTTCCAAGGCAGGGAGCCAGGATTATGAAGGATAAGGACAAGGTGCAAGTAAAATATATCATCCCATCAAAGAACAGAACAGAATCAGTATCTTCATAAAATCACAGAATGGTTTGGGTTGGAAGGGACCTTAAAGCCCATCTCGTTCCAACCCTGGCCATGGGCAGGGACACCTTCCACCAGACCAGGCTGCCCAAGCCCCATCCAAACTGCCTCAAGAATCCTCAAAAAACTGCCTCATACTTCCTCAAAAAAATCTTTATTACCCCTGAACAAGCTCCTCCCCAGAACTGTTACGTGGATGTGGCTGTAGGAGGGCTTGAAGCAAGAGGAAGAAATTCTGAAAACATAAATGAGGATGAATTAAAGATGCTGTGGGGGACCAGCGAGTAAAGGACTGTTCTCAGGTCTTGGAAAAACACTTCTCTATTTTTCACCTGACAATCTTACCCAGGACACCTGCACTTTACCTTCCTCCTCAAGTCTTGCGTTAGGCAGTTTGTATCATTAGAAAACACAGAACTCACATAAAGGTCATAGGTCCTCATTATGTTTAAATTTGTTCATCCTGTTGTCTATTTGATAATTTTTCTCATATTGTCTGTGTCCCCATCCCACCACGCTGGAGATGCACAGTGACAGCTCGTGGGGCATGGAGAGCTTGGAACACAGCCAGGAGGAGACACCCTGGGCTTCCCCACCTCTCCCAAAGCTCTCCCCTGTTTTTCCCATAAAGAGGAAAGAGAAAGTAAAACATCAGCATCAGCCACAGGTAAACCAAACACAGAGGTCACCTGGTATGATCAAGAGCACGTTAGTGGGGTCAAAGTCCTGGAAAACTATCCAGGAGTATGTCACCAGAAGTCCCTTTTCCACACCCACTCTCCTATCCCCACAAATAAGTGATGTCCTTACTGGTTGTTGTGGTTGGTTTTGGAAATTCAGTTCCATTGGGTGGCAGAGCTTGTGCAAACAGAAAACTAACACAGAGCAGCAGGAGCAAGCAGGAATGTTCCATCCTGGACCTAAAAAAAACCCAAATAAAGCAAAAGGTAAATTTTCAGGTGAAATTATTATTACCTATTTTTATCTCGTGTCAGAGCACAGCTAAAAGAAAAAAGTGATATTTAATATAACTTTAAATTTACTTAAATCTTGTTTTATACTCTCCCATTGCCTTATCACTGAACGTCCAGTATGGATGCAGGAAGAAAAGGAAAATACCAGTTGTGCACACTAAAAATTCATTAAGGATGTTTTAAATCCACGAAGAGGAAGGTAATGCTCAGCTGATTCAAAGATGACAGAAATCAGGACAGAAAAACTCCACCCATAAAACAGGGCAGCTGAGGACACTGAGTCAAGGAGTCTGGAGCATATTCCCAGAGATAATCCCTAAGTACCAGCAGCTGGAATCTTGAGGAGAAACACAAACCTTGAGAATAAATGCAAAATTCACTTATTTTTGGTGGTTCCTGCCTTAGTTCAAAGTATAAGACTTCGTGCACAGAGCAAGAGCAGTGTGGGCCCAAAATCTCAGAACATCTCTGAAAGATCCACAGGACTTTCCTCCACAAGGCCAATGCAGAATCAGGGCATCATTTAGGTTGGAAAACACCTCCGAGATCCTCAAGTCCAGCCTGTGACCCATCACCACCCTGTCAACCAGACCAGAGCACTGAGTGCCACATCCAGTCATTCCTTGAATGTCAGTCCAAGGGAATTTTGACATCACAGATGCCCTGAGATCTAAACAAAGAGGACAAGTTTTAACCACCAAGCAGACCAGTGACCCCCTAAAAAGTTTAAAGTCCCTTTAACACACACTTTTCAGAGTTTCCTTATCCCACTTGATTCCTATAAAGCATTTCACCAAAGTTTTCCAAATACAGAATTTCACAGTTTCTGAAACCAGAAAATAGTTTCCCATGTGGAGAAGTTTAAAGGAAAAGTGTGATGAGAACCTGCTGCTGCCTTGAAGATTTTGGGGAAATTAACAGATGTAGATAAATCAGCTGGTCTAGAAATATTCTAATCCCTCAAAGTCGAGCTGGAAAAGAACTGTTGTTATTAATCTGCTGTGTATTTATACAGTCCCTAATGAACATTTTATTAATTATAAGAGGCTGCCATCTCAGCCATTAACCAGTTATGCTCGATTTAAAAATATTTTCACGCAAATATTATTTTCTGTGTTTTGTAAATGGCAGGACACATCCAGATGGTGGCTCTGCATCCACTGCTGAAATTATAACCCTCCAAATACAGCACAACAAAGCTCCCCGATACAGTAAAACACATTTAATATTACAATTTCCACAGGGTATTCCACAGTCCTGCCTAACAACAGATTAAAAATTCCAGGAATTTGGCAGTTATTAGAATAACCATTAGAAAATCCTTCCTTTCCATGTAAAGTGGGATAATCCACTTGAAATAATCCCTGAATAAGCTCAAATGCATAAAAATCTCCTGTAACAACAGCTTCCACACCTCCTTTTTGCCACTCGCACATCTGTTACTTAGTGAACCTTATTCTGAGACTCTCCTATACCCATTCCTACACCCAGGAGTAAATTCCAACTCAGCACACACAGGGTATTTTTTAGATACACGGCTTGGAAGCTCAATTAATTTTTTTCTCTAACACAGTAACTGAAGAAAGAATAATGAAAAGCATTGTTCTCATCAAAATTTATTTTCTTAAATGTATTTTTTTCTCCAGTTCAGCTTCCTGCTGACCAAGTTACTCACTCAATTCCTTCTGCTACTATTTATAATTTAAGCAGACAAAATGTGTTACTATCTAATCCCATTCTCGGATTAGATAGTTAATTAGATGACTAATTATGTTTAACACCTGACTGCAAAGTGTACCTACATTGGATTTAGCATTATACATAAACCTCTAAAACTTAAAATTTACAATTCTATTATATTGATAATGATAAAACAATAGGATGCTGGAAGCTCAGGACATGCAGCAGCAATTAACGTGCACTGAAGAGAAAGAAAGGAATAAGGAAGATTTGGAAATCTGGAATAAAGCCAGAGTAAAAGCAGAATCAATAGGGAAAGGGCTGGTGTTGCCAGGGAAGAGGTGCTGAATCCTGGGATGCTTCACATCATCAAAGGCTGCTGAAATCCACTGGAAATTCGAGTAATCAATTCTGGCAGTGGCTCTGCTGCCTGATTTTACCAGGCAGCATTTAGTTTGCTGGCTCATCCTTAAAAAATACATCCAGCTTCTTAAAAAAAAACCCAAAAAACAAACCACAAAATAATTGAAGCTGCTGGCAGGATTCCAAGAGACAGGAAGGTGGAAGGAACATCAATACTTCCCACAAAAAAATCACTGTTAGGAGGGTTTTACAGATGCCAATTGCATGCCAAACACTGAATGTGTTCTCGTGGATGTGATAAAGTGGAACTGGAGCACACTTTGAAGTCCCACAACTTATTAGAAATAAACACATCGACAAGGATTATGCAAATTGCGAGATCTCACTCTTTGACCAAAGCACTTTGCATTTCCACTGCTAAAGAAAGGAGGATTAAAACTTACAGGAAATTCAGGAGCTGCAGCACAGAGAGGGATGCAAAGGACTGAGCTCAACATGACCAAATACTGCACAGACCAAGTGTGGAATCATGGAATCACTGAAATTGAAAAAGCCCTTTAAGACTCTAAAATTTCGTAGAATCATGAAATGGTTATTGGAAAAGCCCTCTGAGCCCATCAAGCCCAACCATTCCCCCAGCACTGCCAAAGCCACCACTGACACACATCTCCAAGTGCCACATCCACATGGCTTTTAAATCCCCCCAGGGATGGGGACTCCACCACCTCCCTGGGCAACCTCTTCCAATGCTTGACAACCCCTTCCATGAAGAAATTTTCCCTAACTTTCAACCTAAACCTCTCCTGGTTTTACTTGAGGCTGTTTCCTCTTGTCCTGTCTCTTGTTCCCTGGGAGAAGCTGGAACTAATTCTCTTCAGACTGGGGTGGATGGGGAGGTGAGCGAGTTGCAATCACACAAAAACACCCAGAGCTTCACTGTATATTTATATTTATGTCCACCACACACAGGACTGCAACAACATATTTTTTTGAATGAAAAAAAACCCCACAGCTACAGACACAGCAGCATTTTCCATCCTCACAAAGGTACAATGTCATGATACAGCCTGTTAAAGCAAGAAGCAAAAAATAGTAACACCTCCCCAGGGAGAAGAGGTGGGTAGAAAAACACAGCTGAACAAGAAGGGACAACCATGGGCTACAAAAGAAGCCTCTTGTTGATAAAAGTGGGAAGCAAAAGATCCAGGTAGAGACACACTGTCATTATTACACAGCTCTTCTGGAAGGCAACTGCTGCCTCTCCTGTAAAAGAAATAGGAACTGCTTTCATACTCACATGGGGACACAGTGCATTTATCTGCTTATATCCCACTGCCTCCAGCCTTTATTCCCTGGATAGGTGTGGGTTGGCCTCTTCTGACAGGAAACCAGGGAAAGGACAAGAGGAAATGGTCCCAGGCTGCACCAGGGGAGGTTCAGGTTGGGCATCAGGAGGAATTTCTTCCTGGAAAGGGTGGTCAGGCATTGGAAGGGGCTGCCCAGGGCGGTGGGGGAGTCCCCATCCCTGGAGGTGTCCCAGGAAGGAGTGGACGTGGCACTGAGTGCTCTGGGCTGGGTGACAAGGTGGGGATCGGGCACAGGGTGGACTCGATGGTCTCAGAGGTCTTTTCCAACCTAAATGATTCTGTAATTCTTTTTTTAAATGGCTCAGGCACCTCAGTCCTGAAGTCCACTCCGTGGACTAATATTTTTTTGTAATTTACTAATAATAATTTTGTAATTTTTTAATAAACTATTGTAATTTATAAACTTATTGTAATTTATAAACTATTGTAATTTATTAATAAACTCGTGGTAGTTTATTACTACTCTGTGTATTTTATTATTACTACCACTATTATTTAGCTATTTCTCATTATCCTAAGCCTTGAAGAAGTGCCAGAGATTCTTGTTGCAAACACAGATTTAAAAGGCTGCATTGTTACATATAAACACTTCTGTGACCAACAGAGAACTTGATACCATGACAAAAAATATAATCAGTGTAAAATTGTAGAGGTAACTCAAATCATGCCAAGAATCACAGAATCCTAGAATGATTTGACTTGGAAGAGACCTTAAAGGTCATCCATCTATTTCCAATCCCCTCCACAGGCAGGGACACCTCCCACTAGACCAGGCCACACCAAGTGCCACCCCGCCTGGCTTTGAACAATTCCAGGGATGGGACAGCCACAATGTCTCTGTCTCAGGAGGCAAAGCACCTGGAATTCAGATGCAATTCAATAGGGATCAGCTCAGAAATTTGGGGAGTGTGTGATACACCTCTGTACAGCCCTTCCCAGCTCCAGGATCGCTGCCAGCACTTCTCACGCAGCCCACGGAGATGTCACAGGGGACAGCCCAGCTCCCCAAAACATGAACAAACAGCATTATTTTCAGGGATTAATGGATTACTACACATGGCTAATTTCTATTTTGGCCACAGAACTGAATCCTCATCTGACCTGACAGCTCAGAAGTAAAACCTGAGCTTTAAGAAAATAGGCCAATAAGACCTTGGTCATGGCACGTGGCCCTGCTACATCTGGGAGACCTTTCCAAGGAATCTGATGCACAAGCTGCTTCAGAGCAGGTTAAACTGATATCCATCTCCTGCGTCCTCCTAAAGCAGGAATAAAACAGTGGCACATCCCAGCTCACACAGAGGAGGGCGGAGAGACTGTTGGGATTTGTTTTTCCCCTCCAGGCTTTAGAATAGTGTAGCTCAGGTCATGCCCCAGATTTTTAGTGCTATAAAAGTAATATTCTCAAGGATAAGCACCATCAACTCAGAAAAGAGGATTAAAAATGAGAGACATCAAAGCATGGGCACTGTAGGTTGACTATTGCATTGGCACTTAGGGTGTTGGCCACAGCAAGAAAAAGTGCCTACCCAAAAAATTGAGTTTAATAAAATATTTAAGAAAAAAAAAAAAAGAAGAAAGAAATGTTCTGGCTCTTCTTTTACTCTTCCTGCTTTTCACTCATAAAACCCCAAACACTGTTGGTCCCTCTAAAGGACATGGCTGCCCAGAGAAGCTGTGGCTGCCCCATCCCTGGAAGTGTTCAAGGCCAGGTTGGACAGGGCTTGGAGCAACCAGGGGTACTGGGAGGTGTCCCTGCCCATGGCAGGGGGTGGAATGAGATGACCTTTAAGGTCACTTCTAACCCAAACCATTCTGTGATTCTACAAGTGCTAATCCCCAGTTTTTTCTCCACCAGGCTGGGGGATTCCCTACCTGAAGCAAGTGAGCCGGCACAGCAGCAGCTTCCCTGGCCAGGAATCCCTGGCACCAGGAGCAGCTCTCACCTCCAGCTGGGCTGACTGCAGCTATTTTCTCTTTCCTCAAGCTCCGGCCTCAGGAAAGTCAGGCACTGTGACTCTGTGACCCATCCCAGCACACCAGGCAGTGCCAAGTTACAGTTTAACTGGAATAGCTCCCGCATGACCTCATTTTTGGTTAGAACTTTATTGCACCATTATGTCATCAGGGTGAGCAATCACTACTGCAGCATTGCAAGGAAAATTGTTCAGCTAAATTATGATTTTACAAAGTAGCTAGAAAATGAAATGCTCCTTCCTTTTCGAAACCAACAGGGGGAAAGCAGGAACTTGCATGAAGATGGAATGGTTTGGGATGGAAGGGACCTTAAAGCTCATCTCGTCCCACCCTCTGCCATGGGCAGGGACACCTTCCACCAGACCAGGCTGATCCAAGCCCTGTCCAACTTGGCCTTGGACACTTCATTACATGTGTTTCCAAGGTCATCACAGGGAGGTGCTGAGTCCCACAGACCCCTCTGCCAAAACCCAGGCCCTCCACCACCATTCCCACCTTGGGCATTTGGCACTGAAGCCTGTGGAGCGGCAGGACCTCGGGCTCCTGGGTTCAGCTCCATGGGGAGCACATCACCCATCACACCACCAACTCCAAGGACACCAGCTGGGGTCAGCTTCTCAGTATTCCTCCTGTTAGGGGTAACCATTCCACAGTGATTTTCTACTTGGAGTTACACATTAAGCCACAAAGCAAATTTCCAGAGGTTTGCTCAAGTCCCATGTTTTGACCTGCTTAAAAAAAAAAATTAAAAAAAAAAAAAAATTGAGTTTCAATATTCTTATTTTTTATTCCCTGTAATTCTGCCTCAGAGACTCCAGAAGTCCTAAAATCCAGAGGAAAAAAAGAAATGGACTTGAGATATTTGTGGAGATGTTTGTACACGTGTTCAGTGCAGCCCAGCAAGAGGCAAAAAACTCAGGCAGGCACCTCTCTGCCTGGAAAACACTCTTTAAATTCAGCCACACATCAAATTAGAAGACATTCTGCCATGAAAAGTTAAATTTCACCATAAAACCCCATAATTTTTTAATAGGACTGTCTACAGCACACTCACTGCTGAGTTTATTGTGCCTATTATATTGTACATATAATATATTGTACAACAAGACAAGCTTTGTTTCTGACCACTTCAGGAATAACGAGAGAATTTAAGGGATAAATATCTAATTTTAAAATCATTTAAAATATAATACAACTGCTCACAAAATTATATCTGACAGTAAAAATTCCTCATGTATTCTACATGATCACTCTTGGTAAAGATCATCTAAAGGAGAGGGAAATAATTAGATTAAAAATTACAAATTGAAATAATCACTTACACGTAAGAGACTGAGCGAGGCAAAGCACCAATTAACTGAATAAAATGAATTTCCATTTGGAATAATCAAGCTTGATAGACTGTCTTTCTTGCTTAGTCACTTTGTGTCTAATTCAGGTGGACAAATTAATATATTTGCTTAGATTTTCATGTAAGGCGAGGCCAGCAGATGTGGCACAGAGGATGTGGGTGACAAAAATTGGCAGTAGACAGACAAGAAATTATGAATTTTGATGTGCTAGAGGCAGGTGAACCACATGGGACACTCGATCATGGACTAGATCAGGATTTATAGGGAAAATACATTGTCTGTTCAAAAAGTTGATGTTTAAAGATACCTACTGAATGCAGACAAGAATGACCACGTTTGTAATATTAGTTTTTAAATTCTACTGACCCAGTGGAGCAGGTTCTACCTGTCTTTCTCAGTAAGGCTCCAAGCCCAGCCTAGCACGGTGAACACAAGTTCAATTCCATTTCAATTAGCAAGGCTGGGGTCTCCTGGGAATATAAATCACAGGTTGTCACCAGCAGATTAAGCCCTGCATTAGCAGGTCTGCTCCAACAAGGATTAACTGACAGTGGGGACACCAGGGGGGACATTCCAGCCTTACAAAGTGACATTTCACACCTTAAAAATGGAGGGGAATTTTTCAATCAATAGGATTCCACAAATGCACCCAGGACTAGATGGGCTGGACCAGATGAAGAAGTTGGACTTGCGTTGGACTAGGTGAGCTTAAAAGGTCCTTTCCAACCCGAGTTATTATTCCATGATCACCAGGAGGCAGCAGTGTTGAATGGGACGGTGATCTCTTTTCTACTATTTCCCTGTGTTCTTTGGTGATACTGCTCATCAGGATCAGATTTAAAGCATTTTGAAAATATGCTATGGGATGAACTGAATGAAAAAGAGAAGTGGCTTAGATGTGTTTAAAACCAGGAACAGAATGAACTCTGACTTCAGCCTTATTTTTGGAAAAATAGACACTCATGCCCACTCATGCATTACATACAGGGATTATCTGCAGCTCCACAGTTACGGAAATGAAGGGAGAAAAAAGAAGGACAGATTTCTTTTCCGTGCCTGAGCAGCTCTCAATGGAGCAACTCAAAAGCTGTGAAGGTATTGGGAGATCATATGCAAAGCTATGCAGTCAGACTTGCAATAGCCTGTTTTCATAACACAAAAATTATGGAATCCTATTTGGGTTGGAAAAGCCCTCCAAGATCATCCAGTCCAACCATTCACCAGCACTGCCAAGGCCATACTAACCCATGCCCCCAAGTGCCACATCCACATCACTTTTAAATCCCTCCAGGGATGGGGATTCCACCACTGCCCTGGGCAGCTGTGCCTGGGCTGGACAGTCCTTTCCATGAAGAAATTTTTCCCAATAGCCAATCTAAACCTCCCCTGGCACAACTTGAGGGTGTTTCCCTTTGTCCTGTCCCTTGTTCCCTGGGAGCAGAGCCTGACCCCCCACCGGCTCCCCCCTCCTGTCAGGGAGTTGCAGAGAGTGAGAAGGTCCCCCCTGAGCCTCCTTTTCTCCAGGCTGAGCCCCCCCAGCTCCCTCAGCCGCTCCTGGTGCTCCAGACCCCTCTCCAGCTCCATTCCCTTCTCTGGACACACTCCAGCCCCTCAATGTCCTTCTTGGAGTGAGGGGCCCAAAACTCTCCCCACAAATCAAGGTGGAGCTTCAGCAGTGCCCAGCACAGGGGGACAACAGTAGGAAAAGAGCACACAAAAAGTGAGAAGGAACTACAACTTCAGAAAGAGAGATGAAAATTATTTTCAAATTCAAAACTCTATTTCCATGCTGCAATAAAAAAGGTCAAGATGATCAGTACATTCTCTCCCAGATGTACATTTACTCTCAAACACTGTTTAAAGAACTCTTGAGCCAGTTTTTGCCCCTGCCTGACCAGCTTTTGCAGGAAACAACCATCTCAGCAGGTGCATTTCTTAAGTGGTCATATAGTTCCAAAGTCAATACACCAAGGACACTTATTTCACTCTTTCTTACCTGACGCACAGGAAAGTGTTTAAATATTTCCAAAAACGGAAACAAATATCTTGTAGTTCCTTCTGTTATTAAAAAAAGCAAGCAACCAAAAACCCCCAAAACCAAAAATCAAATATAAATACCTATATTAATTTTAAAAAAAAATCCCCTAATGATATTTTTTTAAGATTCATACATTTTGTGTCATGAGCTGAGGCTTTAATCATTAAGGAAGGAGATAAAATAACTCCTACCTAATGTGAAGTGTAAAGTCCCATGATTTCTGTGTAATTAATTAAATGAGTCATGTTTTATTTAGGTGCTTAACAACTGCAAGAAGATTAATTCTAAATACATCAGTATAACTGCAAAATGCTCAATAATATGGCCAAGCTTTCACCCAAATCTCCAGTTCTTCAGCATCCCTCAACTCCACGTTCCAGGTCTTCACATCTTCTTTAATTTTTAATTATTTAAATTTATTTTAAACTCAGCCCACTGCTCCTTTACTCCCAGAAAGATGGATTCCACACTATTCCCATTTGAGCTTTTTATGTTTGAAGACAGGCCTCTTCCTTTAACCATCTCTTCTGTAAACTCAATAACAGCAGCAGTTCTTCCAGCCTCTCCCAACAGATCACTCCTAAGCCCCAGCAATACTCATTACTCCTTTCAGGACTCTCTCAGCCCAAGGTCCTTCCCAAAGCCCTGATGCTCTGGCTAAGGCCGCAGCAGCCCAAAGCACAGATAACAATCCAATCACTGCCTCATATGTTCATTTATTTTGGCATCATGCCATGGGAAGGCTCAGACAGGTCCTTTCCTTGGCTCTCCTGTGGAGGCAAAGTTCTTCACCAATTCCATGGTGCAGCTGATGGCTCCTCTCCACAACATTCCCCAAATTAGCTAAGATTGCTTTGAATGCCATGAACACAACACTCCCCATGCAGGCCAAGCCTTCACAGACACAATAAATAACTGAGGCTGCTGTGAAGGCCACACTCCTGCACTCTTCAGGGTAATATTTTTCTAATTAACAGCTGCTCTGCAAGCTGAGGTTCTATCACATCCATCTTTTCGCATGCTTCCGAGAAAGCATCATCTCTGAGACAGGGGTAAAGGCCCACTATAACACAAAAGCATTTAGATTCACTCAGGTTGGAAAAGCCCTCTAAGATCATTGAGTCCAAGCAGGGCCAAGCCCACCACACTTACAGGTTCTGCTGAAATCCATAGGGCATATTATACTGTCACTGGACAAAGTGTGATATGGCAGGACACATCAGTCCCTACACACCTCTCCAGCAGTTTCCAGGACTGACATTTAATAGTTTCAGTTTATGGAAATTGAGTTAAGCTGTGAAGCCTCTAGATCTTGTCTGCTTTAATGAGTGGACACGGCACTCAGTGCTCTGGTCTGGTTGACAAGGTGGGCATTGCTCAAAGGTTGGACTCAATGATCTTGGAGGTCTTTTCCAACCGTAGTGATTCTGTGATTCCCAAAGTGGAGCCACAGAATGCCCTGTGCCTATTCACACAACATCTCCTTCCCCCTGCAACCCAAACCCAGAGATGGCTCCAGCCTGTTCTCAGGTGAGAATTTCCCACTGACTTCACATCCACCTTCATCTGAACGCCAGTTTGTCCTTCTCTTGTCACAGCCCGCGACCCCATCCCTGCACCCACGTTACCACATGGCACTGGCAGGTTTGGTTGCCCATTCCCAGCTCATCCCAGGCAGGGCAGGAGCCACCTCCTTCATCCTCTGCTGATGAGGAGAGCTAATCCACCACCCTTCCCCTGTTCCTTCACCCACCTTCCACGTTCACACACGGAGCTGCTGAAGGAACATCTCCCTCAGGGACACACAAGCCCAATCATGCTTAGTCATCTCATGAAGGTCCAGCTGCAAAGGAGCAGAACAACAACAATTCCACAAAACAAGAAGTCTTCTCAGAAAATTTTCTGAAAATAAGAAAATTCACGAGAAGTTGATTCTTCTCTTTTCACCCACAGAGAGTCGATTTACTTCACATCTTAACTTCAATGGCTCAGCCAGCAAACTGCAGCTCTGTGGGGAGAGCTCCCGGCTGCAGTGACAACCTGGAGCTCAAATGACAGCTCTGAGCCCAAATCCCGCTTCACCACAGCTTCAGCCAGAGCAGAACAGGCAGAAACTGGGAAGCAGAACAGCAAATCCTGAAGCCGGAGGCCACCATCCCACCTGTGCATGGTGTCACCACCCCGCTAACCTCACCTTACCCACTGTCCACGCTCGGGAGACTCCACACGCGATTCTCCACCGACCGCTTCCATGCAAAGCACAAAACCCGCTGTGAAAGTATTTCTCAAGATAACAGAAATTTTCTTGAGCTACAGGGAAGAGCTGAATTATATCCCTGCACTATTTAAAACACCATATTTCTGCAGGTTCATCCCATAATCAATCCCCTAACGTGAATCTCCGTTCTACGACAATTTTACAGGGAGAACAAAGTATTTTCAGTTTGTTGTTTTTCTTTTTTTCACTTCTACCCTGCAGCTGGGCTTGGACTTATATTACAGCCTTTTTTTGAAGCCGCTTTCACCATTTCCTCCTCGCTGCCGCTCCCGGTTGCAGCAGCAGCGGTTTCTGCAATGCAGTGCCTGAAATTCAGAGTTGAGCCTTGCTCTGAGTCATCAGCAAAACGACTTGGGGACAGCAAGTGACACCTCTAACTACTGCTGAATGGATGAAAGAGTTAACAGAACGTTCCTCACATCAGTGCTATCAGGAGCCAGGAGAACATCTCGTATGAGGAGCCAGCCACGCAATTTTATATATAGAAAAGCTTATCAGGAGCGAGGAGCCAGCCCTCCCCGGCCCCCCTTCGCCAGCACCATTGTTTTGAGGAACATTTGACTAAGCCCAGCCTTTGGAGAGCACAAAGAGGAGCCAATCAACTCAAAGACAGCGTGGGAGAAAAGGCCTCGTCTGATTTTCGGCAGAGGAGGTTTATAAATTGCCCGAGCTCTTGCTGCCAACCTCACCTTGCCCTGTCAATCCCTTTCCCACCCCAGCCCACTGGGAATTCTACATCAAAAGAGAAATCCTAAAAGACACTTTTTAAAGTCTCGAGGCAGATGCTCAGCACGGAAGAAATGACACCCAGACAACGAGTCACGGCCTGAGAGTGAGGATCCCTGTCGCGGGGCCGAGCTGCCCCTCGCGGTTACGAGAGAGGTGGCGGGGCAGGATGTCGGCGCTGAGTCAGCAGGAAGCCCTGGCCACTGCCACCATCCCCACGGCCCCCAGCACAGGGAAAGGAAGTGGCTGTCTCTCCAGGGCTGGCGGTGGCAGCTGTGACTCCTGGCCATGGCTACCACAGCCACTCCCGCTGCGGACATGGCCCCAAGGGGATGGCTCACGCGTCAAGGGTTGCCCAACACCCAACAGGAGGATCGAGACCGAGTTGAGATTAAGGCACAGTGTTCTTACGGGGAAAATGAAGGAAAAACCATTGGATTATTTAATTATATTATTATTTTTACATGTTTTCTGCTATCAGGTCTATGCCACAGCTGTTTTACACTCCTGTTTCACCTCCAAATGTGTCTCTCGCTGCATAAATATTAGTTGTCCATCCTTCTTGGGCTCATTTTCGATAAATAAAGGTCTCTGCAGCAAGGCTGTATTTTGCATTATTTACTATTTTACCTGCGAGCTCACCAAAGGAGTGAGTTCATTAACACAGAAACAGAGAAGGAAAAGAGACTTTGTCAGACTAATCGAGGGACTAATCAAGTAATTCAACCTTGGCCAACAAGAAAGTTTCAGGACTTCCTTATAAAATCTCAGAGGAACAAATACTTCAGGAAAAACACTTTGACTGATTTTTAACACCTCATTAATATCTTTTGTAACACTAAACAACCACCCACACCCCACATTAATTACGTTTTACTGAACATGGATGGAGAACCTTTCAAGCCAACACAAAAATCTGCATTTACATTTTCACAAGTCTCCAGCATCCCCCTCTCCCAACAGGCCTGTGACTGAAGTCACAAATTAGGGTCACCTTTCCCTGTGCATTGTCAGCAGATCAATCTGTGCTGCCTTTCAAGCAGGGCTCATACATAAATTAGGCAGTTTGAGATTGATTTGCACAAGAAACCCTTGAGCAGTGGAGTGAAACACCAATAAAATCTTACAATTAACTTGAAAAGTTGCCTTTGGTTCCTTCCCAGTGGCTCCTCTGTTCCTCAGCTGCAGAAAATGTATCATCATACAGATGTTCCTTTGTAATAGATCTGGATGAATATTTAAAATGGCTTTCTGAAAACAAAAACTAGTTACATACAATGGAAAATACATAAAGAATTTAAATACTTCATCATGGCCAGATTAAATGCTTGTGTTCCAGCAGCAAAGTGTTTCATTTTGGAGAAGAGAAGAGGAGGAAGGGAAAAACCAAAAGCAGAAGTGTGTGCCCTGTCTAGAGAGTCAGACAAGGCAGAAAAGGAGAACATGACATCTGGATGTGTGAGAATTCACTCGTAACACAGAAGAGGTGTAATACAAGAAGGAAAGGAGCAGGGTTAGGGCTTAAAGTTTTCAGCACAGCAGGTTGGAAACCTTACAAATGTATCCGAAGTCTAGCACAGCTTTGCACTGCAGAAATGCAAGCCCAAACAATGACCCTGCAGTGAAAGGAATGCTCAGGCTCCCAAGTCAAACGGTGAGTTTAACTGTGCCCGGGGAGCTGTGACACTGCTTTCAGTGCTAATTTTGAGCTTGGCCATAACACATGGGACCAGCTCACTCCTGATCCTCCTTCTGCTCCTCTAACTCCACCATGAGATGAGCTCCCTCCACACCAGGTCCTTGGAGATTGGTGGCCCAGGACCCCACAGGCAGGAGACAGCACCAGAAACACCCTTCAGAGCACACCTGGTAAAGCAGCTGTTACCTGGGAGGAAAAGGTGAGCAGCCAAGTCTTGGGCATGTTTTTCAGGGTCAACTCCATCACTCGGCAGAATTTAATGACAGAAGTATTTCATCAAAGATGAAGACTGAAATGGAGACTGATATTCAAGTTAATAGCAAAGGCTCTCTTTGGCTGGTGTGGAAGGTCAACACAGTGGTGAGATGGGTCAGAAGTTACAGCCCCACCACAGAGCTGCTCAAATCTGCTGCTTCAGGTAACTCCTCCTCCCTGCTCAGTGTTCTCCACAGAGCCCTCCACTCTGCAGTTAAGGCAACTGATATGTACTCTGAGTAGAAAAAGTTGATGGTTTTAAGCTTAAGCTGCTTTCCATGTACAGAAATATATTTTTAGCAGTTCTATGACTGGAGGAACAGTGACAGTACCACTGTGTTTCAAGGTTTCTAATTCCTCTCATCACCTCTGCACCACATCTGCACGTGGCTGACAGCCTCCTCCAGCAGGTCCACCAGGCACGGAGCTGCCGAGACTGAAATAAAGAATCCCTTCAATAATTCTAAGACATCACCTCAAAACACAAGGATTAGTATTTAAAAGATACAAAATTAATCCCAAAGAATTCTTCCCTGTGAGGGTGGTGAGGTCCTGGCACAGGCTGCCCAGAGAAGCTGTGGCTGCCCCATCCCTGGAAGTGTTCAATGCCAGGTTGGATGGGGCTTGGAGCAACCCAATCTGGTTGAATACGACTTGATGATCTTAAAGGTCTTTTCCAAATCAGTTATTCTATGAGTCCATGTCCCTGCTCATTGCAAGGGTTGTTGGACTAGATGACTTCAAAAGTTCCCTTCCAGCCCAAACGGTTCCATGTTTCTGTGAATCCTCCTCCTCCAGCACACACAGGCACAGCTCCGAGGCAATGCCAGAGGGGCTGGATCAGCTGCTCTGAGAACACAAAGGCTTTGATAGCACGAGGCTTTACACATTCTCATCCCTTTTGTCTTCTACCCCCAGCTTGCTCCTACTGACGCCAACACATCCATACATCTCACTGCCAACACACCAGGCAAAAACCAGTGGGGGGGAGGAAGGAAAACTTACTTTTTTTCTGAGATCTGAACCAGTTTGATGATCAAACTCACAAGCAAAGCCCAACCAATGGCTGAGCCAGTGAAACTGAGGTGCAAAGCACACACAGGCCAGGGGCTGCAGAGCAGCAGCACTGAAAACAGGCAGGACCCACCCTTTTCCCACGGATTTCAACGTATTTCAGTGCCTTTTAAATTAAACATGCCGAATGTTTTGCTGTGTTATCTAATACGCTTTAAAATACTCTGGAATTAACTAAGTCCAGCTTTTCACCCTCTCAGCAACATCCCCTTGCAATGGGGCCAAGAAATAGGGAGCTGGGAGGAGGTGAAGCACTAAGAATATAAATAACAGGGCAGATTTTGGGTCTAGAAACACCCTGCACTGTTATATCTTTTCCCTGTGCCTTACTAAGGGATACAGACTCTATTCAGTATAAGCTACATGATAAAGACAATCAGCTGTAAAAATACTTTTATATCAAGCTTAGAAAAAGGGATAAAGGTATTTCACAAGTTTTTTTTCTCCACACCACTACTGGCACAGTTAAACTTAAAAAATGAGCAGCAAATTTAAAACTGATGTTCACTTGGTGTCTGTCCCGGCCAGCTCAAGACCAGTGTCACAGTGCAGGTGACACAGGCACTGCAGGTGGGTATCACATCTCTGTGCTCACAAGGACTGTTTCTTCACAGCCTCCTTGGCAGAGCTTGTGCAGCTCTGGCCCCTTCTGATGTCAGACAGACACACAGACCTGTTCTTCAAGCTGAAATTATGCCTTAACAAACCTCATTCCCTCAGGCCTCTACCCCAGGTTATCCCCTTTCTTTAAGCACAGAGTATTTTCTATAATCATGCTCAACCCTCCTCTCGACTCCTGTTATAACCTAAGCCCATGACCTGGGCAATCTGGACCCTCCTGTCAGCAGAAGGGTGCACCATCCACACCCCAAGCTGCCAGCCAGGCAATAGTGACCACCACCAAGCCAGGAATCCAAACCATCCCAGGAAAACACCCCTCTATGTGGGTGTACGGATACAGCTTCCTCACACTGAACCAGCTGTACCCACACACTGACAAGAGCATGAACCAGAATCTTTCCAAACACAACAGCAACACGATAAATGTCACTTTGGGGATTATTTTTAAAGCTGAAGCAACAGGAGCTCTTGATGTTCAAACTAAGCCACTGATCACGTGAGGCAAACACAGGACCACGCTCACTCCCTGCATCCCAGCGGGTCTCAGGAAGCATCAGCTTCAAACCAGCACACGCTAAGGTTTACAGCAAAAATCCACAGTCTTTGGAGCCTTTTTCCCCCCCTGCAGCTCCCACTTCGGAAGTGTGTATTTATATATGTGTATTTTTATACATGTATAACACTCTGTCTCTCCAATTTTTTTACAGAGAAGCTCTAAAACTTCAATTACTAAAAGCTACTCCATAATATTTATCCTTCACATAATCTCCTGGGAGCAGCACCATTCCCAGCAAAAAGCCACCCCCATCCAAGGTTAATGAAATCCAAGCCTGACTCGTGCAGACCTGCCTCTTCCAAGCCCAGCCCTTCCCGTTGACCAGCCAGGCTGCGCAGGAAATTAAACGAGTACAAAACAATTACAAACCTAACGAAGCAAGATGTGCCAGATGTTGAACTTCCACCCCAGACAATTCCATGGAACACCTGTTCCGTGCCTGGTGTCGGGTCAGAACAACAGCGCTCAGAAATGTGCGCCGGGATTCCAGGGGAACATCTGTTTTTCTAGGAGTTGCTTGCTGAGCTTCTATCCAAAGCCCGATATTCCAATTATTTATTGGAGTAGGCTCTTTCAGGGACAGAAGGCAGCTCTCTGCTCCTCCAGCACCAGGAACTGAAGCAACAGCATGGCCTGTGTTATGGATATATCAGAGCATCTGTCACCAGGGTTTGCTATTCCTCTTTTCCTCTGACATTCCCTAAGTTAGCTGATATATTTATTTCATAGAACTAAACTTATGATATCAACAGCACCAGCTTTAATTCTAAATACAGCTTTGGGACATGAAATGCATCTGATTTTCTCAGCCCAGGCCCTGCTAATATGCCATTTATCTCAAAAAAAGATCATTACCAAAGTGAATTTCTAAGTTTAGGAAAGTTCTTTACAGCCCGGAGCCTCGGGAAATAAACAGAAACTGAATTTACTATCGAAATTAAATAGCAAGCCCTGGAGTTGTCAGAAATGTAAAATCCAAGCCTGCAGTGTGGTTGCACAGGCAGCTCTTGGAGCTGCATTAAATCCCAGGGATGCGGGCACTCCAGACTGCCCACAGAAACTGCAGGCAGCATCCTTGGGATGCTGAGAGCATGCATCCCTGGAATTCCCGTACACACTCCGCTCCAGCATCTCTGCAAACAGTGCTGAAAGCATTAACACGTGCCCTGGGTCTGCACTGAGCAAATCCAATCCCTCCTGAATGAACCATCTGCAGCTTTTCACGCATAACACAGGATTTTGAGGGCTCTTGGCAGGGGGGAGAAGATTTTTCTTCGCTCAAGTCTGAAAAAGAATTAGTATCATAAAAGAGGAACAACAGCAACAACAAAAAAATTTAACCCCTAAATAAAAATGCTGACACAGGCTGGGAAAGCTGAAAAATGACTTTACTATCAAGGTCTGACACCCTGAGCTCTACAGCAGCTGGGGGAGGATAAATTCAGCAGGAACTCCCAACTCCTCCCCACAATATAGATTATGAGGGCAATTCACCACTGAAACCAGCTTTGTAGTGGTTTTCCCATCATTTGATGGAAATTTTCCATTGGAATTTTCCATCATTTCAGTTCAGATCAGCCTTGGACTGGGAAAATTCAAGAAAACCCAATAAAACAGTGTTGGGCTGAGCTGAGTCCTTGGAGCATCTTTCAAAGTCTGAAGCCTTCTCAAACTTTAAGCTTGTCCTGGATTTGAAGAAATGGAAAGATATTGACGGGGAAAACCAAATTACTGTCATCCTTTTGGGGAGAAATCCTCCCTGAGACATATGTGATGCTCAGGCAGCTGCTCCCCTGCCAAAAATAAGCCAAAAAAAAAGAAGGATTAAGGGGTAGGGCAGGAAGGCACAATTCAACTCTTGGAATTTCCATTTAAAACACCTGTACACCATTCAAAATTTACTGAGGTGACCACATTCTCTTAAAATAAATCTCAGTAAGGGGAGATCAGAGAGTATTTTCCAAGTTCAGCTCACTGGAAACAACTCAGTCAACTAATCCCAACTTAGCAGGTGACCAACCTGGGCTGTACTTAAACATATGAATTAAATCCTTCTCCCATGGATTATAATATATTTCAGTGCACTTGAACTAAACACGCTAAATGTTTTGTTATCTAATATGCTTTAAAATACTCTGGAATTAACTAACAGGCACAGAAAAGTCCAGCTTTTCACCCTCTCAGCAACA
>VZRE01002352.1:6149-36521 GCA_013396775.1 Cephalopterus ornatus
GCGGGGCCGGGGCCGCCGCTGACGGGCCGCTGTCCCCACACAGGTGGTGCCGGGCGCGGACCCGTCGGCCCGGCAGCTCTGCTTCGCCTGGGGCCCCGCCGAGGTGCTGGTGTGCGAGACCCGCTTCGGCCGCGCAGGTGGGTCCTGATCCCGATCCCGGTCTCGATCCCGGTCTCGATCCCGATCCCGGTCCCGGTCTCGATCCCGGTCCCGATCCCGGTCCCGGGCGCTGACGGGCTCTGTTGCAGACACCGGGGAGGGAGCGCCCGGCTCGTCCCGCGTGTTCGTGGTGCGCAGGGATCAGGACATCTACATCCGGACCCTGCGGAAACTCTTCAACGAGTCGCACGGGATCTTCATGGGGCTGCAGCGCAGCGAGGAGGAGCTGGCGGGGAAGTCGCGGAAGGCGCAGTGAGTGTTTCGGGGCGCGGGAGAGTGGGGGGCACCTCGGCCCCTTCCCCAGCCGGGCCAGCGCCGTGGACTCATAAACGCTTCCAGTGAGGGATGTGCCACTGGCCAGGCTGCTTTGACCAGCTCTGTAATCAGCAGCAGGGCAGAAACAATGATCGTTTTGGGGTGATGTTACAAAACAAGGCTGCGATCCTTCATATAACCACGCTGACAAGTCTGTGCCAGCGTATAGTGTGGCACAGCTTCACTGATTCCAGCTGGATCCACCCACGTTCTGGGAGCCTCTGCTGCTCCAGAGAGACTTGCAAGGGCAGTAGGCATGAGACTAAAACTCCAACAGCTCTCTCCAACCAAAGACTTTTTGTGTTTGGCAGGTTGGTTCAAGTGAGTAAAAACTACCGGTCGGTGATAAGAGCCTGCATGGAGGACATGCACCAGGCAGCTGGTAAGTTGTTTGTTCTCCTACTGCAAGAAAAGGAAACACTAATTGTGATTATAAAAGTAGCATTTCAATGGTAAGTTACTGCAGCTACTTACTATAGCATGGGTAGGTTTCAGTAATTCTCAGGACTCCACTTTCATGCCGGTGATTTCCGAGTTAGTTTGTAAATCTGGTCAGATTTATTTTTTTCCCCACAGTGTTTTAACTGATTTTTGGGCGACTTTAAGCCTTTTCATATCTTCGGCTCCAGTTTTATGGGAAACTGAATCCAGTTTAATAGCTTGCTTCCCCAGAAAGTGGGAAATGTTACTCATCCGTGCCCTGTAGCCATGCCCAGATTTGCACAGGATTTGTAAAACAAGTTTACAAAGCTCATTTAGGTCTGTGCTTGATGAGTAATCAGGTATTATTGTCTTATTTATGAGCCTAGAAGGGGCTGTCAAAGGTAAATGTGTTGCTCTTTGACTTTTCTTGTTCCCTCAGTTTCAACTCGGGACCCTGCCCTGCAAGGCCAGTACAGCACCCAGGTAACCTGCATTCCTGTCACACAGGCGCAGCTGAACATGGATCTCTGACTGGTGAATTCACCAGGCCACCACTGTGACATAAAGCACTTTAGATTTAACTCTATCTTAGTATAGTAGCTGCAGTTCATGACCAAGAATAAAAGGAAATAGTTAGTTGGTTCCTCTACTTCTAAAGATGTCCAACACCTCAGTTCACTGCCGTGTCTTATATATTTAGTGTTACAGGTGTGATGTTTTCTTGTCATCTCAAAGCTGACTGACCAGAAAAGTTTCAGACTTGTCTGTCTGAACCTTCGCCTCTCCAACACTCAGATTCCAACCAGCTGCATCTGAGGCTCACAGCAAGCTCTGGGTGTCCACTCTGAGCTGTCAGACACCACAGGAGTGTTCTGGGAGGAGCAGGGTGCTCACAGCAGTTTTGTCCTGTTAGCTGCAGTGATGTTGCTCCTTTGGCCTTTCTTCCTTCTCTGTATTATTAATCTTAGAACTGCCAAAGGCTGACAATAGCACTGGCTGGTATTGCTCACTGGTGACTGATTATTGCTGCATTTTAGAACACAAACAGCATCAATACTTTCTGAGCTTAATGTGTGTGGAGAAGACACGGCGTTTAATTTCTATCTCTGAAATGTCAATATGACATTTTTCTGTACAAACTTAGTTTAACTGATTGCTATGGACAGCAGATGCCTTTTTGTGGTTACAAAACCCAACTGGAATAATTACTAACTCTGAAACCTGGCCCTGCTTTTCCTCAGGTTTCCATTCTCTCTGCGATGGAGCTGATCTGGAACCTCTGTGAGATACTGTTTGTTGAAGCAGCTGCAGGTGAGCAGTGAACTATCCTGGTGTTAGGAGTGAAGGGTTTTTTCTTTGCATATTTATTTGTTTAAAATATATATAGCATCCATTATGTCATAGTTTAATATGTTTTAGAGATATGCTGAGTGTCAATAAGCCTTATAATACCCCTTCTGCCTCAGTTAATTGCCTTCTTCATATTGAATTATGTCAAGCTATTCAATTTGCCTTCTACTTTTCCCCTACCTGTGTGGTACACTATAATTTAAACTGCCTCTTTATCAGATAGGTTATGAAGAGAAGAGATATCAAAAGTTGCTGCCAATGTATTTGACTTCTAAGCATAAGCACATCTTTAAGCATCAGATATGTTGATGCCAGCTGACATTGACACAGCTCCAATACAACTCCTTTAACTTTAGGATGCCATTTTTGAAGTCAGTTTGTTTACACCAGCATTTTAAAGTAGTAAATAATTTTTTTAAGGACTTCAAATTATGCGAACAAATACACTACTTGGACAGTCCCAGAATTCAGAAAAGATGCACAAATTACCAGTTACTTAATCTGAAGAAAAGTTAATCACCTAATGCCAAATTTCTTCCTCATATTCAGTTAGTAGTAATGAATTCATGTTAAAATAAACAGAAATATTCTATTTGTCTTTTGGCATGGCAAGATTTATGATCCAAGTCGCTCTGCTTTTATTTCTTCAAGTAACTGGTTTGGGTTTTCTGCTGGACCTTGTTGCTGCTCTGTCTAAAATTTGCCACAGGGAAACCTGTCAGCAGCGGGTGCTCCCACAGCTTAGGGAGCTCTGTAACTGGAGTGTGGGAGGTAGAAATCCAACCTGTGAACCTCATCTAATGATGTCAAACCATTAAGGTTTGTGAGAGCAGTTTGGGAACAAAGAGGTGGGAACTAAGAGGGAAACCTTGTCTGCACACAGCTGGTCCCCTCCTGCTTCGCCTCCTGGACTGGGTGCGACTCCACGTGTGTGATGTGGACAGCATGGTCCGGGAAGTTCTGAGCAGTGAGAACCCATCCAAACACAAGCTCTTCTGGAACGTGGTGAGTGCCATCACCTACAAGATTCTTAAACAAAGAGAATTCGTGCCTGTGTCCTTTCCTTCCTCTTCCCTGCTTGACTCTAGAGCACACCTCAGAAGCTGGGATGCTGCTGCTCTCTGCCCGCGTAGGTTTTAAGGTGAAGCCATTCTGAAGATCATCCTGCCCCTCATTCCCATCCTGGTCCTTCCACTTTCACGACCCATAGAGGTCACGACTTACGCTGTGTATTTGAATTAGCAGTTTAAGCATTTTAACTCCACTCCGCTTGCCTGAATCACAAGTTAGAGTTCCCCTCTGATGCCCTTCCTGGGTGCTCATGGGCGGGTGGATTTTGCAGGTGGATGTCTTTGTGCTCCAAGGCCGGATGGAAGAAGCACGGCACTTGCTCTCCAAGGAAGTCACTGCCAATCCCACCTCAATGAACATGTACAAAATCTTGGATGACTTGATGAAGAAGATGCCCATGCCCAGTGTATGTACAAAGTGGATTTTTTCATGCCTTTCACTGCGAAAAGAGCCACCTCTGATGTGTCCCCTGTAACAAATTATTCCCCATTAGAACATCTCACTCGTATTCCTTTACAGTAACAATATTTGTATTCTTGAATTGCCCAAAGACCCAACAATTCAGGTAAAAGCCTGTTAGGTGACAAACCAACATAGAGGGATCACGGGCAGCCCCATGTTGAGCTTTTTATCAGGAACCACTGTGAGTTCAGCCCAAGTGCCTGTTGTGATTTGACTTGGTGTTTCCTTTATTCCATGTTTCTTACCCTCTGTTCAGCTTGGCAACACCCAGACACTGACTGAGCTGGAGTTGAAATGGCAGCACTGGCATGAGGAATGTCAGCGGTTTCTACAGGATGGGACTTTTGCTTCCAATCCCCACATGGAGTCCATCTGCAAGGTGTGTTTTTGCTGGGAAGGAAGGAAACTGTGGACAGGTATTGAATGCAGGAGCTCAGTGTAGCCATAAGTAACTTTAATATGCTGGATGATGTGTTCATTAAATTGGGAGATTTCAGGCCACTCTCCTGTCCTGTGTTCCTGGTTTGGAACAGCCTTTGCAAGCCTGGGCAGATCTGGTTCTCCTCCTGTCCAAGGCCATAAGGCTGATGAGGAAACTGGGCTCTGAGAAGGATCCTTGTTATATAATTTGATTAAATCCTCACCTTTGCAAAGCAGGAGTAATGCCCCTGGAGAGTTACAGGGCATCTGTGTACATCACTGACTCTGCAGAATTACTCCTGTGGTTTTATCCCATTAGATCCTGGTGGGAGATGAGGATGCCATCCTGGAGAAGAAGGAGCTCATGACCACATGGTACCACTTTCTGGTTACCCGGCTCCTGTATTCCCATCCCACTGTGAAGCCGATGGAGCTGCGGTTCTATGCACAGGTAGGGAATGGAATTACCTTTATATTCTCCAGTTTCATGCATACAAGGGTTACTGCACTGAGTGAAAATCTTTGGGAGGGTTGAAATCTTACAGCAAGGACATTCCTGTAAGATGTTGCCTAGGGTTTGTAAGAGGACTGGGAGACTGATAACCTTGACAAATAATTGTTGAAGACCCACTTTTCAGTATCTAATGTCACCAGCTGTGTTCCTGCAATTTTTTTCCAGTTTTTTATGCTAAAATAAGGCGAAAAAATAATTTTTGTCAATGTGTTCGGTCTCTATGACCTGTTATTTCCTGTAAAATAAACTAGGCTGCTACATCCAAAAAAATCTTGCTTTTACCATCTCACAACTTCTGAATTTATCATGTCTTGTCATCTCATTCCACAGTCTAGTATGGACCTGTTCCTGGGTGGAGAGAGCAGCCCTGAGCCTCTAGACATGATTTTAATGGCAGCCTTTGAGTTTGAAATGCATCAAGTGATCAAGGAATGCAGGTTGAGTTTTAAGGTTTTTGATCCTCTAGTTCTGCAGTATTGTTTCTGTGTATTTGGGGTGGGGGATATGGGTACAGCCCACCTGATCATCCTTGCAAAGAATTTAGCAAAAATATGTGAAGCTGGCAGCAATTAAAAGTATTCCATTAGGTCTGGGACATTGCAGCCAGACACTGCACTGTAACAGAGCTGTGTATTGGTAAGAAATGCCTGTGGAAAACCTTACACAATCCCTGGCAGTGGTAGGCTTAGTTTTTTTCTTTCTTTTGCTTCAAACACAGCATTGTCCTCAGCAACTGGTGGTTTGTGGCTCACCTGACTGACCTGCTGGACCACTGCAAACTCCTGCAGTCTCACAATCTCTAGTAAGTATTTCTTTGCATTGATGATTTGGATTAAGCTGATTGAGGTAGCCCCTGAGAAAACATGCTGCAGAAATTTAAAGTGCTTGTGAAGTAATGTCAGCAGGTTTTTCCAACGAGATGCAAATAATAACGTCTGTTTATTTTCTCTCTCTCCCCCAGTTTTGGTTCAAACATGCGTGAGTTCCTCCTGCTGGAATACGCCTCAGGACTCTTCTCCCATCACAGGTACCAACTTCTGTTTTATTACTCATAGGATAGACTAACACCAGGGCAGCCAAACCAAATAACTGCGTGTTCACGAAGTTAAAAGGCAAAGAGAAGTCACTGTTGGAATTTCAGCAGAGGTATCCCTGAGGGATCATGCAAAACTGGCACATTTCCTTTCCTGAATGAAAGACAAAAGCTGTCTGTGGGAGCCCATCACACGTAATGACCAGGGCAGTCACTCCTGCCACTGTGCAGGGTGACTTGCACTGAAGCACTTAGGAGCTGCAGGTATTCCAAAGCTGTGGTATTCCAAAGTTACATTAGAGGCAGCTGGCATTTGGCAGAAAGGAAAAGCCATTTCAGGTCTGAACACAAAGTTAATCAGAGCTATCAGTTATTAATGCAGACTGGGATGCTCCCTGGGGCTTCACTGTCATGCTCATTGAAGGATTATGTGATTGGAATGGTGGTTGATTTTCCCCCTCTCTCAGCCTGTGGCAGCTGGGGGTCGATTACTTCGACCACTGCCCAGAGTTCGGGCGGGTGTACCTGGAGCTGCACATCGAGCGCATCCCCCTCAACACGGAGCAGAAGGCCCTCAAGGTGCTGCGGATCTGTGAGCAGAGGCAGATGCACGAGCAAGGTGGGGCGGTTTTCAGTCTCACTGTTTGCAGGGATATAAGTGAAACTACCGAAACTTCATCCTTTCCCTCTTCTCCCGTGTCTCCTCCCCAGTCCGCAGCATCTGCAAGATCATGGCCATGAAGGCCCTGCGGAACAACCGCCTGGGCTCGGCCCTGTCCTGGAGCATCCGGGCCAAGGACGCGGCGTTTGCCACCCTCATCTCGGACCGGTGAGCTGGGACAGCAGCCCCCAGGCTGCTGCTGCCACACTGGGGTGGGGGACGGGGCAGGCAGCCACTCTGCCAGGGCTAGGAAAGCTGCTGCTGGTGGTGGGGTCGAGCTTTCCCTCAGGGCAGGCACCTGCTTGTGGACTAGGACACATCCTCAGTGCTCTCCTCTGCAGTACCCAGCTTGTCCTCTACACTGTTTTCCTTCCTGACAGCTGGAGACAAAGCAGCAATCTTCCAACCCTCTTAGACCTTGCTTTGATAAACATTTCTTTCAGCGATTTCTGTCTTCTGCACTCCCCTTCACTTGCTCTGATAGAGCTGTTTGATGGGCTGGACAGTGACCCAGGGGACTGATTTGGGTGGAGGATAATCCCCATCTGTGCTTTATTCAGCAGATTATTTATAACCAGTCAAGTTCACCACACAACCTCCAAACAAGGCAGTGGGGGTCACTTAAGCCACCGTTTCTGCTAAAAATCTCACTCCGCAATTACATTTGCAGCAAGGAGCCAAGTTCTATTGTTTCCCTGGTTCTGCATGACCTTGTCACAATTCCTGACCTTGCCAGGCTGGGAGGGGTGTTGTGAAAGTGAGGAGGATGCTGACACTTAACTTAGGCCTCGACAAAAGCTCTGGCAACTCTCTTTATGCTTTTTAATCTCCAGCAACCCAGGTCATGTGGGTTTTGTTAATTGGAAATGGCCAGGTACCAGTCTCTTCACTGATAGAGTATAATTTTGAAGTGACACCCTGGGTAGGTAGCCAGGCAACACTGTCTTCAGCAGTGGAAAAGAGAGTGGTAAGAGATTGCTGTTCTGAGCTTTGGTTTGGGCTTTTTCTTCATTTGTCCTTTGAGGGAGTGGGAATCGTTACATTTCCTTCAACAGGAGGAGAGAAAAAAAGGGTCACAGGAAGCAGCTCTGCAAAAAGCAGCATAATGAAGGCTGTGACAAAACAGATGAAAAGCTTTTAGCATTGTTTTTGTTCCTGCTGCTTATCAACTTTTTCACACAGCAGAAAAATAGAGCTTTTGTTATGATCTGGGAGTGTTATTTATGCATCCACCAGCCTCAGCTTCCTGAGTGCCTCCCTTCAGTTGCTCTTCTTAAAGAATAGATCTCAGCTACCACAAAATGCAGAAGAATAAATGAGGTGTCTGTTACATGTACGTTACACCAGTTCATTGGCTGCTTCCAGGGAGTCTTTGATGACTTCGGAAACCCTCACAGGAGGTCGGTTAAGATGGAACTCAGTCAAGTACAATCCGGTTTTCTGGGAAGGGATTAGGAGATACAGAATGGATGTGGATGATGTTCTCCCCTCTAAGCTTTCACTGTGTTCCACTTTCTCCCCAGATTCCTTAAGGACTATTGTGAAAGGGGGTGTTTCTCCGACTTAGACCTCATTGACAATTTGGGACCATCCATGCTGCTCAGTGACAGGCTGACATTCCTTGGTGAGAACTGCCTACAGTTTTTATACTGGTCTGTTATTTAGAACATAGTGAACTCCATGGAATTACTTGGATTTATCCTTTCCTCCATCTGGCTACATCCTGGTTTTGTGATGAGGGGCAAGCAAATGGGGAATGTGATTTGGGATGCAGCTTGCACCAGGGGATGGCATTGACCACTGCCCTCCCAGCAGGACAGCCCCAAATCCCGACACCCCTAACTTCCCCTTCCTTAGTCACTTTCCAGGCTGTATCACTACCTCGAGTGGCTCTGAAATACTAACAATGGCTACCTGAGATCCCTTAGGGGCATTCCTTGGGAGAGTAAAGCACTGGTTTAAGTTACATTGACAGTGTGATAATTTTACTTTACTAGATAATTTTACTTTACAAGTTCTCCAGAATCTCCACAATGTGGGTTCCCTGTGCCAGTCTCAAGCTTCCTGGAACAGGAGCCCTCCCACTGCAGCTGCTGTGCCAAGTGACAGTGAGGAGCCCCAGCTCGTTTCCCTCCCTTACCACAGCTTCCTCCTCCTGCCTGGCACCGTGCGGCTGTGCTGACCTGCCCCTCTGCCTGCAGCTGCTCTGTGGCCTTTGATTCATGGACCAGAACAGGAAATTGAGCTAAAATGCCCCTTTCTCTGGTGCTGTGGCAGTTAACAAGCCCAATTACTGGGGCCAGAATCTAATAGGAATTTGGAATGGCTGTTGGCATTGGATTGACTCCCCTCTGCCTGACACCAGCATTACAGGGAGGGTGATCCTGAGTTTGGTCTGTTCCCACTTGGTCCCAGCGTGCAAAACTAGAACTGAATTTCCTTCATTTAAATCTTATCCTAAATTAGGCCTACAAGGTGAACATGACTTAGCAAATTGGTAATCCCTCATCTCTGCATGCCCAACGTCAGCCAGTGACCCTCATGTCAGCTCCAGGGAAACTTATTTCCCTTTCTGCTCTTTATAAGCAATCCTGAAAGACTTGAAAATACTTTTGCCTGTTTTTCCTTTGGAATTTTAGAAGCATTAGGTGTACCTTTGCTTGACAGCTTTCCCATGTCTCTGCCTTGAGCTCAAGCATTAGTCAGAGGTGAATCTGAACAGGAATCAGGAACTTCCAGGAGCTTGACAGTTTAGTGGCTACAAACAAAGCTGCAGAACAAACCCCACTTTCATCCTCAGGCACTTCTCACGTGCTGGATATTGATCCCACTAATTCTTAGCAAAAGCAGACCTTTCCCTATTAACAAAGATCCCACTTTCCAGTTAAGCAACCAGGAGGACAATGCAGCCTTTCAGACCTGATACTCTGCGGTATCCGAAAGAACATTCTCTGTGCTCTCTAAGCCACTGGGGCATTGCTCCCCTGCAGACACTCAGCACAAGGCAGCAGCAGCCACTGAACAGGCTGGTGCAAACCCTGATCCTCACCCAGCAGCAGGTTTTGGTGCCCTTTCAGCCAGGCTGTTTTCACCTTTCTCCATGGACCACCATTCCCAAGCCCCCAGGCCTGGCCGCTTTGGGCTCATTTCACTTGAGAGTGGTTCTACCACGGGCTCGGTGGGAGCAAAGGCACCTCCCAAGGCCCAGCAGCCCCTGCCCCTTTGTCCCCTCCACCAACCCCCGTGGTGTGCACGGTGTGCAGGGAAGTACCGGGAGTTCCACCGGCTGTACGGGGAGAAGCGGTTCCCGGAGGCGGCGCGGCTGCTGCTGACGCTGATGACGGCCCACATCGCCCCCTGCTCCTTCTGGATGACCCTGCTCACGGACGCGCTGCCGCTGCTGGAGCAGAAGGAGGTGAGATGGCTGCTCACACCCAGAGCCCTCCACACCCCTTTGTCCTCCTTGGAAAGGGATCTCAAAGTGGTGACCCCCTTCCTGCCCCAGGACTTGCATTTCCAGTGCAGGAACTGTCTGTGGCAGTTCCCTTTGTCCCACCACGGGACCCAGGGGTGGGATAGTCAATTCTTACCTCTGTTCCCTGCTTTTAGAACAGCAGTGGCATTGATCCGTGCTGGTAATTGAAGCAAACACTGCATCCAGCTCCTCTGGGTATTTGGCTTGAAGATTGTTCTAGTGTGCTTCTAATCCAATTTTTGCTTTAAGATCCATCAAGAAAAGGACCATTCAGCAATTACAGAGCCAGAGCAGCCACTCTGACCTTGTAGCTGACCCTGCTTGGCACAGGAGGTGGCACTAGAGACCTCCCAAAGTCACATCCAGCCTGAATTATCCTTTGATCCTGTGATTGAAAGGGTCAGAATGGATCTGTGGGAGTGTGAAAGCATTCTCTTCCTCAAAACTGCATTTTCTCAGACTGCGTGATGTCCTTCAACTTCATCATTCTCAGTAATTACTTTCATTTCCACAGATCATATTTTCAGCAGAACAGACTTACGAGTTGATGCGATGCCTGGAAGACCTGACGGCAGGGAATGCAGATAAGCAGAAATTCCAGGTAGGAATTTTGTTCTGAGGACAACTGGATAATGAACTGGGGGGCTGTGGGGAGTGTCAGGAAAGCTGTGCGTTTACATTCCTACATGAGGGCAGAAGAGAGGGACAGGCTGGCACAGGGTGTTCAAGGGCAGCCAAACGAGGCATCATCAAGAGAGCTTGAAGTATTCTCAAACCCAGTGCAGGAGAGCTCCCACTCCTCATGTTCTCTTGGTCTGGATTAGACTGATGCTTTTTCCAGGTAAATAATTGCAAATTACACGGGCAGTGAAAAGCTGAGATGCTTGCCATCCAGCAGCTCCAGCTCTGAGTGTTCCAGGCAGGGAACAGGGAATCATTTGCTGCACATGCAAACCCCTGCGGCTGCCAGGGAATGAAAAGGCTTGGCACTGCTGTCCTGGGTTGAGCTCTAAAGTAGGAAATGTAGCTTTTGCTGTTCTTGGGAGTCCCTGTAACAGGTAAATACACAGGGACTCTCCCTCCTAATGACCTGCATCCTTACTTTCCAAACCCAGAGAGAGACCCTGTTCCCAGCTCGTTACTGTGTGCAGTCCTCTGACCCAAGCTCTGCTCCCTTCCAGGAGGATGACGTCGAGACCACCAAAGTGGAAATGCTGAGACTTGCTCTGGCACGGAATCTTGCACGAGTCATTGTCAAAGAAGGCACCGTGGAAGGGTCCTGAGGACGGCAGGATGTGATCTTCCTCTGGGGCTCACTGTACATAAACTGACTTTTTTTAAGAATAAATGTCTTGTTTTGCAGATTGCTTGATCATTTGTTCTTGTCTTCTATAAACAGAACTTACATGGATGTGATTTTTAACTTTTATGAAGGAGCTGCATCAAAATGTTAACAGTTGCTTGTTCCAGCTTGGCCTGGCAGCCCTCCCCTGGTGAAATGAGCCTCAGTGCAGCTTTTCCTTGCACTTCTTGGTTTCTGTACCTTTCAGCACCCAGAACTGAAATGAAGGTCACCTCTTACAACCACTGGGGTTTTAGAAACAGCAGCTTTGCCATTTTTGTTTAGTTTGGAAGGTCTTGAGTCCATGGGTTGGGTTTGAGGCTTTCTAGAACCAGCAGTGCCCTCCAAGAGCCATGATGAGAAAGGGCCAGCCCAGAGCCAGGTAGGGAAAATGATTTATTCAACATGCAGCAGCACAAACGCAGGGGAGAGGTCTGTACAGGTAGGGTGTTGGGGATGAAGCAGGAACCTCCCCCTACACACAAGGAACATTCGTGTATTAATTTCCAAAGCTTTCCACAGCGCATTCCAGGCAGCAGCACCACGGTGTGTTCCCGTCTGGCTGCACTGGGAACACGAACACTGGGAATGGAGCCGTTCTCTGCAGGAAGCACCTGCGCTCTCCTGCCTCCCTCCAGGTCACAGTGAGATCCACGTGCAGGCAGGGAAAGCAGTGGAACTGCTCCTCAGGACACACTGCCCTGACCCAAGCACTGCCCCCACGCCTGCTGTGTCTAAAGTGCTGGCAAGAACGTGCCTGAGGCAGAGAGAATTCCCTCCTTGTCCCTTATCCTAGTCCATGGATTTAAAACTGCTTTCTTTAGGATCCAAACAACATCCTCTCACCTGCCTTTTACGTCAGAATGCTGACAAGCCTGAGGTCTCCATGAGCTTGGATTCCACCTTCAGGGGCTTCTACTCTGATGAGGCCCTCAGGCCTTTTCACCTCTAGGGATTTTCACTCTGCAGCACAGTAAAAATAACTACAAATAACTCCAAACTGTGTTTGCAGCAATGGGTTTTTACAGCCACCGTTCATTCCAGCAGCACCTTCTCCTCTGGAGTTTTCCTACCAGAAGCAGGAGTCTCCTCCTGTTGACTGCTTTTCCCTGTGCTGCTCCTGTTCCCAGTTTGAGAAGAGCTGTTGCTTGACAGCACTGCTGGAAGTGCAGAGCTGGGTGTCCAAGGACTGTCCAAGCACCATCCACTAAAACCCCCCACCAATTTACAACAGTCTGTCTCAGAGCTTGTCGAGGCACTGCTTGAAATTGGAAATAGAGAGGGAGAAGGAAGGGGCCGCAGGAACCAAGTTTCGGAGATTTAAACCTGGTCTCTGGGAGACTGTAGCTAAGGGGTCAGTTGTCCTGCCCTGACAGCACAGAACACTGATATCCAGCAAAACTGCTTTCCCCTTTGTGGGAACAATTGCACTTTGCCACTTAATACAGGAAACAAAGAAAACAAGGCATTAACCCAGCACATGCCCCATCACAGCCCTGGAGAGCCTCTTCCTTTCTTTGCCTGCTTGTTCTGTTTTGATACCCTACAGCTCTTCTATTTACATCTTGTAAATAAGGTCATTGTACTCAGCTCAATAAAACACAGTATTCAACTACATTAATAATACTGCCTGCATGAGGGGACATGAGAGGCATCTCTCCTTATACCTGGATTCAGTCACTGCCCTTGACTAGTGATTGTAAAGACAGTTCTGTGCTCCACGTGCTGTCCCTCACTAATACTGACCAATACTTTCCAGGCCTCTTACCTTCTCACTACACATTTCCTCTTTTCCCCACACTATGGAATGCAATGGAGGCAGAAAAATAACCAGTGTAACCATCTGCAGACAAAACTCAGCCCCAGCTGCCCAAAAGAGAGGCAATGGGGCGGCAGCCAGCAGTATAAAATAAATAGAACAACAAAGGTACAGCAGTGTGGTACACACTTACACAGGCCCTTGGGAATGCAGCAGGAGTGTGGGGGGAGGGAGCTAAGTGCCATTTGAGTGTAAAAAAGAAGCATTCCCTCACGGAGCAGCATTATTGCTCAGCATGCTCACGGGGCTGTTGCAGTCCGAGGGAGGGCTCGTGTCAGGGCTCTGCACTGAGCTCACGGCAGCATCATCGCCCCACCAGCTCCTCGGGATCTCTGGACAGCAGTGCAGGAACAAGCCCTTCTGCTGACAGGTCTCCCCTCAAATTACAATAACTTCAAGTTTAATAGAGTGGAAGATAGAACCAGATTCACCCAGAGGTCATGATAAAAGCAGCCAGCACTGCCTGTCGCCAGCTGCCGCTCAGTTCATGCTTGGCATAAATGTTCCAGGGCCCCTTCAAGATGGGGCACAACATTCTGGACTAAAGCTACAAGCAGAGTGGTCAGGACATGTAAACAAAGCTGAACATCACCAGTGGATAGCATGTGTGTCCCTCCCCACGGCACATCCGTTCCAGTCCTGTGGGATCCTGCCCTGGTCCTGTCACAGTCTCTGGCAGAGTCCTGAGGTCATAGATTCCCCCACTGCTCTACCGGGGGAAACTGATCCACTTCACCCACTTCTGTGCTGGGCTGGTCCCCCAGGGTGAAGGTCAGTCTGTACCTCAGCCTCACCTTCTCCTGCAGGAAAGACAAAACCCAAAAGCAACATGAGAACAGTCCCAGCTCAACAGCCACAAACAAAACACTTCATTGTTACAGCTCTACAGAGAGCACAACACTTCTGTTGTATAGGGCGGGGGGAGGAGGGCCCAGGTTAAATTCATGGAGGAGTTCAGCTATTTACAAATCTGAATTATTAATTTTTTATTCTACAAAAGTTATACTGCTTAATGTGGAGCAGGAAGAGAAAAGCATAAATAACCTCTAATCAGTTTGCCTGGACGTGGCCAGCACCCATTGCTCAGCTGCTCTCCAGAGAGCCTGAAGAACGCTGCTGGAATAGTTCAACATTTTCAAAATTATATTCCTCATCATATGGAGGAAGATGAAACAGTTCCTGGTCTGTAAAAATCCTAGTGAAACAGTAAGCAGGAGATGGAAGCAGTCCTTCAATGAAGGCACCTCCATCTGCCTCACAAAGTTATTCCACCACAATCCACCAAACCCCTCTGACATTCATCCTTTTGGATCTCAGAGCTTTCAGCCTATACTTCAAGGATGCTTTTGTTGTAATTCTCAAGTAGTCACATCTAGATTTATCAAATAATTAGAAAGTCCTTCAGCTTTGCGCTGTATGGAGGAACCTACTGAAATAACTACAGCAAGGAAAAACAGCTACTCAGATGCTCCCAGCACAATCAGGAGAAAACAAAGTGTAACCCCATTGCATCCCTGGTCACAGGTACATCCTCAGAGAATAATGGAGCAGACATGACCTGCCATTTGTCTGTTGGTTCATCAACAGTACTGCTACAGCACCAGATAATTTAGCATTGATCTTATTATCATCAAAGCCAGGCACTTCTAGTGCACAGGGGAGTCACAAACCCCTGATGCAGCTCTGCTACCCTTTAAAGAAGAGCCTGACATGACCCTTGCCCTTCTTCTGGGAGAAATGTCCAGTCCTTCTCAAACTTCTTGCTGCCAAGTCTGTAGTAAGGAGCCTCTTCTAGGCCTGAACTAAAACACCAACATTCCACAGTAATCACCTTTGGAGGGCACACTAGAATCACAGAATCATTAAGGTTGGAAAACACCTCCAAGATCACCAAGTCCAACCTTTTAGAAACAAAAATCTGTAGCTGCTCAAATGCTTGGTCCCAACCCCTCCATACAGTTCAGCTGGGATCAAATGTGTCTCACGTGGTCAGGATAAATCCCACTGTCCCTCTCACCTTTGCAGGATTTGCCAGAAGCATGACCTGGGTGATGGCAGCAGGCGGCTGGATGGGATTGAATGGAGACAGCTCAGTGCCAGAGGGTGGCTGTAGCTTCACTTTCATGGACTGCAAGGGAAAAATAAAGCAGAACCTCAGGAATTATCTCCTACCTTGGGGACAACGAAAGATGCATGCACAGGCTGGGGGGACAACAGCACACATCCAAAAGAGGAGGAACAATCTGCAAGTGAGGATGAGGGAACAGTTTGTGCAACATGACAGGAACAGGCAGCCCAGAGCAGGAACACCAGTCAGGGAACACCACCAGGACTTCCCTGAGTGCTCCTGTCAGAGGTTTTGATGTGAACACCTTCATGACAGACAGGTCACAGATGAGACTGGGCCATGTTCAAAACACAAACGCAAAATTACCTAGGTGCAGTAAGACTAGAGTGGAATGTCTTGTCAGATTTAGGATGTCTGTTAGAAATGCTGGTTCTGAAGACCTCAAGGGTAGTTCTACCCATGCAACAGACACAGCTGGGTTGGTCTTGGATAGCAAGAAAAACAGAACACCTACAGCTGTCTTATCCAGTGTTTTCTGCCTCTGACAGGAACTTTTGTGTTTTGGAAACGGGCAGGGCACAGCCCACGGAAAGGTAGGACCAGGCTGTCCCAGGTCCCCAAGTCCATGCCCAGGCCTCCTCAAATATAGTCTCACATCCCCAGGGTCTGCCCCTGTGTCCCCACCTTGGGCACGGCTGCCTGCAGCACGATGTTCTTCACAGGGAGCGGTGCCGTGTTCAGCATCGACACCACCACGACCAGCACGTCCGACCGGCCCGGGGGGCACTCCCTGGCAAAGTGCAGGAGGATCCGGAACCCGTTCTTGTCGTAGGCTGTCACTGGGAGGGCACTGCCTGAGAGAGGGGAGAGGATCCAGATTTATGGTGCAGCAGATGATCTGAGGCAGCGTCAGGTGATCGGGATGTTCAGCTGGGGCTGCTCATCCCCTCTCTCTGCTTCTACTTTGCCTTTAAAAAACGTTCAGAGCAAGGTGAAAAAAGCCTGAGATACTTACTGGGTTTAATGGATTCCAAGGGAACATGGACATTGGCCAAAGAAATTTCAGGTGCTTTCATGGGACTGCCTTGCTGCTGGAATGATGCTGGCTGGAAAAGAGGACTTCCTGATCCAGCAGTGCAGCTGCTTGGAAAGGGAGCTGGAGGGGCTCCAGGGGCAGTGGCTGGCAGCCCTGCAGGTGCTGCTAGCGGGGCAGAGGTGACAGTGGCTGGCAAAGTAACCCCTGGGAACACTGAAGGTGTGGCCATGCCTTGGGTGGCAGTCCTGCAAGAGAGACAGAAAACACACGGGGAATGGAGCTGGAAGTGAAGCAGGGATTTCACCAGCACCCAGAGACAACAGCAGATCATGAGGACAAAGCAGCAGCCTGGAGCCAGACTGGAACCTGTGACTCTAGAGGGTCTCACGTAAGGAGAGCTACAGGGACAGTGGTGGTGGAAGGCTTGGGGTAACTTCTGTAAGTCAGGAAAGGAAAAGCAGAGCACCACCTTAGCAAGGGTGAGGAAGGCTGAAATGGGCAAAGGACTCTGTACCTTAACAGCCTGTTCCACTTCGCAGCACACCTCTGGATCAGGCAACAGTACAGCTGTGTGCTCTGCCTGCCTTTCTCCCCTGGAGGTGGGACCTTCCTACCCATTTGTTAATGGAAACCTCTGACAACAAAAATCCCAATTCCACATTTCTGCCAAACTAGAGAGTTGCAAGTCACCCTCATAACCTGGTGCTGCAGCGAACCGGGCTTTCTAAATGCAGAGTCAAAGCAAAGTCCAGGACTTTTGGTTACCCTTTGGCTTCATCAAGGAGTTGTCCCAGTGCATCCATCTTATGTGACATATTGCTGCCCACAGGTGAGTTGAAGTATCCAGGAGCAGCTGGAATAGTCTTGGGAGGCCCAGCAGGGGCAGCCGGTCCAGCAGAGAACACAAATGATGCTGAGTTTGGTGCTGGGATGCTGGGAGCAGGCTGGGAGGCTGGGAAAGCAGAAGGCAGCGTGACTGACGTCCCACATGTGGTCTGTGGTGTGTGATGGAGAAGAGGGTTCCCTGCAGGGTTGCAAGCAACAGTCACCGCCTTTGGATTGAAGAAATCCAGGTCCAGCTGGTCATTCTGAAAGAGAGGACAAGTAGATGCTCTAAATGGCTGCTCCCCCTGACGCAGAGATGGCACAGTTCTGTTACAGAGGGAAAGAGGTTTACCATAAACACAGCTGCTGGGTGGCAAACAGCAAAGTCTGTGGCCTATGTCAGGGCTACATCTGATCTGTAATTTAAGCAAAGCAAGGGCCAACATCATGGGGACGGCTGGGAAACTGAGCAAGCCAGGTTCAGGGGCGTCTACTCTGTTTAAACACAGCTATCCCGGATTCTAGGGCTAAGCCAGACTGCCCCTCAGCCTGTATGTATGATCACATGCTTCTCCAAGGTGACAGTGTGTCCTGAAACCTCCCACAATGACCACCCCTCCCATCCCCTGAGACCCTCCTTTGTACCTCAAACATGCTCCACTGGTTGTTTTCCGAGGTGTCCTTCCCTGGTACAGGGGCTGGGTCATTCAGGCCTGGAAGGGAAAATAACAAGGAGGTAACTGGAAGAGAAAATGAGTTCCCTTGGCTCTGTTTCAGTACCATCAAACTACCTGATTCAGCTCTGCCAGAGCTCAAGAAACTAATGAAACACTGATATGGGCTGCAAATTTATGATGAGAAACAGAGACTGACAGCACCAGCAGCCAACAGTCACCTCCTGCACACAGCCCTTCTAATGCTTCAGCATTAGGATCCTCCAGCCCTTCTAACCCTTCCTGACTTGCACTGTCTCCTGCTATTCACATCTGGACTCCACAGACAGGCATCCTGCAGGCTCCTATGCACAGCCCCTCTGAGGCACCTTCTCTTTAGCACAGCTCCAAAATCAGGGCTGAATCTGTCACAAACTGCAGCCTGCACATTCAGCATGTCCAAGCACCTCCCGAGATCAGACTGCAATTGCACTCAATAGTTATTTCCTTGCAGCCAACTCTGGGAAAAGTTTTTGATACCGACTCACTGGCCAGGTCCAATATTCAGGATGATGCAAGGGAGTGTTCCCTGGACTCCAGAGGCATCTCACACTTCTTTCAAACCTGGCACAGCATAGCCACCCCGCACAGAAGCAGCCTTTGTCAGGATGGATGGAGCAGCCCTTTTCCAGGCCTCTCAGTGTCTTACCCAAGCACAGGAGCTCCTCATCCAGCAAGGAGAGGGAGTTGGCTGTGCTGCCCTGCTGAGTGGGCGCCGATTCCATTTGGCTGGAGGAGCTGCTCCGCAGTGGCGCAAACGTCTGGGGAGGAGGTGGGAGGATGGGGATTTCGGCAGGGGCTGGGGCTGTGCTGGGGGCTGGAGTCAGGGTGGTGGGTGGCATTGGAGGTGGCGGGGTGCTGGTGACGTCCAGTCCGGCAAGGTCGATGAGGGTGTTGAGATTATTTGTGGAGTTACTCCCTGCAGCGGACAGGAGAAGAGCACTACTAGGAAAGAAGGCAAAAGGCTCAGAGCAAACCCCATGCACAGAAGAAATTAGCAGAGAGATGGTTTAGATATCACAGATCCTCATCTGATCATGGCTTATGGCTCTTTGTAACAGAGAACAGGTATTTGCTGTCCTCAGACCACATAAATCAACCCAGACACCTCAAGAATTCCTATATGAAAACCTCCTGCAACTACTGCTCCTTCTCCAGTGCTTCTTGTAGCACAACACATCTTCTCAAAATCTTTTGAGCTCAGATGAGCCTTTGAGAGATCCTACAGCATTACAGTAAAAGGCTACCCGAGGGCTAGAGAGCTGAGGAAAATTCATACTGTTTTCATTTCATACTTGGGACAGTCTTGTCCCAATAAAATGCTGCCAGGCAGCATCACACAATCCTCTACTGCTCTCCAGGCAGGAATGTTTACGTTACTCCCCAATGGTAACTCTGTCACACACATGTCCAGAGCTTTCAATGGGGAAGCTGAAGTGTAAAGTGGGCAACTGGCCTAAATTCACAAATGGAATTGCTGGCAAAAACAGGAGCAGGACCCCTGCCCAGCTCCCACTCTCCATCTCCTGTGTTTTTGATAAAATTGTCTTCTTATATGTCACTGCTAGGAAACAGGACAAATGTGAGGAGGAAAATGTGAGAACTTCCAGCCTCACAAACTGCTCAGATGCAGATTTGCTACTGATGCCATCAAAGGTTTCAATAATATGGGCTGAGCAATGGAAAATGCAAAGCTGCAGCACTGTTGCTCAAGTCCAGAATTGTTTACCCACAGCCTAGGAACCTTCCTGTCCCCCTCTGATTCACAAACTGTTGGCCACAAAGAACCATCAAAAACCCCTTCACCACAATTAACAAGAAACACTGTTCAAAAGAGTTAGAATTGCAGGATTTAAAAGTCACACAGGTGGCTTCCCAAGGACTCACCTTCCACTACAGACGTCCCAGGCAGATCCACTTCACCATTGATCACTTGCCCCTCTATTGTTTTTTTATAGGAATTTATCACACGGGATAAATTGTCACTGGCCTGCAGAATATCCCCTAAATGCAGGAGAGACAAAAATTACCTCCAAGGTTTCAGTCACTTTGTTCCCGCTAATGCTGAGAGTACTCAGTTATCAACTAAATAATCTAAGAAAAACCATAAATATTTGGCTATGAGCTCCATTATCCTGTCTGTGCCACACTTCTCTAAGCAATACCCTGACCTTTCTAGCTCCAAGCAAATTGCAGTAACAAGTTAAAAATGAATTCAAGGCTGTTCCCCACAGCAAATCCCCTTCCCTCCCAAAGCAGTTGTCCCCCATCATTGTCCCCAGCCTCCTGAACCACCAGCTCTACTGCTCAGTCCTTGCCTGAATTGAGATGATAAAGAGGCAAGGACTGTCCTTTATCTGCTTGCTCAAAGCAACAGTGTTGAGGTGTCTTTACAGCTGGGCCCTTGCACAGGCACAAGTCACAAAAGCAACGAAAAAAGGACAAGTATAGCTCAGTTTACCCAAACTGCTGTCGTTGTCCTCTGTCTCACTGGCCAGCTTGAACAGCGTCCGCCTTTTGGTTTCACACCTTTCATAGAGCTCCTGGGAAGACAGATTGGGACAAAGGGTTTCCTCAGCCAGGAGCCACTGCCAGCAGCACCAGACAGCACAGGACTCCCAGCCATGCACTGGGAAGCCCAGAACAGAGCCCCAGTCTTGCTGTGCTGACTGTGCCAGTGTGGCAGGACAGCCAGGACCCCCCTCCCTGCCCTGTTCAGAGCTGAGCCCGGGGGTCTAAACACAACCTGCATTCCCAACACGCCATCTCTCCTCTCAGTCCTCCCTCACACCAGCACTTATGGACAGCTCTAGTGCCAAAGAGATGTTCATTCCTCGTATTACAGCAGTCCCTAAAAGTCCGAGGAAGAGCAGAATTGTGCTTCAACAATTAGGCTTCAGTTGTGCTGCAACTACCACCCAGAGGCCGCAACCACACAGCAGAAAGGTGGCAAGAACAAAATGTTTCACAGCAACAAAACAGTTTGTTAAGCTTCGTACCATTGTTTCAGGAGCTTGTTGTTAAAAATGCATAGTTTTAAAATTAGATAATTGGCAACCCTTCAAGGCTCTGGGCCTACCCAGTGGCTGTTCTAATTTTTATCCTCCTGATGTTCTCCCAACTCTACAAAATGAGCTAAAACTCTTCCTTTGAAGAGGACGAACCATTTTCTGCCCTATTCAGCCTTTAGTTTAATCCATCCCCAGTGCTGTACAGGACAGTTATGACCTGCAATCCATGTGTCCCTAATAGGATCAAAGACTACAAACTGCAGCTTCCTGATTCTGCCATGCTGCACCTTTGGAGAACAGCTGCACCTCACTTCAAGCATGTGCAAAACTGAGCTACTCCCCACTGAGTCCTTTGGTAAAAGGTGTTAAAAACATGGGTATTTTCTTGCCTGCTGTTTCCAGCTCTTGTTTCTCACCATTGTTCTCCATTTTACTGCACTGTTTGTAATTCTCTGCAAAACTCAAGTCTGCAAGAAGAAAGGACTGATTCAAGGATTTTGGGGAAGAAGGAGCAGTTCAGACCCACCTTCATGAGCTCCCTGTCGGCCTCTGACGACTCTTCTTTGCTGTAATGAACTAACATCTCATTCAGCAGCTTCACATTGTTGTTCACCTCCTCCAGAGTGTGCATGCGCTTTGTCACCTTCTGAATCCGAGCCTCATCCTTCAGGGTTTAAAACAGACAGAAAAGGTGAGTTTCCCTGTAAAGGTCCAGGTATCACAACCACAGGTATTATCAGAGCACAAATCCTAAGCTCTCCACCGTTTTCAAGTCAAATTGCTTAAAACCTGGAAGGCAGGCTGCTGACCTGGACCAATCCTACAGGAGTTTCTTACCTCTTTTACCATGGATTTTATAAGCTTGTTGGCCTCTTGTAAATCATCTGGGTTTTTGCTTTTCAGCAGTTTGGCTAGAAGCTGTAAGGCAAGAAGAGGATGTTCAGGAAACAAATAAAGACCCTTTGGCAAAGGGATCTAAGTGAACAATTCAGGGGAAAAGGGATATTATTACAAAGCTCACACATCTTTCACAGATACAAGGACTTCAGCAGGAATCATTTATGGTTTATTATCTTATATGAGTTGCTGCATTCCTGCTTCTACACAGGACTGTGAAATCTGAGAGTCTTCTGGCACTAGACAGTTATTCCTCCCAGGCAGCATTTTTGGTCCTGTGTGTGAAACATTCTCTGCCCTGTAGGGCTACAGTAGGATGGCAGTTGCACCAGGAATAACCCCATAACGGTAACACAGACAATGCCTTAATGGGAACTTTGGGTTAAGCAGGTGGGAAAAGCAGTGAATTTTGCAAAAGTACACACCAACCCCCCAAAATAAAAGCCACATTATTATTCTTTGCTTCCTTATTCTAAATATGCACTGATTAATCAATTTTCACTAGGGATTATGATACAAATCTTCACTGTACCTTGGATTTCTCCTCATCATCAAACACAGGGTTTTTGGGACGAGGTGGTGGAGAAGGAATCAGGGTTCTGTCTGCAGGAATCACAGGATCAAACATGACGATCCCTGGAAGCAGAAAGGGAACTCCTGTGGGTTGGCACAGTCACACCAGGCAGTGCTCCCAGATATTCCCAGGCTGCTGCCAGAGCCAGCACACACCCTGCCCACTGACACTGCCACGCTGCTCCAGTGAACAATACAGATCCCAATCCCTGAGCACACCAGTGGATTTTCACCTTGATGTTCTCCCAACCCCTCAATACGAGCTCAAACTCTTCCTCTGAAGGGGAGGAACCATTTTCTGCCCCACTCAGCCTCTAATTTAGCCATCCCCAGTGCTACAAGGGACAGTTATGACGTGTAATTTGTGTGTCCTAATAGGACAGGATGGTTTCCAGACAAGAATGGTCTCCTAGGTTGAAGCTTCTGAGCTTTTTTCACTGTGCCTGCACAAGAAATGTGCATCAGCTGAACCAAAGGTACAGCTGCAAAGCCATCTCATTAGAAGAACACAAAAGGCTACTTGGAGGCTCTCTTATTTCACTTTAAATTAGATTTGTTCAAATCATTTAATAACTAGTTCCACCAAAAAAAAAACCAAACCAAAACCAAACAACTTAAAAAAGGCCCTTCAAACCAAAACTAAAGTATTTGCAAGGTATTTAACTAATTCAGTTCAAAAAACCAATCCAAACCAGCCCAAGGCACTTAAACATAATGAAAAGCTTTTTAGAGAATTTCTCCCTTGTTCCATCTCCCCTCAGAGCTTGCCTTGACCCCATTTAATTAGAAGCTGTATATTTTGTGACACTCCTGCTTAAAGCACAGCTCCAGAAAATGCATGAACGAGCAGCTGACTTCCTACCTTGTCTCTTCAGCATGTAATAGGCATCCTTGATTTTGGATTCCTCTGGCAGTGCCACTGTCCAGCTATACAACAATTCAATTACTTTGGACTTCACCTTCTCTGAGACTCGGTCTCCTAGGTACTAAGAGTGGAAAAAAAAGAAGTAAATTCTCCATGTTCTTAATTTTTTTTTTTAAATAAAGCTCAAAGCCAGAAGCTCAGTGATATACATTAAAAGGTGTATGATCCAAGTTCCAAGATGATCTCAGATACACCTTATTAGGAGGGAAAAATGCTCCTCTAACAGATTTGAAATAACAGTGAAGAGAAGCTTTGTGATTATCTTCAGCAAAAAGAAAAAGCAGCTGTTCTGTTGGCTTCAGGATTTTGCTATTTAAAAATTACAGCAGTCAGATAACCACCCCCTCCCCTGTCTTATGGGAGAGAGTCTGGGAATACTTTGCTGCATCACTTATGCCATGGGGATGATTTTCACCAAGTTAAACTGATCATGAATGTCCAGAGACTTAGCCAGGCACTTTTTACACAGCAAGTCAGCAGCAGAGTGAGGACTAGAACTCTATGGTGTGTTGCCAAGTCTCTTGTTTTAACCTCTGCATCCCATTTCTCTTCCACTGTCACTGGAGTTTTGTTTTTTAAAACAACATAGCCCAAGTTTTAGAAGCCCCTGAGTCACAGGAAGGATTAGAACAGCACAGAGACTACATACTGATGGCTAATAAGTACATTTTAATGAGAAAAACACTAAGCAGAGCATGAAAAATCCCAGACAACAAAAATTTAGCTAACAAATGCTCTTGAGTATAGGCTAATAAATGCAGTGAGGCAGACAGAACACTGCAAACATTTTGGATGTTGCCTGTAGCTTATGGATGTCAAACTAAAAGTAACCACAGCCACAGACTCAGGGACTAACCTTTGGAGACACAACTTTGATTAACTCGTTTAAAAAGCGGAACTTCCCGACTTCATTATGAAATCTTCTCCCACAATTCTTCATACAAGCTTCCAGCACCTGCATTCAAGGAACAAAAAGAGGGGCTGAAATGAACACCAAAACCCTACAATAACAGCATGTTCTGCTTACAGGGAAGGTGAAGGGCCCATGTCAGTGGGGGACATATTCCTGCTCCATACAGGCATCAATCTCCCATCTTCAGGGGTGACACATCAGGACTTGGTGTCCCACCCTCCCCCAAGTGTCTCCGGGGCTCTTTTATCACCATTAGGTCTCACAACAGTGAACACAAATCTTGCTGAAGATAACAAACAAAAGCAGCTCAAACTAACCCAGAGTTATCTCTGGCTGCTCTGTGGCTGATGAGCAGGCTGGACACTGCAGGGATGGAGCTGTGCTCCCTCCCACTGTCCACTCCCTCCCAGGGATGGGAATCGGGGCACTCAGCCCCCAGCTGACCCCATGGACACTCCCTGTGCTCCCCTAAGATGATGTAATTGGATACATGACTGGGTTTAAGAGGAGGGGTAAGGACTACCTACTGTCAAGGCTTGGACTGCCTCCCATTCCTGTGGAGACTGGATTTTATGAGCCAGGAGTCTCACAGCAATCTGTGGCCTGGAACAGAGCAGAGCCCTGTTACACACAAAGCAGGCAGACACGATGGAGGATTTTCAGACTTTCACACATTCTGCTGTTTAAATGAAATGTCTTCCACATAATTAAAAGGAAATGCCATTAAGTACTTTTTATCTTTCCATCACAAAGGCTAACAAGAAATTCTCAGGGCAGCTTTGTAAGCCTGGGTGTCTTCATACGCAAGGGAGTGAGGGCTGGTAGTCTGAGCCAGCAATTCCAGATTCCTCCTTGGGAGGGGCCAAACAACTCCCAGCACAGTTCCCAGCTCAGGAAATCACTTCATTTCTCTCGCATTTGTTTCCTTTTTCCAGAATAAAACACTTCTTTCTTAGCTCTCAGGAATGCTGTGAGCCAGGAGGTTTCCTCAGTTAAGCCCAGTGAAGATTTTAAAGATGTGAAGCCCCACCAGCACTGCCAGTGACAACCCCATTTTACAGGCTGGCAAACAGAGGAGAACCCTGGAGCCACAGAAGCTGAAATTAGAGGCAGATTCAGAATTCCCAGTTTCCCAGTGCTCAGTCTGACTGAGCTACTCTGCCTTTCACAGAACACAAACACTTCACAGCATCTTGTCTCTGTTGTAGCCGGATCTCCCTTGTGATATCAGTATATATAAAGAAAAAGTGAATGTTTGATGATGAAATGACACATTTCAAACTGTGAATGTTAATTTATGAAGTCTATTGCAGTTTGGGACACCCACCCTTCAAGTTCTTTGTTGATCTGGTCACAGAATCCAATGATGTATTCCCAGTCTTCTTGCCTGTTAGATGGGTTGGTGGCTTTATCTTTGGCAAGGGAAAGAGAACATATTACCAATCAACAACAGAAACAGTATAAAAGGTCACACATTTCCTAGAGAAAACCATTTGACATCCTTTGCCAACTACAAAAAGGGAGAAAGAAGTTCGCACATGGTATTTCTGTTCAGGTGTGTCCAAGCTGAGACATCTAAATATCCAGCAAGAATCACTGCTTTCCAAAGAAAACAGGTGCCAAATCTCAAGTACTTAGAAACAGGCTGCTCCCATAATCTAAATGAGAGCACAGGATAAAATATTTCAGCTCACAGTTTCCTCTGCCTGAAATGCTGTCTCTTTCTATTTGGCTGTAACATTAAACTCCTTAAAGGTTAAACCCTCACATTTTCTACACAGGAAATTATTTTTGTATTCCCTGGGAGCTTTGCAGAAGCAAGAGCTGGAACATCAGATGTCTAATATAAGTCATTCAGCATTAACACTTGTTTTTGGAGTGTCAGCTGATTTGATAGATGCCTTGGCATTTCTCCTGGGAATTATGAACTGAAATTTATTATTATAAACTGAGTTCTCCTCATAAGTAATAAACACCACAGCCTGTACCTGATCAGGAACTCAAATCCTACATGCTGAGGCCAAGAGATCGATGCTCTTCTGCCGGGGCTATTTCAGGCTCCTGAAGGATCCTCCCTTGGGTACTGGTACCTTGCTGACTGTACTGATTGCACAATAGTGAAGCTATCAGCAGCTTTTTTGTTAGGAATGCATCTTCTCCATGTATTCTACTTAACTCTGATGCAGCACTGATTTTACAGTAGAAAAGATTCCTGCTTTAACCTAATTTTCCAGCCAAGCTGACTGGACATGATGATTTTTCTTTCTTGTAAGGGAAGAAATAACGGGGCTGTAGCTGTAGCTATGTATTTAAAGGCTGGCATTTAAGAAGCCTTCCTCAAAATTTCAATACAATGGAAAGAGATTTAGGAAGTAAAATATTGCTTAGTCAGGCAGCATAGAGCAGGAGGTGAAGGACAGGAAAAAACCCAGCACACATCCCTGTACCTTCATCTCAGAGGGAAGAATAATAGAACAAACATGTGCTGCCTTAGAAAGTGTCATTTTCTATCATAATTCAAACTTTTTTACCTTTCCAGAGGCAGATATCTACTCCAAACCCCAGTCCTACTGCACCCGACCTACAAGATTTGCTCTGTTTTCCTCCTCACTGAATGATGCTTGTAAAGCAAGGGAATTTTTCCATGGTTGCATCTGTAAAATATTCCACAGGGGCGAATCTCTGTGCCCACTGCTGACTTCCATGGGATCCTAGGTGAGCAGAAGGCAGCAGCCAGGGAGGATTAACTGCAGGATCACATCCTGTGGAACTCGCTGAGCTACCAGGCTAGTTTTGAACTCAAGATTCAAGGGAGGTTCAGTTTAAAACACAATTGTTCCAAACATGTGGCACCTAAACCTTATTACCACATTCCCAACTGCTGAACATCCTGGAAGTGTCATGAAACCACAGACTTACAACAATCTAAAGGCTCTTAATGCAAGTCAAACAACACCATGGTGGTTTGGTGCTCCAAAGCACCTCTGGTGCTCAGCGGGCCCGGATGAAAAACAGTCAGTTCTTAGCTGGAGTTAAGGAAGTTTATTTAAAAAACAGAGGAAGGACACAAACACCTAATGACACATAACCAAACAGACTCTGTTGGTTGCACGTCCTGAAATTAGGAAAAATATAACCAAAAAAGTACAAACAAGAAAATGTAGCTGACATTTCTATTTTCCAAGTGTTGATTTTAAAGCTGTTCTGGACATCTCCATAGATTTCTCACAATGACACTGGATTATTTCATGCTCTCATCAGGTTGGGTCCAGACTCATCTAAGTTTCTGCACCAAAAGCTCTCACGTGCAGACAGTGACGTCTCAGAAGGGGAGAGTGACTGCTGAAGGGAAGTGCTGATCCACACAAAGAAAATCCCTGCTTCCAACATCCATAAAACCTCCACGTGAAGTCCTGGTTCATAAAAGTTAATGAGCTTGATCAGAAGTCCTGCCCTGGCTCTGGAGATGGATGTGCTCGCATGACACAACACAACAGGGCACGTGGATTCCCAGCCTCAGCCCAGCCACACAAACACATCCCAGTGGAGCAGAATCACCTCCCTTCACCTTTTCAGGACAGTCCTACAGGAAACTATGTCATGTGTACCAAGGCATAACTTAAAATCCTCTCTTTTTATGCAGAATGCTTAAAGTGTGGGCAAGGAGCTCCTGTGTATTGCTTTATAAATCTGATTCCACACTTATGTGGAAGGATTCACTCCAGGATGGAGACTTTGGTGCTCTGGAATATCAAGTGCTTGCCTTCTCTATTGAAACTGCCAACCAAGGCCCATTTGGTACCAGGTATTTGCTTTCAGAGACACTTGTCCATCCGGTCCCATCCCGAAAATCCCATTTCACATTGGCAACCAAGTGACTCTGGATCAGCAATTTGGGGACAGGAGTCTGGGCACCACCCCAGTCCTCCCACCACGTCTGTCCCAGCTTTCAGACCCCGCTGTGCTCACGACTGAAAAGCTGCCTCACACCTGCCCTGAGCATCAGAGCCACTCAGCCCTCAGGGCCCCAAAATGCTCATGGGGCAACATTCAGATGGATAATTTGATATGAAATAAAGGTGCCTGTTTTCTCTAGAGACGCTGGAGTGCAGAGAACCACAGACCACTGACTGAATGGTAATGAATGCTCATGTTTTCCTGGGTGCACTTCTCTCCTGAAATGAGACAAAAGCCACCCCAACGAAGGGTTTCCCCAGGTCAGGCTCAGCATATGAATTGAGAATGCCCAGCCCAGGCATGTTGAGCCTGACAGTCAGATTCTGTTTGTATCCCTGGGCACAAAAGAATGCTGACCCATGACAAACCAAGGAAAAAATAAACTAAGACAGTCATTATATTTTATCCATCTGTATCTACTCCATAGCTGGACATTACCTGAGCCTGACAGCAGTAGGATACAATAAGCTTCCTTTTGGATGCAGCAGAACAGGCAGTGCTGGAGTCAAACACTCCAGCTGTGTTTGCACAACTGACATTACTTTCTAACCTTCTCCTGTTTCAGCTCAGTGCAGGAGCAGAGCCTGCCAGCCAGGAGGGGACAGCAAGGATCACCTTCTCTCATCCCAGCTGCCTGGAATGAGCAGGACACGCAGATGCCAGATCATGGCTGGCTGAGGCGCAGCTCCTGCTGCAGCGGGAGGACACGAGGATGATGTTACTTCATAGCTCTGTGACTCCACCTGATGCCAGAGACAGGGCAGCAGGAGGCTGCACAGCACCAGAGGAAAAAATCATTGGCAACAAGAAATTTCCCATCTTCCCGTGGCTAGGAAGTTGGCTGTGCTGCTGAGCCATTCCCTTCAGGAAGGGCAGAGCAGGGCACGCTCTCAAGGTTAGCATAGCCCCAGCTTTTGTGATGATGAGACAAAAACCTCAGGGAGGCCCTGGTGAAAGCCCTGAGCTGCACCAGCTCTACCTGCTTGGCCTCAGATTTCTCCAGTAATTCCCTGACAGGGAAGGCTCCGTGCTCCCTCCGACGGGAGGAGTGGCACAACCACAGGAGCACAATCACCACAGCAGTGACCTGGCAGAAAAGCATCCTCCTCAATGAGAGAGCAGCACTCAAGCCTTGAAAAACGTGTGCCGCTCTTGCAATCAGGCTCTGCCATGTTTCTCACGGTGAGTAAGGCCTTTGGAACTCTTCCCTTAGCCTATGTTCAGAATATCTGACTCTTGGGCCAAGTACTGATCACCTCTGCCTTAACTTCCTCAATTAAAAAAAATATCCCCACAAAACAAGCAGCCAGGCAGCTTTCCAGGCTCCACAACCTAAAATATCCTTCCTACTAGAGATATTTTCACATGCAAACTGAACTCAGTGAGTCAGCTCTCCTCAGAGAGATTGCAGGGAAGGGATGTGGGTGTTTCTTCTTGTGCCTCACTGGCTACAATAAAAGATATTGACAAACTGTGGGAGTTCAGAGGAGGAGCAAAAATGGTGAAGGGACAGAAGGGATTGAGCTAAAATGAGGAGGAAAAGCTGAAAACATCTTTCAGTCAGTAACTCATATAACAGATGATGATAGAATGTATGTGTTTGAGTTTTATGTAAAAATACCAAGGAAGAAGGAGAATTATCTAATCTTGCTTATGGAAGGATAACTCCAAGGGTAACAGGTTTTACACTCTGAAGTATTTAGAGTAGTGACCATCTTCTGCTGTTTGCCCAGCGCCTGACTACTTGGAGCTTCACTCACTGCCATAATCAAACAACTAACTATTAAAAAACTAACAAAATCTAGGCAACAAGCTATGATGTGCAGGATGGCCACCCAGGGACAGCAGCAGGAGCCCCTGTGTGTGGAATAGATGAAAACCAATTACGGTTATGACTGATTCATTCAGGAATCACATCCTGATCCGGCGGCGCTGGGCTGGGATCCCACATTCTGCACAGCCAGAGCCCAAAGGCCACGGGCAGCACAGACAGACACAGAGATAAGAGACATTCAGCAGGAGCTGGGGATCAACAGGCCACGGGATTTTGTCCCCTGTCTCTAACCTTCAGGACTGTGTGATAAAACATACCTTATGCGGACAAAGGGGTTTGATACGTTCCAGCCCGTAGGGAATGGATGTCCACAGCTACCCTGAGTCTGCAGCCAGACACAGAGCAGAATCCGTCTGCTTGAAAACCACGGTTGTGTAACACACAAATGCAATTTATTTGGGAAACCAGAGAGCTCTGACCCTCACAGACAGCAGTCAGGCTGCACTCTGGGCTGGCCAAAACCCAGGTAAAGGAGGGGACAGCAGCGACAGAGAGCAACCACGAGCCTTTATGGTCAAAAACCAGCATCAGCTGAGCGGGGCGAGCTACAGACCTGCCAGTCCCTCACGTCTCCCA
>VZRE01002352.1:46336-102203 GCA_013396775.1 Cephalopterus ornatus
CCCGGGAAACCCCATCAAACTCCCGAGCACCCTCCCGGGGCACGTCCGGCTGCTCCCCTGGGAGCTTCCCAGGGAACTCGTGGCCACCCCCGCAGGCACGGCCGGCTGCCCTCCCCGTTCCCCCGGGCACCCCTGGTTGCTGTCCGGCTGCTCCCCCGGGCACCCTCGGCTGTCCCTCGGGACCCCCGCTGGCGGGTCGCGGGCAGCACTTACCCTTCTATCCTGGTCTCCCGCGGGGCTCTCCTGGCGCTCTCTGCGTGAAAACGGCGTTTATTCCGCTCTCCCCTCCGGCCCAGGGCAGGCTGCAGCAAAGTGGCGTTAAAAAATCAATAGAAATAAAAAAAGTCAGGAAAGGGGAGATGTGCTAAGTCAACGCACTGCAACAAGAGCTGAGTATGGCATAACACACTTCACGTTTTTCGTCTAAACTCCCAACCGTTTCACAGGGGAAGAGCCCCCAGGGGCTGAAGCCTCCACAGCAGAGCAGCCAGGCTGCTGAAACCAGGAAACGGCTCACGAAACAGAACGAGCAGTTTGGGAACATTTTCTGCAGCGCTGTGTGGCCTAGCTGGAGACAAACAAAGCCTCAAGTCACTCACTGAGGGTGGGTGGCTCAGAACCGGCTGCTGTGGCTCCGACAGCCCCTCTTGGACACAGCGATGGGGTCAGGCTGCACAAATCCCACTTGGCTGATCCCTTTTGGTGAGGTTCTCAACTGTGATACCCAATGCAGAGGGTACAGTTGTGCCTGCTGCTGAAGAGCACCCAGGAGCCAGCGACGGGAAAAACAGATGGCTCCTGCCATCTCACACCCCGGGCCCTGATTTTCCTTCCCTTTTGGGCCACGGTGTTCCTGTGGGGTCCAGAAATATGCACCAAGAAGACAGGAATAAACCCACTGTAGCCAGACACGTGCATAACAAAATATTTAATGTACCTTTTCTCAAAGGTGGGCACACGTTGTGCTCAGACGCTTTCTGAAAACAGCAGCTGCGAAAGATCCGCTCAGGCAACACAGCAAAACGCCACAGAGTTACAGTTCTACATCACAAGAGAAACTTAAACCCGAATTAAACACGATCTATTCCAATCCCGACTGTAAAACATTCATTTCTTGTCAAAAATGATGCTGTGTAGCTCTGGATGAGCATCCCGAGAGCAGGACTGTCCTAGGAACTCGAGGAGCCAGCCAGCGCTGCAGGAAGCAGCGTGTCCATCACAGACCTTGTGTGTTCACCCGTCCAAGGCCGGCTCGGCGTCGTGGTGGAGCCCGGAACAACCACAGCACGACTCCTCTCCAGTGCTCTGCCTGCTAAAGAGCTTTTGGACTGTTCTGATGGTAAAAGGCACTAGAAGAAAACAAATGCAACCGCTGAGCAGCTTGTGAGGTGAACTGCAGGCAAATCCCCAGTGATAGGATTACCTTGGAGAGAAATCCCAATGGCCAATATCGGGCACAGTCGCTGCGTTGAGTCACTTCACACTGAGCCTCATTGAGTCACTTCACACTGAACGGGAGCAGCAGTTTCCAAGAGCAAATCTGTCCCAGCATATGGGAGAACAAGGTGACTACAGATCTCTGCTCCTCTAATTCTAGGAAATTTAGCTGCTAACTGTGCGTTTTGCCAGAGCAGCAGCAGAAGTAAGATCTTGTCCTCCTAATGGTTCATTCAGCCTCATTTCCAAAGAGAAAACAACATTCCTGTTACAGTCGTTTCCTCCAGCAAAGTGCACATGAGAAACCTATGAGAGATAGATGATGCTGACCAGAGACGAGTGATGAAGTGACTGTTGGATGCAAATCCCAATATTGTCTAGTTGAGGCTGTCATGTCTTTCTCCCTCTCTCACTGGAAGCCCGGGTGCCTTTACAGGCCTGTAACATTTGTGACTCACAGTCCAAAAGGCCCTATGCCAAAGCCCTCCGACCAGGGAGTGTCTCCTCCACAGCCTGGGCCAGACTGGCACAACTTAAACTCCAACTGAGCTTGTCATCTGTTGGGTGGAGGCAAGCTCAGTTAATGCAGAGTGGAGGAAAAAACTATCCCAGAGAGGAAAAGCTGTTCCATACTCCCCAGTGCTGCCCTCTCTGTGGGGCAGCCAAGCTGCACACGCCTGCACCATCCACAGCACCCCAGAGGAACGTCATCTTAGCAGAGCACTGACTTTCCTGTTCTTTCCCACTGCTGAGTTCCCAACCAGTTTCCACATTTTGTGCAGTTTAACAGCAGCTCTTTGACATAAAGTGGAAAACAAGTCTTGCAACGTCCAGGCAGGACGGATGAGTCCCATTTCCTAAGGAAGCCTAGGTCAGCACTGAGCATTCTCTGCTGTGGCCTGTCCCTGCTAAACCATGAGAGCATTCCTCTCACTAGCAGCCAAAAGACAATAACAAACCCAACCTGTTTGTGTCTGTTTTGAAATGAGACATTTCTCTCTCAGAAGGATGTCAGGAGGCTGAGTTCATTACTTCTTATGATGTCTTTCCAAGAAAAACAGGTGAACAATAAACAAAGGCAAGACATTGTTAAGATTTTGAGCAATCTCAGAAGAGCCTAAATAACACAGGAAGATGCCAATAGGATTGAGGCACTTTGAGAAACTTCATTCCCCATTCTTTGCATTGTCTCCTCTGAACAAAACTGCCATTTTTAGAGTACATGCAGCTCACAGCCCCTCTTTGAGGGTCACATATCAGCCTCCTGCCTGACACTGACACTGCTCAGGGAATTTAATTTTACGCAGCTCTCAGTCACCTGCAGTGAAACAGCCACGTTGCACTCCAAGATCTCAAACCACAGCAGACATGAAGTTATTTGGCCTGAGCTTGCAAGGAATCTCTCCAGATACCTCAGCCACCAGTGCAACAGCTGCTTTTTAAAAACAGCCTCTCACAATAGCTCAGGATAAGTGAGCAATGCTGATATGCTCAAAAAAGCCAGGAGAAGTTGCGTCAACGGAATGGAATTGGTCACGCTGGAATTTGGCCAGACCATTTGGGATTAACACCCTGAATACTGCAAAAGAGCTGGGAAAAGCTCTGTGTTAAGAGAAGAACCATGAAACCATCCTCCAAATAACCCAGCACTCTGCCCTATCCACCCCTCACAGGTGACTAAAGTTTGTATGGCAGGGCTCTTCCTCAGAACTCTTCCACACAGCCCAACCACACCCTGCCCAGCTGGAAAACACACGGAATAAAAGAGGAGGAAGAAAATAATTTTCCTCTTTTCCACTGTTACGTAAATCAGAGTTGTTGGTTGGTTGTTTTGTTGGCTTTTTTAACCACTCCTAAAACGTTTGAAACTCTAGAAAAACACTTCTCTGGCTCTAATTCAAACATCCTTCTCTTGTGAAACACCACCACGCTCAGCCAAACAATTCCCATTTGATGTTCATTCCTTTCACTTCAGCTCATCTTGTCAAAACATTTTCATCTGTTAGCACCAGTGTAGGACTGAGGTTCAGAAATGTTTTGAGGCCACTACAGAAATACTTGCTAGAAACATTCAAAGGAGTTTGAATTATTGTTAAATAAATAATAATAATAATAATAAATTACTAGTTTCCACAGGACTTTCCCTTCATTATTCCAACTTCGACTAAATATTTAACTCCATACAGCATTTGTTTACTTGCTGCACTGAAGCAAAGAACCCTGAAGTAAGAATTGGGCTTGTGCGTTGAATCCCCTCAGAGCAGGGCTCTTAACCTGCAGGTTTGCTTGTGAAAAGCGTGAGTGAGGCAATGCAAAGCCAGAAGAGATGCGTGGCCAGACATACTGAGGAAGAGAAATGGGAACTCAGGATACAATCAAGCTCACTGGAGTTAAAGGAAGAGCAAGTCCAGGTCAGCGTGATCACAGAAGACTGTGTTTAAGGTGGCTGAGAATGCACAGCCAGCAAGTGGTGACCAAGCAGCATCAGCTGGCAGCAAAGGAAAGGACAACTCAGGGTCTGTGCACTCAAGTGGTTTTACCTGACTTCACTCCAGCAGGACAGAGTGACCTGTGCAACACCCAGACAAGCAAACAGTAGGCATAGAGCAAGGGAACAAAGCTGTGCGGATGCAGCGCTAGGAAGGAGTGTTGGGTTGGTTAAGCTGCACTAGGCTGGGTCAGGATTCCTCTCTGGGATCCAGGGTGAGCTCAGAAATTCACCCACTTTATTGGGTGCCTTTCCAGAGCACAGGGAGTGGTCTGTTGGTTCCCTTCTCTCCATTAAATGAGTGCTTATGAGAGGCGACAGAGAAGAAAAAAGTGCTCAGTTGAACAGTCTCCAGCAAAGCAGTTCAGTGTCTCCAGCAGAACTGCAGTCGCCTTCTCCTTCTGCTTGGTCCCAGGAGGTGATTCCCACAGGTAGGAGGAGCTCTGGGAGCTCTCGCCTTTCCAACACGCTCATGACAGAGCAAAGCCATCAGTCTCCCCTCCTGAGGGGAAGAGGCAGCCACACACATCCCTGTCAGCCTTCCTTCCTCCCAGTGCTGTCGGGGCTCTTCAGGGCGCACAGGAGGCTGCAGAACAGCTCATACCAGAAGAAGACAAGGCCGGTGGACAAGGCAGCCTTCAGCAAACTGGGGGAAAGGCCCTTAAAGAATCCACCTGAGCCCTCCTCCCGCATGATCTGCCTCATGCAGTCCAGGAAACCCCTGTACGTCCGTACCTGGGAGAGAAACGGCAACAAGGTTAAACAGGAGAACTCCAGGACCACTGGGAAACAACACAAAGATCCCCAAACTATATCACAGAAGCATAATCTCAGCATGCAGCCTGGAAATGCTTTTCTGGCTACTATTATAAGTAAGTGGAAGTTTCAGAGAGGCAGTTTAGAGAGAGTAGGATGAAGGAAAAGTACAGATTTAGCATCAGCAATGGCTTATGCAGATCATTCTAACTGTAAAATCTCTGTGCAACAACTCCATGACTTTAATTTTATGGTACAAGTTTACAAGTCTGTGAAGTCATTATTTCAGATTGTGCTGCTACTGTTTTCCATCCCCTCCGCTCTTTAAGAAGGGACAACTTATGAGTTTTTTGACAGAAAGAAGACACATCTACAGGACTTCAAAGTTTCCAGATTAGCTGTCTGCATGTCACTCTGCGCAGTTTTAACATCCTGTGACACATCAGTGCTAAGAACAAGTACTGCACCTTGCAAGGAAGAGGAAAAGCATCCAACGCAATCAGTTAAGACTTCAAATTCTTATCCCAGAGTTTCTTAGGGTAAAGACTGATTTCCTTCTCAGATCCAAGGAACTTGAAGGAAAAACATGAACACAACAGGTACAACTGGTGGATCATCGCTGCATTCCAGTGCACTGGACTGGCTCCATAGTCATGAAAATCCATCACTTCCAACACTTCTCACCTGCCCAAAGGCTGCCCGAGCGTGCTCAAAGCCACCCACTTGCAGTCGCTTTTTGACCACGTCCAAGGGGTACGTGAGGGTTTTGCTGATGACCCCAGCACAGCTGCCACAGACAAGGTTTTTAATGTTGCCTGAGAAGCAGAAAGGGAAGAGGATAGCAGGGAGGGAAAAAAGAGGATTAGCAGGAGTTGTGACAAAAGATCATAAGAGGTAGGTAAAAAAATCACTTTTCACAAGAATTAAGGTCAAAAAGGTCCTTTGAAACTACACAACATAGTTTGGGCCACAGCACCTCAGTCTGTATTTTCTAGGTCAGGCTCACAATGTCCACTGGAGCCAGAGCCCAACAGCTCCTCTTGGTCCATTACACTGACTTACGGTTTTGCTCTGCCTGGAGGAACCTCACCCCCAGTCACCAGTGAACTTGCTGCCAGTGGATGGAAACATTTTCATGCCCACAGCAAAAGCCTGGTCACTGGATATTTTGGACTCCTGATTGCTCAAACTGACTTATTGTGGATTGGAATGCCAAAAGTTGGCACTGCCTGATGATTTCAGAGGCTTGTGGGAAATGAGTTCTATGTCTTCCCAGAGCAACACGACACAGTTAAAGACCCCTGACCTGTGACAGTTCACTTTCACATCCACTCATTTCCACTATGGTTATTCCATAACAGGAGCTATTTGTAAGGTCCACTGTACTTACTTTGGCAATATCTGTGCAGGGGTAAGAACGAGAGGTGGGAAATAGAGATACTTTTCAGATGCTGCATCAAAAAGGGTGAAAGGACTTAGAACTGAGCTTACATCAGTCACTCAGACTAACATTCCTCCTCCTTCTCTCCCGACTGCAGACATCACTGCCCCAAAGAGCCTACCTCCTTTCTTTCCTTCAGCTGGAATCACCCATTCCGAAAACTGCTGCAGGATGTTGTAGAAGAAGAACTGGAGACCAGCATATGGGAAGATAGCAATGAGTGTGGGGGTCAAACCTCTGTAGAAAGTCCGAGGCCCTTCCGTCTGGTACATGGTCACCACTGCATGGCGAAGGTTGGGATAGATCTGGACAAGGAAGAGCAAACCAAAGGTCAGGTCACTTCCCAGTAATGGGGATAGGAACTTCCCACTGCCCAAAAAACAACTGACTGTTTTCAGCACAAAGTGATGAGCGAGGTGATTTTGCGCACCCTCAAACAGGGTGACTTAGAAGAAACAAGGCACAGAGCCGAGTCCTGAGACCACTTCCATCACAGACGTGACATTTATTTTTGTCTCAACAGCTCTGCTTATTCCTGTAGCACAATTCATATAATGCATATTGTGATTCTACTGCAGGCTAAGTAAAAATCCAGAAATGGCTCTGGTACAAATCTATCTACCTCTGGTTATTACAGATCTAATATATATGGAGACCAATTCTTGCGTAAGTAAGAACATGAAACACAGGTGAAAGGTAACTGGTTTCAAATATCATCCCTTTCATTACCTAAACATGACTCTGTGTAAGTGGAAGGTTTCAAAACCACAGTGTTCAACAGCCTGAGGAAGGGGTTCTATAAATGGCCAACAGGTGAAGTGAACACTGAGTTATCCTGTTAAGGACAGTTTCTCCTTTCTAGATCATCTGTCAGGAGTCAAACGCAATCAGGAGCAGCAAAATATGATTAAGAAAGCTGTGTCAACAGCACAGAGGTAACCTGGCAACAGCACAAACATGGCCCATCACAACACCTGCTCCCTCGTTCTAACCCACAGGCTGTGTGTGCTTTCAAACCTCCTGTGTTCAGACACGTGAAATACCGCTACGGCTACGGGTGATAATCCCAAACCCTGACCCCTCAGCCTCACCTTGGGCTCGCCCTGAGCAGCGAAGCGGGTGCGCAGGGTGTCCACAGGCTGCACTGCCACGGTGGCTGTGCAGGCCGCCAGGCCCCCGCAGACCAGGTGCACGAAGGAGCCGCGGGCGCTGTACGAGGTGACGTTGTGCACCAGCTCTGTCAGGCTCTCAAACGCCATGAACTTCCAGAAACAAACGGACACAGGTCAGGAAGGCGATCCTTCTGACTCACACAGATCTCCCACTCCTCTCTTATTTCACCAAGAGCTCCGCCCCCCTGCTTGCAACCACCTTCACTGTCTGTCCTTCAAAAGTCCTTCCCAACTTGCAACGTGTAAAAGTCACTAGGCAGCCCAGGGAATGCTTGGCATATTCTGGTCTCTGACACTTCTGCTAATTCTTGCATTTAGAATCATGAAAAATTCACTTTAATGCTCTGCGTACCCTGAAGAGCATTTGCTGTGTTACAGACACTGTCTGCGTACCCTTTCAACCACTGCTCAAAAAACTATTGTTAATATTTACAAATTAACAAGAAACATGCTGTGGAAAACAGCCTCATCAGCCTCACTAATTTTTTTCCTAACAAGCCCTTACGGTGACAGCATGAACAAAAGCAAAAAACTACCCTGGCTTGGGACATCAACAGTGTCAGGAGTAAACAGGGCTTGCCTGTGACACCAGATACAGCCAGAGCTCAGTTTGCTCTTGCTGTGCTTTGGGCTGCTCAGCAAGCTCAGGAATATTAACTTAGGAATTATACATCAGCTTTATACAGCTACACATCCTCGAGACTGCCACTGTTTTGTGTCAGCGCGGTGTAAGCCTGGGCCTTCCCACACCTGCCCAGGCAGGGAAGGGAGCAGGGCAGTGCCCTGTGTGCTCACACTGGGCCCAGGTGATGTCAGGTCACCTCACCTGAACAGCTCCGTAGCCAACCGAGAGGAACTGAGCAGGAACATGGCCCTTCCAGAAGGCTCCCAGGCCCTCCTCCCGGAAGATGCGCTGCACAGCTTGCAAGATACTGTGGTACTTGGCCGTGGGGTTTCTGGAGGAGAGCTGCTCAATCTGGAGCTGGAAGAGACGGGAGAAAATATTTTCCATTTCACACTTCAACAAGGTTCAAGCGTCCAATTCAGGAATCCACAACCCTGTCAGCCAGCCAGTGCTCGGATATGACGTTCTGCCATCCTACAGAACCACACCCAGATCTGACTGGGATGTTATTTACGTGGGGCTCTAAAAGAGTAAAAACATGCATGAACGCGAAGATAAGCGGTAGGGATGGGGGTGAAATTCAGTCAGGTAGTGGAAACCACTCACGAAAACAGAGAAAGAGAACAAACTACGAAAAACACGTGATCCCATTCAAAGGGATCCCATTCCCACACAAGTTGAGTTATGTAAGTAGAACCGTTGGTCACAAGACATCCCTGTTACCTTGTGTAACCTGTACACACCGTCGGTGAGCGCTGACGAGCAGATTTAGTGCTCTCTGGCTGCACAAGTGACCTGTTCACCCGGGACAGGACCGGCTCTGCTCCCTGACAGGCCGTCCCACCCGCTGCCCCCGAGCACGCCGCCAGCGAGGTACCTGAAAGCGGATCTTGAGGACATCCAAGGGGCTGATCAGGACCCGAGTGACCAAGCCGGACGCCGACCCTGCTGCGGCCGCTTCCACGGTGGACACGCACCTGGCCTCAGGGTCGTAGCCCACCATGCCTGCCGGGTGTCCCGGCCGGGGCAAGGGGCTGGCAGCCCTCCCCACACACGCGGCTCCGTCCCGCACCGAGTCCTCCTCAGCCTCACCTCCGCCCCACAGCCCCCTCCTCGCCCTGCGGGCAACACAGACCGGCCTCACCAGCACCGCCCGCCCCACAGCCGCCCCCCGCCGCGGGTGGCAGCGGAGCCCCGGTGGCAGCGGGGGTGTCGCGGCCNGGTCCCGCCGCGCCGCCTCACCCGCCGCCGCCGGCTCCGCACTGCGCCTGCGCCGCGCGGGGCCCGCTGGGAGATGTAGTCCCGGGAACGGCGCCCGCACGGGCCCCGCGGCGTGTGAGGGAGCGGGCGTTCGCGGCACCGCGGGCTCGGTGAGGCTGGAAAACACCGCTGGGACCACCGAGTCCAGCCTGTGACCGAACATCACCATGTCAGCCAGACCACGGCACCACGCCTAGTCTTTCCTCAAACACCTTCAGGGACGGGGATTCCACCACCTCCCTGCGCAGCCCGTTCCACGGTCTAATCATCCTTTCTGGGAAGGAATTCCTCCTCACGTCCAACCTCCCCGGGCACAGCTTGAACCTATTACTTCTTGTGCTGTCCCTTGTTCTCCTGGGAGCAGAGCCCGACCCCCGCGGCTCCCCCGCTCCTGCCGGGGAGCTGCAGAGAGGGGGAAGGTCGCTCCTGAGCCTCCTCTTCTCCAGGCTGAGCTCCCCCAGCTCCCTCAGCCGCTCCTGCTGCTCCAGACCTTTTCCCAGCTCCGTTCCCTTCTCTGGATAACACGAAGAGCAACACAGCCCTGCACAGTCCCACGAGCCAGAGCCATGAGAGGGGAAGGTCAACTTACACAACCACGGCAGCTACAAACACTTTCTTGCCTCTATAAAGCACAGTGGAAGCAGGGTTTTCTAAGCTACCCCAGGTACAGCAGCACACCTCTATGAGCAACATGTTCTCTTAACGGCATTGCAATAAAGCCAAGAGCTCCAAAACACACTGCAAAGTTTCTGTACTAACTTCTGGCACAAATAAAGATCTTATCATAGGAACATCCAGGCCTGAGCAACCACCCTGACATTATCATTTGAACATAACAACTGAGAGCAACTCTTATAAAACCACCCAAACCCTCCTGCGGGCCTTTTCCTGACATGTATTACAATTGACTACAACATTCACATTATTCACAGGCGTTTTCTGACCATAAGCAAAGGCTGGGGAGAAGCTGCGGAGCCCACAGACCAGCAGCTCCTGACGTCCCAGCCTGCCTGCACACCTTGTGAGCACAACACAGCAGAGTTCTTCAGGCATCAGAAGTGAAAATCTGCAGGGCACTGATGGAGCAGAGCCAAAGCCACAACAGCCTGAGCCCCAGCTGTGCTCACACCAGCCATACACACACCTTCCTGTCTTCAGCAAGACACTCCGCACGTGTCTGAACAACGATGCTCAAGAGTTCTGAGCATTTTCAAGCCAAAGCACACCTTGCAGCTTTTCCCTCCCACAGCAATTTGATATCATAAAAATATTCATATTTCGGTCAGTTCACTGAAATAACGGACAGATGCTCAAGTGAAGAATTCAATGTATATTTATTATTCACAGTTAATTACTATCTACCAAATGCTGCTGCAGAGTTAAAGGATTAAGTACATAGGCCTTTTTTTATTTAAACACTGATTTTTTTTTTTTTTTAATATATATACACACACAAGACATATGTCTGCAAGGCTGCATGATATACACCAATTCCAAAATAAGGAAACAATCAAATGGTCCAGGTGTAGAATGCCATAGATTCCTTTTCCAATCACTTTACAAAGAGGGAAGAAAGTGAGTTGACAGCTAGCAAGGAGAGGGGGAGAAAGTAATACTCTACAGGATAGCTCTCTCTTTCATTTGCTGGAAAATTAAAGTGTAAGGCAGAGTCCATCTCAGGAGTAAAACACTTGTAACACTTAGTACAAAAAAAGGCACCCTCCAACAAAAGATTGCCCGTGCTCAGGCAGGGCGGGAGGAGATCTCCGCTGCAGGTTTGGATTCGTTGGTGGGGTGAAGGGATCCAGCCAAACGGCCACCAAAGGAAAAATAATGCAACTGAAGATTGGCACAGAGCGCGGTGCGGATTGATTGCCTTCCTTCCGTCCAATTCAACGTCAAACTGCCCCGGTGAGGAGCAAAGGGCTGCCAGAGCCGCCCCTGGGGTGCGGGTGGGGAGAACAGTCACAGTCACACACAGCCTGCTGTGAACGGGAGCTACTCCAACAGTAACACTGACCTGAGGAGGGAGGAGAGACTGGAGAACAGGGATGGCCAACTCCACTTCTCAAGAGCAACACGACTGCAAATGTTCCCTATCCAGGCCGAGGAGACAGGCTGATCACATGCATCACGTAGAGACATTCACTAAGAGCGTAAAGGTTTTTCAAGCACTAATTCTTGAGGTTTCTCTGCGTTATAAAGTTTTCCATCAAAGGAATGTACATTTTATAGAACATGTCAGGGCTATTATTCCTCAAATTCCCCCCTTAACCCTCCCTCCCCAAAATATTCTTTCTCATTTTCCCTGGTCATAACTTTCCCCTTTCTCTTACTTCTTTTGAGGCTCCTGGTTGCAGCTCTCCACCTCTGAGCAGCCTAAGTTGCCACTTGAATGCCTTGATTTTATTTTCCTTGGAATAAGGGAAGTTGAACAGTAAGACAAATCTGAAGATTAAAGCTCCATCTCTGTTTGTAGATTTTTCTCAAGTGTCCATTGATAAAACCACCCTCTTTTACCCCCTTCCCCCAAAGTATTTATTTACATGTAGGCAGAAAAAAACCCCTTTGAAAAGCTCTGGACTGTCCTTTTAACTTAAAAAATAATAAAAAAAGAAAATAAGGGAAAGGCACTATGGAAAAATTACAGAATGTGCTCAACCGTACACCTTTAAGAAAAAACAAAAAAGCTGTCAGCACAGCATTAACAGACTTCAGTTGTACATTGGAGTTTCTCAAAGCAGCTCTGTGACTCAAAAGGAAAAATAGAACAAAAAGCCACGCAACTCTTCTCCCTTCCTCTGCTTGGAAGCTGCTGAGCTTCAGAAGAAAGTGCCAAAGGAGAAGAGACAATAAAAATTAGATTAACACCTCATCTTTCCCAGGCAAGAAGAGCTGAATGTTGAAGGCAAAAGCAGACATTGATGATTTTTGTTTTTTTTTAAAGGCAGGACTGTGGATTTGGTTCTTCTCTCATGTCCCTTCATGTCAAATGAAGACCGTTTGCAGAGAGAGAAAATACCAGCAGAGTTTCTCCCTTTTCCTTTAACTGCATGGCTAGGATTTTATATGGCATTAAAACTTCATGCACTGATGGACAGAGGAGGAGGGGGAAACAAGAAGAGTTGTGGTGGTGCGACCTTAAGTGACCTTAAAACACTCATTCGCGACAAGAGTGGATAAAAGGGGATAACCCAGGAGCAGCTGAGGAAATTTGTTATTTTCATTTTTCTCTCTCTCTCCTTTTTTTTTTTTTCCTTTAAGATAAGTTTTGGTGTTTAAGTTGAACTCTTCCCCCCCCGCCCCTGAAGTTCCGTACTGAGGGAAGGAGGATCACCTCACGGTGAAAGGTGACTCTGGTTTTATCGCCGTGTGATTTTAGGTCACTGGCTGCAGTTAGGCTCTGTATGTGTATTTACTGTTTCTCTGGTTTCCTTAAATAATCTCTAATATTTATCTCTAGATGTTCCGGTTCACTGGGGTCACGTAGTTGCGTGGAAACATGCCCGTCTGTCCGCGGCAGGCTCCCTTCCACCAGTTGGGGTCAGAATTGTCAAGGACTTGGATAAAGTCTCCACGATGGAAGCCCAGCTCTCCTTCCTCTTGGGGATCAAAATCAAACAGGGCCTGAACATATGTTGGTTGCTGAAAGGGGAAAGAAAAACACACACAGAGTGAGAATCACCTTCGGCACTGCAGACAGCTGCTCCCTGGGGCAGGAGCTGCACTTACGCCCCAGTTTAACAATAAACATTTCAGGCTGTTTCGTTTCCCAGCTTCCAACATCTGCAACAAAGTGCTGAAACAGGAAGGCACAGGCTACAGAAGACCTCAGAAAAAAGACAAGTTTCTGTGAAAGAGCTGAAATAAAGAGAGCAGATAATTCTGATGTTTTGCCAGTGTTTTCCAGTCTTTGTGATCCACTGGAAATTCTGTGCTCTATTGCAATACCATCGTCTTGCTGCTTATTCATCCTGTTTTCACCTGGCAGCACAAATACTACTAATCTACCTGTGATACACAAAGTTCCCCCTAAAAACCAGATGTTGGCATTTTACACATTTTCCTTAAAGCTCTCCTCTGTCACAGAAGATTTTGCCTGGTTAGCAAATACTTCCATTCCTCTGCTAACAGTTCATTCAAAATGCATTTGCAGTCTTGAAATCAGGAAGGTCTCTTCATGCTTGTCCGTTTCAGCCAGGTATTTTCTCATCCTCTGTTTATCCCTGACCCAGCAGTGCAGAGCCACATGTTAATTCAGACAGATTGTGGCACAGGGTGCCAACAGCACCTGGAGAGCAGTTTGAATTCCTCACCCTTTCTTCAAGCTAGAACCAGAATGCTGCACGCAGAAGGGAAAAGGCTTTATCCAAAACTGACAAAACATTCAGTTAAACGCAATATAACCCTCTGATTGACCTGGGAAATGAAACAAAACAGAAAGCTGGATATACACAAGCTGCTCTGCTGGCACTTCACAGTAGTTTTTTGGGTTTTCATAACACTGACTAGATCTAAACCAGAGCAGGGATGGTTCCATACGATGTAACCACCTCTTAAGGAAAGCCCAGCACCAAATTCTCACTGGATCTTGAGGGGTGCAGTTCTGGCTATGAACCAGTATACAGCAGAACAGGATCACAGAATTGTTTAGGTTGGAGAAGACCTTTAAGTCCAACCATTAACCCAGCACTTCCCTATCCTTTCTTACTGTGTCCTATAACAGGAGTAAATCCATTTTTAATTCAAAGGAATCATATAATGTTCCTGCAACAGAATCCATAAGCATTACAACAAGCCAAATGCTTAAGCAGCAACAATAACACTTTGCCAGAGTTCAAGGGAGGCCTGGGAGTGCAGGGAGGCTTTGCACAAGAATGCAACTTACTTACCAGCATAATTCTGACTGCAGGATCTAAAGATACACTTCCACAGACAAGAAAGATCTCAGTCAGCTTCTTTCCATCCCTATCCATTTACACTAAAATGCAATCCCACATCAGACTGTGGCTGTAACAGCCCAAACAGCACACTCTACAAGGACACTCCTCTTACCTGTGGCACCTGTTCAATGTCCCGGAGAAATATCTGCTGGTTCCTGGAGACAGATGTGGATCTGTGATAATCTACCAGCTCGTTCAAAGAATTGAACTTCACCACCCAGAGGAAATACTTGCCAGCCCCATCTCTAAGCACCTTGAAGTGCTGCACATCATTTCCAAACCTGTGTGGAAAGAATGAAACACACAGCAAAGCACATTATTAGTCACCGAGCACTCCTCTTTTGGGGTCATCAGCACAGAGTTTGGAACGAAAAGGTCCTTCAGGGCACAGTGAAAACTGTCAATGACATTGATAACATAGATGCAACCCCATAGCTGGCATCCAGCACACGCATTTCTTGATGTATGGCGTGTGTGCAGTCACCTGTGTCCCTGAAAATGGTGCAGAAAATCCCAAGGACAAACGCCATGGACTTTGCAAGGTCACATTAACACAGCTGCATCCTGGTACCTTCCACTTCACATGCCCAAATACATGATTTCCAAGTCAAACAGCACGAGCTCTTCAGTTTAGCTCTTCACACCCAGCAATTTCACAACTGACTCAAGCCAGTTTCAATTTGTGTTACTCCTGCCATAGTCCTGTGCTTGTCCCAGTCCCAGTCCCTCCCTCCCACAGCACCACTGGGTACGTGCAACAATGCAATGCATAAGCACCAGTCCCATTATAGGCAAATTCCTGGGAAAACTTTGCCATGGGAAGGGTAGGATTGTCTCTTTTGGCAGCCAGTGTGGATTTGTGCAAAGGATTACGAAAAGATCTCTCTGGTCCTTAAAAAAAAAAAAAAACAAACAAAAAAACAAAAAACCCCTGACAAAAAATGCTCCAAAAACCCACAAAAAAAAAAGCCCCTCAAACCCCAGAATGTCTGAAAGGTGATGCTGCACACATAACAAAGCAACTTCAGTTCTGTGTTAACAACTTTTTCTGACAAATGATAGCGTTCAGTTGAAGCTACATTTCCAACAGTTTTATGCTGAATAAAGAGGAACTCCAGAGAGGTCCATTGGGATTTTCCAAACGAATGGCACATCATGGTATTTTTACTTCAGCCTAAAACACTGAAAACAGAGGACAACTGTCCCCACTTGGCAGGCACAGCTTCCATAAATTGGCTGGAGAAGCAGACACTGCTTTGGCTACAAAAAGGTGACATGGAACAACTTGTGAGAGCTGCCTCTGCTCTGCCTTCCTCAGCCTGGGAGCTTCTCTCACCATTTAAAATCCTACAGATCACCGTTTAGGAAAAGGACTTTTCTAAATTATACAAATAGAAAAAACCCCACACAACCGAGACATTACCACCAGATGGCAACACTAAGCTGAACAGGAAGGCAGAGCTGTGCCACTGTAACTTTCTGTTTCTTAAAGGAATGCACTTTCTGGAAATGAAGCTTCCATTCATATCTAATATTCCAGCTCAGATGACTGTAACCAAGACAGAAATATAAACATCTCTAAAATCAGGGGCCTTAATCCAGTTTGTTGGCATGACTCAGTGCTGCTGTGCAGGAGGACAAAAATTTGGTTACAGACCAAAGATGACCAGAAAAACAAACAAACCTTGTCCAGACAGATCACTGATAGCCACAGAAAATACAGCCAACCAGGAATTGCGTATGAATAATAAAAAATGTTGTTAGGATCCTAAAGAAAATTTTGTTTATTAATGGTAGGAAAGGGAAAGATTACAGAAAATAATAAAAAAAAAAGCCAAAGTCAACAAACTCCCTCTTATCCCCATCCCATGTTAAATTACATCACATGCCCTTTCAAGTTCCTAATGCCTCTATTATACAGTGACTTCAGATCACAGAATCACAGAATGGTTTGGCTTAGGAGGGACCTTAAAGATCACCTGATTTCAACCCCCTGCCATGGGCAGGGACACCTTCCACTAGACCAGGTTCCTCCAACCTGGCATTCCAGGGATGGGGCAGCCACAACCTCTCTGAGCAACCTGTGCCAGGGCCTCCCCACTCTCACAGAGAAGAATTTCTTCCTAACCTCTCATCTTAACCTTCCCTTCTTCAGCTTCAGGCATTCCCCCTTGTCCTGTCACTCCAGGCCCTTGTCCAAACTCCCTCTCCAGCTTTTCTGTAGCTTCTTTAGGCACTGGAAGGGCATCTCAGGTCACCCCAGAGCCTTTTCTTCTCCAGGCTGAAATGTCCCAAATCTCTCAGCCTGTCTCCATGGGAGATTGGTACGTCAGGTAGCAGAGTGTCATGTGGGCCATAGGTAACTCTCCTGCTGGTTAACAGCTCTTACTTCTAGTAAGGTTATTCAGGGATGAGAACTGCTCCTCTTCACTTGCCTGTTACTCCCCGCTGAGTTTCTCTACCCATGTGAAATGCACTCGTGAGAATGAAGGGGCCTCTGATTTCACAGCTCCATGCCCTGACACATGCCTGACAACAGGAGTATCACCAAAGCACCAAGCAGAGAAAAATATATTTGCAAATGTACTACATGGAGGGAAGATAAAGTAATAACTTGTACTGCAGAGGAGGATGGAGGAAAATATGTCCACACTGGGCACTTTGTGGCTGTAAGAGAGAGAAATGGAACCCACAAACAAGCCAACAGACAGTGCCTGGGGACTACCTGAGCCCTGTGCCACCAGGTCAGTCCTGTGGGATCACTGCAAACCAGAGCACAGGTATTTGGTCTCTAAGACAGGGAATAAACATCACTAGAAGAAGAGAAATGCTGCGGGGCACGCATCTGGAAAATTATTCCTGCTCCTCAGCATCGACAATTACCTGCCCTTTGCTCACCAGTCCAAAGGAGCAGCAGATCCCTGATTACCACATAATTGCTTCTGGGCATGACTTACTTGACTGAGAGGGAGAAGTCCCCGGGAGCACTCTCACTCTCCCTGATGAGGAAGGCACCATCATGTCTCTGTTTGCCCAACATCTCCTCAGCCTTCGCTCGGGGAATCTTTCCAAAAAACCACCTGTGTAGGGAGGAAAAGAAAACAAGAGGAAAAGTTAAGAATTTTAATCCTTTCATGGAAGAACCAGAAACAGCACAGCTGTCGAAGGAAGATCATGTCTATGCACTGATCCATCCTGCACAAGTGGAAAGTGCATTTTGTATCAGAATCAATTTCTAGCCTCTTAGATCAGGTGGTAAGACACAACTGCTTCAGCTGAGAGAATCAGTATCTTCATCCAGCAGCTGTTTGCTCCTGCAGCTCAGTCCAATCTTCCTGAGCCCTACCAGAGTACTGTGGTCCAAGACAAGTATCATCTGTCAGAAAGCTGAGGCAGGTGCCAAGAGAGCAGTTACACACAGAACAAGTGAGAAAAGTTCCTTCAAGGTCTCTGCTTCATTGCAGAGGAGCCTGAGCCAGGCATGCAATTCCGTTACAGGGAAGATGCTGGTGGGTACTTGTTTCAGAAGACTCTTTTCTTGCTTTCTCCTACAGGCAGGACAATCCAGCAGCTTTCACAGAAGGAGTCACATGAAGTAGCTGCCTCGTGGAAGCCACATCCAAAATTCTCACCAGCCAGAGGCCAACCATGACACTGAGGCTGAACCTCCCTCGGGCCACCCCATCGTCAGCACTGACCAAGAGCCCCAGTCACAGGATCCTCACCCACACCTACATTTGCATTTCCAGACCAAACCAAGATTAAAGCCAAACAAGGGCTCGGTGGCCTGTCACATGGCATGAGAAGAGCAGAACCATCTTCACAACTAAAAAGCGGAGCTTTCAGTTCTGGGTAACAGATCACACAGGACAGCAGCACTTACCACAGCCCATAACCACACAGAGGACTGACATCAGAGGAGGGCATTTCACAACAAGAGCTCTACTCACACTGTCTGCAGAGAAGGGTTTGGTGCAGCAACAAGACAGGAGTTGCAGAATCCTTCCCGAAACAGCTGCTCTTAAGAGAAGTTGAGGCTTTCATGAAGTCACAAAGTCACCAGATATTTCTGTTTAAGAGGAAACTATCTCTAGGGGTGAAGGAGGACTGATTTCTTGATTAACAGACATGTTTAACTTGCTTGAAGCTCTTCCTGTGTACTTTTTAACCCCCAGAATGGAAAGGAAAATCTTTCTTCCTCAACCATCTTATTTCCAGTGACAAAGAACTTCATGGCATTTTGTACTTTCTGGCTGGTTTAGCACCTGTGCTGCTTCTGGGTACCTCAGGTGGTGGCAGAGCTGCCCCTCACTGCATTCTGCTGCCTTCAAAAATCAACCAAGAGAACCCATTACGTGAAGCTCCCTCAGAATTCAGAGGTGATGTATTTTTTCCTGGGCTTTTGGCACTACTGTCACAAAGAAAAGGAAGTCTTGAATTTTGCCTCCGCCAAATGTTACATAAAGCAAGCTTTACATAATGATTTTAGATATCTCGCCATATTTCTTGTTTACAAAATGTCTTAATTCCTGTTTAGTTCTCAAATATTTCTGAATTAGTCACATATGACTTGAAAGTGAAAGCCTCATCTTAAAAAAACACAAAGAAAAAACCACCTCACTCATGTCTGTAAAACAGAAGGAAAGCCTGAAAGAGCTTAACAGAATCCTTCCTGAAGGCTCAGCAGTACACCCTATTTTCACCCCTAAATTTTACTGAATCACTACAAAGTAGAACTGTACTATCTGATTAAAAGAATTACCAGTTCCAAAGTGACAATATCAAACTCTTGAAGTTTTCTGCCAGCTGCTTCTAAGGCACTTTGAATAGAGAGACTAAAAATCTTTCACAATTCTTGAGCTCCCTTGCAGTTTTACAGCTTCACTGCCCCATTAGCAAGAGAAAAAGAACCTGGCTAAAAAGACGAAAAGAAGTCCCACAGAAGAAAGAAACAAAGCAAGCTACTTTGCAGCACTAATGTCTACTTTAGAACACACTTGTGAAGCAGCAGAAGTGCTGTGCCCATATGACTCTTTGCTACAAAATGTCTGGAAAAATGAACAAAAATCACAGCATGTCAAAAATCCTGCAAAGAGAATTAGGCAAGGTGACCACGATGTTCCCAGAGCTTCCCTGCTGAAGGGCCAAGCCTGATAACTTGTCTCCAACTAGCTCTGCAATGGAGGTGAAACTCAGCCAGTCAGCACTGCAGAACCAAATCCAGGCATTCCTGCTGATGCTGCAGAGCCAGAGGGAGATGCACTGATTGGTACAACACAGGTTCTCATTGCTTCCAGCCTCCTTTCCATCGGCAGTTTGGCAATTCTTTTGGCTTCACTTCCCACAACCATTTCACTTGGCCCATTTCCTCCACAGAAATCACAGAGCTGCAAAGTGAGACCTCAGCAACATCCCCAGGACAAGCTGATTAGGAACACAAACACCTGAGACAGCCTGGATCAGACTCGGGGTGCTTCATAAACAGCAAATTTTTCCTCTGCCCCCTTCAGGAGAAAGGTGTCCTGCCACTGAACTCTCCGCTGTGCCTTCACAGGAACCTCCCTGCCCAGAGCTTCCTGTAGCTCCTCTCTGAGTGTCCTCTATCTCTGCTCACATCTTTGCTTTGTTAACTGAGGTGGCAATTCAGATTAACCCTTCAGAGCCCAGGGGACTCAGCTGGTGACCCACAGGTACCACATTTTCCTTTCAGCTGGTAGCTACAAAAGCAAACTGTAAGATTTGCAAAATGCAAGAGGAAACTCTGCATTTAATACCAGCTGTGTGGTTGGAGGATTTCAGTCTTAGATCCGCAGAGAGGCTTTAAAGCCATTTTCAGTCGCTTTCTTCCCAAAACCTCTTGAAAATGATTTCACAGTAGTCTGAGAAAAGGAACATTCTCTTTGTGACTGGTCAGCTGCCTGCAGTTTGCTTTTTATATGACCTGTATGACTAGAGAGCTCTGCATTACAGCTAAGCCAACATTATGCTATAAAAACTTTTGCATAATTTCCCAGGGTTGTTAACGCACTAGTTAAGACTCCCAGCATTGCTGACACATGGAGCTGGCTCCATCCAGATGCCATCAGCAGTTTAAACATCTTCAGATAAGATCAAATTAGCTATGCTTAAAAACCCACGTCCAAATTCACCCACTTGCAGGCTCAGATATTGTTCATTCCCTTTTGATACCAAAAAAAGTGAAAAACTGACAGCTCTATCCCTCTAAAACAAAATACCAGGGATGATCACAGAATAAACTGATCATCACAGCAGACAACACCACAGTACAGCTCAAATGCCTGCAAAACTGTTGTGAGAAGATGCAACCATCAAATCAATGAGAGAGAAATCACAATGTGAATTTGTGGTCCCCAGTGGCACAATCAGGGTAAACAAGGCATGTTACTGCAGAAAACAAGGCTTTAAACAAGTTCAGAAGTTTCTTGTGTGTCCTTGCTCCACTTTCCACTTGGTTGCACTAAAGTATTACACTTCTCCCTTCTTGGGGCACAGCCCCTCAGAAGCTTCCTTCTGCTATTTCAAAAGAGCCCTCAGAAAAATAATTCTTGATTGCATTTAACTGCAGTATCTTCATTATATAATGACAGTCAACACTTAAATCAATCATCAGTTTTTGTGAGCAAATGAAACACTACAGCTCCTTGTAGAAACCTTGATTACAGGTTTTGCTGCTCCCTCCTAAACCCTTTGTCCCCTTTGAATCTGTTACCCAGAGCTTGCTGTTTTGTTGTTCAGACGTTGCAGGATCTCAAGGGTTGGCAGAACCAGAGTTCAGTAGAAAGACGGCAGAAATACGTGAACTGACACAAAGAAAACACCCAGTCGTGAAATGCTACTGTTTTCATATGCTGGATTCACTATATCCAAGAGGAGCTGTTCACAGCAGTTACTCAAAGGCAGCTCCCTGGAGCAGCAAATCAGTGCAAGGATACTTGTGTGACAGCACCTAGGCTTTGAGGTTGGCCTGTTTGGTGAGGAAGGTGTTGGATAGGACTGTTAGAAGTCCTATCCAACCTAAACAATTCTGTGATTCTATACTGAGGATGTGACAGACGTACTACAGGTTCAGCCCCAAATATCTTTAAACGGTTTTCTGGTGAGCTGTGAATGCCACGATTTTTACCTTTAGCTGCTCAGTGGGTAAAACAGAAAATCACAACAAAAACACAAACCACTCTTTTTCTGGGGCAGTGGTTGTGCCAACTCTCTACGAAAGAGTTTTCTGCTGGTTTATGCCTGATAACCCCAAGGTAGCTCTGTCTGACCCTAAAAAACACCAGAAAAGCTTCCCAAAATACCCTGCTATGCAGCTGCTGTGAAAGGAGTTACACAAACAACAGAGACAACTCAGCAGCCATCCTTTACCTGCCCCTACATTTGGGTAGAGCTGTAAGTTACATTTTAGCAGAAAGCTTCCTTCTGTCGGAAAGGATGTGCAAAGTCAGACCAAGGGAGCCTCTCCCCAAAGCTCTACTTACGGATGTGGTTTCATTTCTATGTAGTTCTTGGGAATGAAGCCGTCTTTTCCGTTGAGTTCTGCCTTGTACCAGTTCTGATCGCATTCTTCATTCAAAACCTGGAGGAAGCAAACAAAGGTTAAGCTTAGCACAGCTCAAGAGACAGCAAAACTGATGAAGGTACAAGGTTATTCTTCCCACCCTTCTTTCAAAACTGTTCCTGTAAGATGAACCTGTACAAATGGTGGTGGTGTCTGTTCCCCTCCATCTCAGGAGTGTTCAGAGCTGTCATGAATAAACACAAGCAGAGGCCCAAGCTGGATACAACTGGCAGTTTCAGCTGGTTTTGCCAATGCAAGTAAAAACCAGCTTCAATCAGACTTCTCTGTTGAGCACATTTTACATTAAAAAAGATAAACACAATCAAACATCAAATACAGATGAACAAAGTTTCTTCTTTTTATTTTCTCAAGGGGATACTTTTCTTAGTATGATTTTAAAACGAATAAAAGATCACGGGTCACAAGAGAGGAGCCACTTGAAAAGGTAGCTTTGAAAAGCACAAATTGATACTTCAAAGCAAACTTGCTCTAAGTACTTTAGTGCTTTATTTTTCATTGAATTTCTGTCAATAGGCAAGCCTGGTACACTGACTGAAAGAAGTCTTCCCAATATAGTTCTATGTTCTGTAAATAAAGCCATGCTATAGTTTGAAACTTCCTCTCCTCAAGATGATTTTATTTGGTGTTAGAAGTAAATACCCCAGGAAACCTGCCCCCTTTCTCTTTAAAATTAAGGACCACAGCAAAGGTTTTCCTCGAGCACTTTCATTCCTTCTCAGCTTTCTCAGGAGGATCTTTAACTTTGCAACAGTGGCCAAGAAAACGCTAGATCTGAGTTAAAAAATAGGAACTTAAAGCCTCAAGTCACAGAAGTATCACATGATTAGCATTGCCTGAGTGCAGGAAGATGAGGAAATGCAAAGAGAAAGACAACATGAACACAGATCCACAGATCACACACTACACACACATGCAGTTACAGTGAAGATATCCTGAAAAACCCCAAACTAACTCTTTTGCAATGTCACTACATTTGTTTATTTGAAGGACAATGAGAGGAATTAAGAAAAAGAGAAAGTAAAAGCAGACAAGAATTTGCAAGGGCAGGTCTTATTCTTACAGTTGATTGAGAGTGCTTCAGAAAATTAAACTCTAAAGATCAGATCTGCCTTTCAAAAACATGTGACACACCAACACCCTAAATCTTCCTCACTGCTGACTGATAGGTATGACAGAGAAAAGCCTCAACACCTACTGAAATGAAATGTGGTAAAGGACAAAGAGAGCAAAATGTGAATCTCCCCAGTGAATTACAATGGTAATAGTTACCTGGATGCTCCTAAATTCCCAACCCAAGAGGCTGATGGGATGTGCATTCCCCAGGTGCCAGCACTTCCACAGTGGAACTAGCACAGTAGCAGGGATACATCTACAGAACTTCAGGTGAGCAAAGATATGCACCTTTATGGCCCGTTTCAGGATATTTTCAGCTGAAGAGACTTTAATACTGAAAAGTTCCCATATACTTTCACATGGATGGAAACATTCAAGCTGCCATTGGTGCAGTTACTGCTTTGGGCTTCCCAGTATTTATTTACAAGCTCTGTTCCAGAGAGCACAACTGAGTTCAGTCACTAAGGAGGGATAATCTGAGCATAGGTCACAAGCAGTTCAAGCGTGGCTCTGTTACAGGCTCTGAGGTAAGAGCTCACACGGGCAGAGCTGACATGGATCAGCTGATGTTCGCTGGGCTGCCTTGGAGTGAGCAAACAAACGTCCCACCCACTGCTCTGCCCGTGGGACAGCGATCTGAGCAGAGCTGATTCCTCCACAACATGGAATAAAGGTGTGTGACATCAGCAGGAGCGCTGGGATACTGAACAGGGATGACAGAGATCAAAAACAGGTGTGTAAAAAAAGTGAATTGCAGAGAGACCATGGAGGGCAAAAGCTGAAGCCCAGATCTACTACTCAGTCAAGATGCTGGCACATGGCTTGAAGGAAGTTTGGCTGTTCTGTACCTCAGCTGCTTTCACCAGAGTCATTTACAATACAGCACAAACACGACACGTTTTGATGTGATTTCTCATAAGCCAAATCTTACACAGCAGTGTGCATTATCACCATCAAACCTTTGGTAAGATCATGTACTACAGACTGGTTTCATTACCAGAGAGCAGATAAGGCAGACGGTAGTCTGTTTTTCCAAAAAGAACGGGTAAATTGTAGTTTCATCTGAAGGACATTACCACATTTTTGTGCTTTTGGCAGTAGGTATTAAAAATTATCAGAAATCCTAATGCCCAAATATAAATTATTTTAATGAGTTTTATCTTGCTCTGAAGATATGCTAATAGATTTGGAGGAGCCAAATCACATGGGGCTTGGGGTACTCATTAATGCCTGGCCTGAAGCCAAAGCAGTGCTGAGGGATGCATTGAGCTTTGTGACCAGAGTAAAAAAATAGCTGGATAAAAGGCAGAGTGAGGTGAAGTGCCTACACATCTACACGTACAACCTGTTCAGGGGACTTCTGCTGCAGTGGGGAACCCTGCACAGCTCCCCCCCTCAGTGCCTTTGTTTGGTCCCAGGACTTTTTCCTGCTTCACACCCAGACTGCCGTTATCTGCACAGCCTTGTCCTTTCTAGGATCATTTTAACAAGCTGTCACAGCTCCATTCACACCCTGGCAGACATCCAACTCTCCATACCCTGTGTTATGGACCACAGAGCTCACACACACACAGTCAGCCCTGTAAACACCCCTGTTTTCCCCTTTCTGACTCTTCCAGAGGCTATAGAACACGCTGTTTTCTTTCCAAAGCCCCGCGTTCCTGTATCATTTCAAGAGGAGTCACCTCCCCAAACAGAGATCTACAAAATCATTTTTTCTGACAGTGTCAGACACCGCTGGAGCTGCTCCCAATGCTTAGTCAAGCAAAACTGACTTGCACTGAAGTGCCTCAAATTCAGGACAACTTTGCAGTCACGTGCACAGGGCTGGAATTCTGGTGGCTGCTATGAAGTTATGTAGTTATTACCATGACAACTGCAGAACAGTCCTGTAAAATTTCAGCTTTTTAAAAAATCTTATGCCGCTAATATCCATCAGTGAAATACAAAATAAAAAGTAAGTCAGGAACACACATAGGAGCCCTGTGCACTGATGTATCTGCCCTTGATGTTTACACCTGACATTGCTCTCTCTTAAGTCTTAAAACCACCAAAATGAAAGAACACACTTTAAATAACTAAAACATCTTCTCTGCAAAATCTTTTAAGAAAACCATCCAGCAAATCCATCTATCCCATATCTCCAACTGGCCTCCAAGTGATTTCCCGATAATAATTCAGATTAAAATTTATCATCTGCGTACTTAAAACACAGTGCTATGCCTCTAAGAAAAATATTTATTCTGAACTGAACTACAGAAAGATTTCCTGGTCTTAGCAAAGCCGCAAAATTTAACCTAAGTACCACATGCATCACTGAATTTTGCTTTGAAAATTTCCCCAAGTACAAATAAATGAAATTAAGTCACAAAATTAAACTTAAAAGATTCTGGACAGCCTTCAAAGTCTGCAGAACACCTAAACCATTTATCTCAACTGTTCCAAAGTGCTGCTCTTTGGATAGGTCAAAACATAAAGCATTCCTTTGCATCCAGTCCCTAAGGCTGCCATAGATCCAATCACTCTATGCCAGAGTGACTCTTCCTTTCACACTGGGGCATCTGTGCCTGAGAGGAGGAAGGAGGAAGGATATTTTTAGCCCCTGCATTTGAAGCTGCCATGTGATGTCCTCAGTCTGCAGTCGGCTCTGCTTTACAGTGAGTGAGAGGGGCTCCACTGCTGCCGGGTGGGTTCCCCAGTTTGATAACACGTCTCTTATCAACAAAAGCCCATCTGTTCCCATGGAAATGGAGAGGAGGCACCAGGGAAGAGTCACACAGCGAGGCAGTTCCCAGGTTTTAGTTAGAAGAGCTCACACACATCAAGCATCCCCGGCCATGTTCAATTCCATCCCTAGCGAATATTTCCAAGCACAGCTTTTCCACTCTCGGGAACTGTTGTACACCAGATTGAGCATCTCAAAACCTCAAAACAACTTTCAGAAACACACAGGCACTAAACTGGAACATAACAAGCAACATAACGTCCAAGATCTGGCTCAACTCTCAAGCTGACATGATGCAAATGTGAAACCAAACATAATGCCTCGAACATTACGTGCTTGTGAGTTAAATTAATCATCATTCTTGGGTTTTGGAGAGACAAAACCCAAAAAAACATACTAAGAGAGGGGTCTGAGTGTTGGTTGAACCTCTTCTTTTCCCTGAACTTCAAGTTTTTGGGATTCTTGCTGTGCTCACTGAAACAGAAAGTAACTCAACTTCTGCAGTACGACCTGTGAGCTGCCAATGTGGTTTTCCTCCTCCACAAAGTTGCACTGACACTGCCAAAAGAAAATAAAGCAGTATATTAAACACATTCCCAAAGTCTCAGGAAAGTGCTCACGACACTCAAACTAGGGCAGGAATTAAAATTTATAAAGTGAACAAATGTTTCAAAGGCAGCAATTCTGCAACTGAACTTCTAAGCCTGGGAATTCCTTGTCCCAGGATGGAATGGCCCTTGGGAGGAGGGTTGTCACCCTCAGCAGAGGTGCTTTAATACAGCTTCTCATTTCAGAGAAAAACGGCTCATTTTCTGCTCCAAGGAGAGTTATAAACTAGATACAAACCAGCAAGCAAAATCAGCTTCAAGGCAAGCTATGCCTGGATTCAGCAGAGCAAGTTCACCACAGTCCGTTCTGTAACATTTTGGTTCCCTGCAAATTTACTGTAAATGGCACCGCAGGATATTCAAATTCATCACTTCGGGGTTTTGCAAAGACAACCCAAGACAGGGCCTGGTCACCTGCAGCTCCCTGTCTGATCCTGGCGTTGAACAAATGAATCCTCCTCCCTCTGGCTGCCTGTCACATCAGAAGGTAGCTGTGCAGCAGAAATGGCATCTTCAGGGAACCTGGAGGAAGCTGCACATCAAAATGGCACTGTGATTCAGGCCACGCCAAATCAGTTTTTCTTTTCTTGATTTACTCGTGACACACAGTACAGTTAATTTTAACTGCAAACTTTCAGTGTGAAAAGATACATTAGACAATTAAGGTGATTCAAGAACACATAACTGCTGAAGTATTTTAGGCTTTTCCTTCGATTCAATTTATCATAACACACAGGGAATGCAAAATACCCACATTTTTCAGATCAAAACCTAAAGCACCACCTTTGGACATGCTCTAAGATGGTGCATACTCGCTCTCTAAGTGCATATAAAAGCTGCGAAAATACTTAATAACCACTGAGCAAATGTTACTGAAAAGAGGCAGAGAAAGACTGTTTCTTAAATTGCACTCAACTACCAAGTGTTATAATGTAATACTCAAATAATGGATGCAGATTATACTGTAATGCAGTAACGTGTTATGGATACAGGTTTTCATTCTCACTCGCCCCAGTTCCATTTATCACTATAGAAATACTTCTTCCACCCATATCCTTCTAAAAGCACAAAAAGAGCACAAAATACAAATTCAAAGTAATTTCAGAAAGTCTTCCCACCACGACAAACACAAAGTACAGGGGCCTTTCTTCCCCACTCCTCAGCAGTGCTTTTGTCAGAAGCCTTCTCTGAAGTGACCACTGCTACTTCAACACTGGACTTTGCACACCCAGAGCCTTTCCCACAAGAGCCAAGCAGCTGGAAGGAGGCAAGGAGAGCAAATTTTGAAGCTGTTCAAAGATAAAGGCTGGTGTCTGGGTTACACACTGCTGTCTTTGGTTTCTCTGAGAAGAAACTACATCTAAGTTATTTCCATTCATCTTGAAGGGGGCCTGTGAACTAGTCCAAAGCTGACATGACAACAAACCAACACCAACAATCAAAGTCACAGGACACGGCCACTCTCGGATCTAAGCATCTCTTTCCAAAAATCTATATAAAAATGTCCTCCCAGTCTATTGCACAAAACTACTCATCACTGGAGGTTTGTGCAATATAAACATTTACAGATCAAGTCAGGATTCCCCTGACCTTCAGACAGGGTTGATGGGGAGAAGGAGCTGGGTAAGATTACAGGAAATGACGTTAATTACTTGCAACTGCATGAAATAAAGGCAAGTTGTCATTACAATTCTGTGCAATATTTCACCATGCAAAACTCAAATCCATTAGGAGCACTGGCTACAGATGTCAAGAAATCCACAGCAGCACTGCCTGGCAAGCACAGCAAAGTCTATTGTGACAAGGCTAAATCCACAGAGATGACTGAAGCAAGGAATTAGCACTCAAACCTTTTCAAAACCACCTTTAATTTTTTACTTTTGTAGGTAACACAAGAATACTTGAAGCAACTTTAAGTTAGCTGAGGCACAGGTCTAGCCACAAGGACAGAATTCAGCACAGACTAACTCACCCTGCCTCTCAGGCCTTGCAAGTCTTATACTACACCATGTCCCCTCCAGCCAAAGTCTTCAGTTGTGAAGACTTATTTGTTTAAGATAATAGGAAAAAGAGAAGTAAAAAAAGAACAATCTAGACACCAATTCTCTTTCCCTATGGCTCACCTTTTTTGGTTTATGTGGCGCAAAGATGGGAGGAAAAACGCCGGTATTTTAAAGTACGTTGCAGTGAGCTCCAAAATGGCTAAAGGAGGAGTCAATAAAGCTCAAGAACCTTTGCTACAGATCTTTCCTCCAGTGAAGTTTCCTTTTGTGTGTTGGCACAAACACAAATTTAAAATAACAAATTCACCAGTCCTGTCTTGGCTGCTTGTGATGGATGGCAAGGTGTCAGCCCCAGTGAGTACAGAATTACCCCCAAATTAGTCCTCCCACTATTACCACTTGTGTAAAGGTTAAGCTGTAGGTACCACAAACTGCGTATTTTCAAGAAGGCTGATGCAAAATCTCCCAAACAGAAAGCATGACAGCCTGCGGCAAAAAATCAGTATTAATGATTTTACAACCCAAACAAAAATAGCTTTACAGAGCCAGAAGTAGCTACAGCTCATGTTCTAATTAGGCTTCACACATCTAAGAGACCCCCAAGTGTTTCAGAAACAGCAGGGATTCCCAGAAGTGAGATTCGTTTTATGTTCAGCAACTTTTATGGTGCTTAAGTGAACACTAATTCTGACACACTTCATAATGTAAGGATGACTTCAACATTTGATGCTGCAAGGAAGGCAGAGTCTCATTTCAGTGCCTGATCAAAATGGACTGCAAATAAGTAAGAAGCTTGTTATCACAGCCTAAGCTCCACAGCTCAGCGTGCACATGTGGACAGCAGAGTGCCAAAGGATTCACAAGAACAGTTTCTTAAAAAGAGGAAGGGGAGTGTTGTTTTTCTTTAACACACCAAGGGTTAGTTTACAGTGACTAATGACCAGGACTGCCTTTGGTAAGGAGCTGTAGTGCTCAGGATGTTATCACGGAAACAGAAGACAAAACATCCTTCCTTAATCTCAAATCCCATCCACACTGAATTTGGAAGCTCTGAAGAGCCCAGCATTTGATCGGTTTTCTGTTGTGCAGTGTGGATTAGTTCACTCAGGTACTAGTGTGGGGATGGGCACTTGCTTGCAAATAAGTGCCTTTCCTCACCGAGGTTTTATTTAGCACTGCTTAATTTAGGTTTGAGCAGGGTCCCAGAAGAACCACCATGGGTGAAGCACACAAACTGAAGAACAGGTCAAGCTCTGTGAGAGCTCTATGCCATCCTCCCCCTTTATTCACTAAGGAAAGAAAAAAGCCTTCAATTCTGAGTACACACCTGCTCTATTTGGGGAAGGTTCAAAATCCAAAACCACACCCCAAAATAACCCAAATGCATATATGCACATGTGTTACATAACGAACAGAGTATACATTGCCTTAAGCATCTAAATAAACCCTCGATTTTGAGAAGAAAGACTTTGAAAGAACTCCTTTTACCCAGTGGTCAGAGTAAGGTCTCCTGGTTTCTATTCCTGTATCTGCTGCAAACACCAGTGCCATAAATTCCAGGCCATCTTACAAAGAGGGCTGTTTTGAGCTGTAACTTCAAGTTTAGCAAGACGGACACCAAGCATAAAACATCTGTTATCTTATGCTCTGGACTATTTATCCAAGTACAACCAACCTTTTAAGCCTTTAATGAAATTGTGAGGCTTTTGTAAGAGCTCTTGGCACAAGCTCTGAGGGATGAAGGTCAAAAGTCACTCTACCAGAAAATGATAATAAAAGCTATCAAACATTTCAATAAGTGTTTCAGAGCTGCTTTCGAGCTTAACAGAGAAATACAGGAGAAACAGCAGCAGTGGGCTTCTGGCAGTTTGCAAGAATATCAAAATGATATATTTCTCAATTTACACCTCTTCTCATCGTGGTGGGTCTGTTGTGAACCAGGACTTGATGGTGTGTATCAAACAAAAACTGCAAAAGCAATCATAGCATGTTCTTGTCCTTTTAGAGCTTTACAATACAAATGAAGCTGGTCCCATATAGCAAAAGTGAAAATACCCTGAGGAAATACTCGTCCCTGACAGCCCATACTCAGAGATTCACAGCTTGTGAAATCCATTTGTAACCTGCTTTGCATAACAATTTTACTTGAATACCCTACAGTTCCTACTTCTATTTGCATATGTTCTACTTTGTCCTACCATCTCTCACTAAAATCCACCTCTGGAGAACATATTTCTCACCATCTCTGAGGAAGCAGATACACCTGTCTCAGACACAGGACAATTCCTCTGTGATTTTACAGCAGAGGCAATACCAGCAGGCAGAGTTCCTGGCTGGCTGTCCCTCATGTTGTCTTTAAACTCCCCACAGCAGTCACTGACCACAACATTCCCCAGAGGACACGGGAAGGTTTGCTTTTCACTGAAGATCGGGATAGTGCAACAGTAACAACCAGCCCTGGATGACCTCATGCTTGGTACTCCAAACCTCTACAGATATAAAATCTCCCAAAACTCCTCCATCGAGAATAAAAGATAAGAAAGGCTGATATTTAGAGTTGTCCTTTCTGTTCCAAATGGATGATGTGTACCATTATCTCTGCTACATTTCACTGCCCAAGAAAGCACCAAACCCCACACTCCATTCCTGTACTTTCACTCCTAATTACTGCTTTGCCTAGCACACAAACTTAGCAATTTACCTATCACTATTAACTGGGAACGAACAATTATTTGTGGAGTGACATCAAGCAACTGCTCCACGTCAGAGGTTCTCTGTTACAACCATTTATGCTTGTACACAACAGAGGTGCTGTGATGTACACAAATAACAGCAGGTTAAAGTCCAAAAGGATGTGTTAAGGGAGACAAACTGGTTATGAACAGCTGTGCAATGCAAACCTCCAAAGAAGGTGAGTGACTGCAGCCACTGAGGCTGGACGTTGCTCAACTCACTCGGCGTCCTGCAAAAAACAACACACCAGGTAAGGCACCTCTAGCCCAGAGCTGGAAAACCTGAGTGGGAGGAAAGATGATTACTAGTAGGACAACCTGGACTTCATCTTTGACCAGAAATTTAGAGTATGTGACCAGAGGGCAGTTTCACAGCAGTCCTGTGGACTTCAAACTACAGTTTGGCATCTCACACACACCGAGTTCTTTGCATGCTGGGTAGGTATTACAGCCCTGCCTATAGAGCCCATTAGGAGCTTTGCTTGTCTTAAGAACATGACATCACCTTTATTTCAACCAATTTTCCACTGTAACATTTGGGGTATTTTCAGAGGAACTGATACCTAGTGAATTACTCCCATCCTATATCGGTGCAGTTGGTTATTTCTGACTATGACAGTTCATTAATCCTAGTTGAACATCTTGCTGTTTTTACATTTCTTCAAACCATCATGATGGTAGGTGTCACCTAAATGAGGGCTCCCTGATTGCTTGTAAAACAGGCTGACAGTGGCAGTGGACAGAGTTCAAGGAGATGGACTTAATCTTCATGGATCCCTTCCAACCCAGGATATTCTATGATTCTATGACTCCTGGGCTTGATAGCCCAGGACACATTGGTGACTTTGAGTGACTAACCACATGTCTAAAGGCATCAGGAAAACTGAAGTCTTGATGTACTTTGAAAACCGGAAAAAAAGTTAAAAGAAAAAATGCACATGCCTTGCACTGACAGCCAGACTATTTGGTGGGGAGCAAGACAGACAGCAGCACTGAGTGCCAGCTACAAAACAAGCCAGCAGGGAAAAATATAAGGGTTGTCCAAAAACCACTACCAAAACCCAACTACATTTCCGTGGGAAATACAATTATAAACATTATCTGGTGAATTTTAAAGCACACTAAGAAAAGACACAACCCAGAAAGGCCTTAAAGAAAACTTTCAAGAGTTCAAAATACTGACTTTCATTTTTTGCTTCTAAAAGAAGCAAATTAACTTGAGCTGCAGCTGCTTGATCTGGTTTTTCCAGTGGAAAAGCTATTGCAAACATAGGAGCAAGGGGTCCAACATGCTTCCAAAGATCAAGATAAGAGGCAAATTCCTGCTATTAGTGGCAGTAATGTAAGTAAGGGGAGGTCAAAAAAGGCTTTCAACACAATTGGCATATATTTACAATACAGATAACCTTCAAATTCTTTCTTTCTCTAAATGCACGGGTTTGTTTAAACTGTTTTATTACAGTATTTACTGCACATTCATTTTACAGTGCAGACAAGTTAACAGAGCAATAAAAGCCTTAACTTTGCTTCATCTAGTTTTAAAATTTGAAAGCTTTAGGATTCTACCAGCACAGATTCTTGAGTTAAATATTGATTGTTTAATATATTATAGCATTGTAAATTTTATAGAATGTGAAACAGTCTTACTCAGCTCTTTGCCAAAAAGATATCAGGAATAATATTGACAACTAATTACCTGCAGGACAAAGTACCCTAGGTTAATTACACCTGATACTGACATATTAAAAAAATATATTTGAAGCAGCTATGCAACACTTCAGTTATTCTGATATTGCTGAACTTTTGGGCATCTCTTATTGATGGGTCCTCAAAACCCACAGTTGTTAAGTCATGCCTTGAAAGGTAGAACATTTGTTAAACTAAACACAGAGCTATAAGCTAAAATCCAGATCATTTAAGCCTGCATTCAGCAAAAAGAATATTTGCAGGCACCTCTCAAAACAGTCAGCAGTGAAACTGTTAATACTGATACTGCACACATCTTAACCTCGGAATTAACAACCTTACTTGGTAATTCTTATTTCTGAGCACAAATTCCTGCCCAGCTACAAACCCAGAGGCTGCACTCCCCATTTGCAGCGGCTCCAGGTTTTGCAGCAGCTCTGAGTTGGTTTCTGCAGCGGCTGCCCCCTCCCACCTGCGCTCCCGACCTGGGAACAGGCACCTGTTTGGTTCATCAGACCGGAGAACTGATGTGCAGAAGAGTTTAGGGAGGGGGTGTGTTTCCCACCTGACTGGTTGGCTCCACAGCGAGGGCAGGGGACACCTCTGGAAGTGAGGCAACAGAGGAGATGGGAAGGAAAGGAACAGGGCAGGACTCCTTGAGTGACACTGCCAAGAAAGAAACACCCTTCATTCCAGTTTCAAAGGACACAAAGGGCCTGCTCCACGATTCTTGCAACAACCCACCCCAAAACTTACACATGCAAGAGTAGTTCCACTTGCTCACAGTTTTATCTGGGCAGAGTTAAACGCAGCAGATTATGGGAAGAGGGGCACAAGAGGTCAAGAAGCAGCACGTGGGTAGTCCTGCATCGGGGCAACAAAAACCCAGCACTTACTGACTGCAAGTAGAAGGAAGGGAAATGGGGAAGCAGGAGTGAGGGACTAAGCCTCAATTGAGGTTATTTGTGTTTTCTGATGATAGGCTTATTTGGGCAAGTGTTAAGACTGTGGGTTTTTCAAGCTGCATAAAAAAATGAAGCTGGGCCCTTGAATGGCCAAAGTGGAAAGCAGGGTCAGGTCAGCCATACCTTCATGTCAGCCAGGTTGAGCTAAGCTTCACACTGATCCTGGCAAGAGACACCTGAAGATTTCTGCAGCATAGATGGAAAAAACTCAGACTTTGCATGAAACAGCTCTCAAGTTCAGGGATACTTACAGATACTTACAGGTGGGCTCATCCATCAAATCTTTTTGTGCTCCATACCTTCAACAATGACAGCTGCTAGTCCTTCTGACAAGTTCAATTCTTTGCAGGTTACATCACCAACACGCAGAGAGCAAAGGTCACCCCTTCCATCCAACTGCACATTGTGAAACTGCACACAGGAGGAGGTGGGGCTTTGTGATGTTTGAAATTGCGTGTTAACACCAGGGCACAAAACTCAAACCTTTTAGACACAGAATGCCAAGTGAGGGCTAACTGCAATAACCTCTCTGCAGCAACTGAACAAGCAGTATTCCTCTGAACAATCAGTATTTACTAATTTCTTGCACACCTAAGACACTCATGGACTTTTCTGCCAGTCCCTGGAGCATACTCTGCAATTTGCATGTGAAAGTACAGAAGAAAGAAAAGCCCACTTTCCACTACCCTGAGGCAGCTGCCACAAATGTCATCACCACTCAGGTCAGGCCCAACTGATCACTGTGGCCAATGAAGCTCAAGTTGCCATTTCCTCTTAGCACCAGAAAGGTTTTACAGTGATCTAAGAATAGTATTATCACAATCTATTTGAATGGCATTTTCCCCAACCTCAAAATACACCTGGAACTCCCCACACGTGCATTTCAACCCCCACCCTCCTGAGAAGAGTGAAATGAATGGTGTGGAAATCTGAATTTGAGATGAAAAATGAAAATTACTTTTAAAACGACCACAGAGGATTTTATGAGCAATTGCTGCAAAGCAACAGTGCAAACAGATCCTGGACAAGATCTGAGAATCTCTCCACAAACTACCGTCATTCCATGCAAAGACGCCTATTGAAATATATAAAATACACATATTTCAATTTGATATGTTAATAACAAACATACATAATATATAAAATATATATTTCCTATTGTTGTTAGGACAGGAAACAGCAGTTGCACCTGCACCTTTGGCAAAGCATAATTTAGCTTTGGCCATAAAATTTACCAGGCATTCTGAGGGAGAACAAAACAATGTAAGTGCTTGTGGGACAGAAAGACACAGATTTTTATTAAGCAGACTTCACACACCAGCAAAATGGAAAAGACTAACTAGCAATAATTAGTCCAGAAAATAGAACTCAAAAACCCCAGCACTTTCTACTATGCTGTGAAAAACCATCTTCCAAACTCCAGGCCAATAGACACCACAAATTAAAGACTTGCCTCATCAATGAAGAGCTTCCACAACCCTGTTTGCTAGATTTTAATGCAAGATTCTTTTGGACCTTGTTTATAGAGCCAACCCTGGCCCCAGAAGGACTGTAACCTCTCCTCTGCTTTGTCAAGAAGCAAGTTCAGGGAAGAAACGAAGAAAAGTTTTGTGTCTGCCACAGGAATGGCTCACTGTGCTCATTTGAGTTATCCCTCCCTTAAAACAGAGGAGATGTGACTCATACCAAGCATCAAAGTCAACAAATTCTCAACATCTTTATTTTTCCTTCCACCCTTGACAGCTCCTCACAGAAATTATTACTGGGGGAGTGTCACAGCAACAGCTCTTACATCACCATCTATTCCCCCTTCCTCCCCCACTACCCCAAATGGAACAGGCATGCTATCACTGAGCCAGCTCATGCAATTCTTTATTCTTTGCAATTTCCTACCTCTCATTTGAAAAACAAATACTTCACTGTTATCTAAAAATATATTAAAGCACTGCCAGCAACTCAGCACTTAAAGCAAAACAACCATCACCACCCAGTGTGAACGCACAATAGAAGCAGCATTTTTGCTAAGGCAAATTTTTCAGGAGTTCTTGAGAACAGCAAGAAAAATAATTCAAGCTACAGAAAAGAAAGGGCTGCTCTATAATCGCCAAGAGAAGGCTGCTCTGCCATCATGAGACTCAGCCAAATGCACAGCCCGAGGGCAGGAATGGAGACTGCAATCTGAGAGCAGCGTCAGCTTGGGGTGCACCGATCCAGCTCCCATCAAAGCTGCTGCCCTCCCAGTGCAGCCAGCACAGCTACTTTACAACAAGTCGAAGACAGGCTTAGCTAAAAAAATAAAATACAATAAATAAATACATATATGTGTATATAATCCCACAACACCACCACCAAAACCCCAAACCAAAACAAAAAAGTCAAACGCACACAAAAAAACCCAAACCACAAAACCCAACAGAAAAATCCCAACAAAACCCTCACCATACCCCTGTCCACTGCCCTGTTCACAGTGCAACGACACACAACACAGAGTGTCCTGTTTGTAAAGCTCAGACACGTTCCCAAGGCAGCGATTCCATCAGGGCAATCGGTGACAGAGCTCCTGTTCAGCTGCTCCCAATCCTTTCTTCCCTCTGGCCATTCATTCCCACCTCTGACTCTCCACCCCCAGCTGTGGTGGTCCAAGTGTTGGAGAAGTTAGTAAAGACAAAATAGGGCGAAAGGAAACCTCCCCCAGTTTTAAAGGGCTCAATCTTTGCCGACTTGCTCAGTCCCAGTGGAGCTCGGTCACTCGGGTGAATTCCATATCCACAGAGCACAGGAATCAGCAACTCAAAAGTTCAAGTGGTCCCTGCACTACACAAAACAGGGAAGTCTCATTAGGAGTCAGACACTCCAGGCAGTTGGGGCAGTAATATCAGTGATGTTCCTGCATTGTATCATTCCCTGAAAACCAGGTGTAAAAATATTATACAGAAAGTTACAGTTTAGACGACCTATAAAAATGACAGACCAAACACAGAAGGAGAAGGAAATTTCTCCTGTCCCAGCTTTGAGGCACTAACACATCTTTTCCCCTTTTTTCCAGTCTTCTTCCCTGTTCTCCAAATGCAGCTTCAGGATGGGAACTGGCAAGTATGTTCCATGTTCAGAGGTGACCAGCAGAACAGTCAGAGTAATATTCAAATGCTTTTAAAAGAGTCTCCTAAGTATCTAATCTAGAACTCCATCAGTGTAGTACAATAAAATCTCAATTATCTTATGAACCTGTTCCAAGAAGAGTTACAATAAAATACAAATCTCAAAAGGCAGAGGATCACATTTGCTTTTTTAACTCCCACAATCAGCAGCTGTCATTTTGCTTTCTTTTAATTTCCAGGCCTGAAGAAACAATACCACTTGTTTCATAATTGATGCCCAAAACTGTGCAGAGAGGACAGAGCTTCCTCCTCAAGTTTCAGACAAAGAGCTCTTGCAACTCTCAAAGTCCACCTGACAATGTTTCCATTGGTGTCCTCAGTAAAACCGCAGCCCAGTGCTCAAGAGTCTTCTCCCTAACACATTACAAAGTTAACCCTTTGCAATCAGTTAAACGATCTCCCAGTAACGAGCATCAAGCTGTAGATTTGGAAAGGCCAGGGAATTCTGTGCTCCAATGCAGCTGTCCCTTCTGCATTTGAAACACACAGCTATGTATTTTCCAGCATCTGGCATTAACTTCTGTGCTCTTGTAATGAGACGAGGAGACATTCCATTAAGTTTTATATTTCTTTGTGTCAAATATCGGGATGAAACTCTGGAAAATCCTATTTCTTTTCAGAAAAGCTAACAAATAAAGTAACTCTGACCTGCCATGAACTAAGGGTCTCCAGAAGGTGCTCTCATTTTAGGTTTTCCAAAGTATTAAACTGAAAACAGAATTCTTAATAAGCATTACTACTTCGTTGTCTTCTGTGAATTTCATCCTTTGTAACTTAAATGAGTTGATTTACTCATGTTTTAGACAGTCTGTTTAGACAAAAACAAACAAAAACCCCAACAATCCTCCTAAAAAAACGCAAGCAACAAACTATTGCCACCAAAGTATCTAAGTAGGGAAGTCTTTGAGTGCTTGACTAATTCAGGATAACAAACAATCTGAAGTTTGCAGAACGTACCTCAGCTACCTTTTCCACAACATTTTTTGTAGCTGCTGAAGAAAGGGTTAAAGTCAGGACATTCTCAAATCTAGAGATTAAGTGTAATGAGATCAGAATAATAAGATTACCATAATCTGCCTCACACACATAGCTAGGATCAGCCCTAATCTCCTCATTTTGAGACAGATGGAAAAAGCATGAAATCAGAGATAACAGGAGGCCAATTTCCTAGAATCGGCAGCTTTGCGAGGTTCACCATAGCTGCAAGTCAATATTTTGTTAGATTTGTACCTATTTAAACCAATTCTAATATAACATATGGGAAGGGAGAATCAGGCATCTCTAAATCCACACTACATAAACAGTAAGTAATACATCAATGTAATTTTAATATATGGCAGAATATATTAAAGACTAAGAGACTAATTTATTGAGACTCCAGTCAATACCATTCCCAGATGCCTTAACTGGGAATGCAGTGAGTCAAGAGCCAATCACTTGAAAAACAAAGATCTCAAACCTGTACGTGACCAGAGACTTCTCATTGATTTTTGCTATAAAGTGGATAAACCTTTAAAGTAGCAATTTGCATCTGCAATCAGTTTGACACAAAGCAGTTGCAGAAAGGGACAGTTTTAATTTTGCTTTAAGCACATTAAAGAGATGCAGCATGGAGTGCCCTTAATTCTTCTTTCTGCAGGATATGAGTATTGGCAGGGAAGAGAGGGAATCATTGAAATAGCCTCAGCTATACAAGAGAGTGATTATGGTGGCCACAGTCCTGCTACCTCAGTGAAACCTGGCCAAGAATCAGCAATAGGGAAACTTAAGAAAATAAAATAAAATTAAAAAAAAGTATGCTGTATTTTAGCACTAAATAGGATCAAGGTGATGCCTTGAGATTAAGTAACGCTGTTATGGGAAACAGAGGTAAGCAAAAAACCATCCGAGGAATTAAAAACAGACTGGGGGCTGTAAGATAAATGGAAAACTATTTTTCAAGCAGCTAGCAACTCCTAGTTTTTTCCCAGAAAAAAAAAAAAAAAAAGCCCTACACTGCACAACAGCAAAAGCCTCAGTGTCTCTAAATCAAAGCCTGCAACATGAGACCTTTGAGGTTCGATGTGAAGTTTAGCAGCACTGTAAGACAGTTACACAAGGACCTGAGAAAGGCAAAAAAAAAAGGCAAAATAAAAAAAAAAGGCAGCACAAGATCCAATCTCTTCCTGAGCAGGTTCACCTGTCAGTTCAGACTAATTACTCCCATAACTCTCAGAGCACAGTTCCCGTCCATCTGCTCTTGGCCAGTAATTTCACAACATGCCTTAATTCAGCCCACAAAAAGCCTGTTCGCACTCAGAGCCCCCGTGATTTCGTGTTGTGTTATACAGACACAGCCACAATTAATACTTTGGTTGGTCTCCACACAAAGCTCTTTCAGTCGCCTCAGCTCCGTCAGTGCATAGAAGAACTCGCTGCCCCACCTCCTATCTGCTAAATGTTACATTTAACTCTCCTTTGCGGGGAAGACGTGCGGATCTGCCAAAGGCACTTACCACCCATTTCATTTTGGGATGGTTCACTGAGGAAAGCCAGAGGAGGAGACCCGATCCCATTAGTTCTGCAGGGCTGCTCCAACAATCCCGTCTCCACAAAAAGAGCAGCAGCACCAACAACAGCACAACTTCACCCTCCTGGCAGGGATATTTTTCGCTACCAGCATCTTAACCCAACTGCACGTAAACAAACCCTTGCTTAAAACAGGACGATTTCCAAATTAGATTGGAAAATCAAGTTATAAAGCAGCATTGACTAAAATAAAGAGAAATCAATGAAGCTTATCTTTCCCTGTACAAATCAAAGCAATTTCAGTGCATGCAGCTAACAACATTCTGGCTCAGAGTGACACAAGAGCTCAGTTTTCCACAGCATAAAAAACACCACTTAAGGCACATAAACCACTAATTTACCACAAAGGAGCTGCAATGATATTTATCAGAAATTTGCCAGCTGTAGAGTGACAGTTTTAATTACTCTATTTTTGACTGATAGAGTTTATTTAATCTGGTTTTACCGACTTATATCTAGCAACATCTTGAAAAGGAAACGTACAGGTAGCTCAGTCTGACTGATCTCCAGAGTGAGAATATTTAAGAGAAGCGGGAACTCATCTTGTTTTCCAGTAACTGCGAAGCTGCTCCAACTTCCTCAATAGTGGGACACGAACACACAAAAAGACACTTGCAAATGGTCTCTCATCTGAACATCATCTGACTCATTCCTGTCCCATTTGCATAATGCAAAGCACACCAAGAGCCTGCAAACCTCTCTGAGGGGAGAGCAGACCGAGCACACTGAGGGCAGTGGCTCTAGAACATTAAACACAAACATTTCACAGAATGTCTCAGTCTCAAACAGAACCAAACCAGAAATGAGACGCAGCTTTACTGAACTATATTACATCGGCACCAGTGGTTCCCTGCCCACGTAACATGGAACTGAGGGAGGAAACGAATTATAATAAAGAGGCCCTTTAATGGAAAAAAAAAATTTGGGGGAGACTTGCTTTTAAAGGCCTGAGATGGCACATTGCACCCCTGTTTTAACAGACAGGTGAAGTCATCAGTCACACTTCAAAAAGCACCAAAAAACAACCACCACCACCATCTCCCCCTCCCAACCTGGTTGGTTTAAAAACAACCCCCAAAAAACCCAACCAGGACTGTGCTGGTGCAGCACAAGTTCCAAGACAGTTCAAACAGCCCATTATTGCAGGCTGTTCAAGCCATCACTGGAGATTGTCATGAGATGCAACTCTGGTCATTTCTACCTGGCCAGGTTGTGCTAAGAGGAAAAGATTTCAAATCACAATGTACTAAAAGACTTTTGTTTGTTTCGATATGAGGTATGCCCCAAATCCAAACTTCTGGGCCTGCAAGAAGCAAACAAGTTTTAAAAAAAAAACAAACAGTCAAGAAGGCAAAGACATTAGATTTAAAAACAAACAAACAAAAAAACCCACACACAGAAAAAATGGATTTCCGTGGATTTTGCAGCTAAATAACCTTTGTGAAAATACATTTAATCTCAACTTTCCTTCACAGGTTGGTGTGAGCAATGATTTCAACTATTTTAAAAGCCAGGAAAACGAAACTGCACCAACTGGTTATGCTCAGTTATCTTTTCAAAATCTGCAAAGTTCCCCAAACAATTTGTTTCAGTTATAAATCCTTCTTTCCAGGTTTCCTCAGCTCTTTGATCACGAGGGATACAACTTGTATGTCAATATTCTAAACATGGTATCCTCAGTCAATTTACGGGGAAGACTTGGGCAATACATTTATCCACCATCAATCCCAGCTCTTACACAAGTGCCAATATTTCAGCCTTCCCTGCACAAAGCTCCCTCAGTGCTTTCCCAGCAGACTCGTGCCTCTGGCATATGCAAACCTCAACAGGGCAAACACACCAAATTCCCTAAAAACACAGAGCAGGGGTGGTGTACTAATGTCTCCCCATTGATCTTTCATCCATGATAACTTTCAAAAGAAATGTATGATTGTTTTCTGGCTGCTACGGGATAATGAACTATTATATCCCAGCAATCTTTTAATGACATTTAAGTTTAGCCTATTTTTGGGTCACAACAGGCCTTAGTTAAAAGTGCTGATTCATTCCAACACTAATCCATTTTTCTTTCTTCTCCTAACTCATCATTAAATTAACTTTCAATTAGTGGGGAAGCAACAGGATACAGAATGAAACACCCACAGTTCTGTGCTCATAAAGTTGGAATGATAAATTCTGCAATGACAGTGGCTTAAACTTAACCATAAAAAGCCCAACAGCTTCTGGCCAAATAGGAAAGATTGCCCTTCCCAAGGCAAAAGAAAGGAGGGGGAAAGATGCCACTTGTACAGAAAGGAGGACACATGTGCCAGAGAGCCGCTGATGGCCTGTGACATCCACTCATTCCAATGCCAAAACACCATTCCCACTCCTGCTTAAGCTGGGCAAGTGCAAAGCCCAGGAACTCCAAAGGAAATTTAACTTTCATTCTATCTCAGAAAAAGTCCAAAATCACAGCTGTGGGGCCTTACCCAAGTAAACTTCTGAATTACACACTGGAGGGAAGGAGAGAGGGGAAAATGCGGAGCATAAAAAGAATGAAAAAGGGGGGGTAACATCTGCACGTCAAAATGATTCTTAAAAAAATTCCCCTTGTGTAATCAAGTTCCTCTTTCACTTCAGAGCCAATAAAACAGCATTTGTTCATATCCAACTCTCTCCATAAAAGGAAAATAAAGCATTTAAATTGAACTTACTCATACAAAGAGTAGAACTTTGTATCTTTAACAGACTGAGCCTACAACAGTATCTGTAGATCACTATCACATGGATTGGGATAAGAAACACTAGTCCAAAGTTACTCAGGGTCAGGAAGAAAACCAGTATCCTAATACAGGAATATTTTTTTAAATTTAAAAAGAGGCACTACTTGCAATATTTCAGAGGAACAGAGATATATGAAACTGATAAATGCTGCCTTTTTCTTTAATGTAACATACTATTAGAAACACCAGCAATCTCTACAAGAAATGTCTATTGCTGCTCTCTTGGCTTATGGGCAAAAAGGAAAAATCAAAGAGTCCCCTTATATGAATAATGCAGAAATGCAGATACTAAATGCCAAAAGCAGTAACTTGCTCCAGAATCTTTAAGTCAAGACAGCTGAGGCAAAAGATTCTTCATGGAAAAGATCAGAGATAACTAAAACCATCACCTAATTAGTGTCTCAAATTAGAAGAACTGTTCCAGGTCAAGAACAAATTAAAACAAGAACAGAACTCGTTATGGCTCCATTGCAATAACCTGGAAGGGATATCACAATGCAGGTCACTGACACTCCAGGGTATATTCTTTGACCACAGACTAATTTTAAGCTCCCAAGTAAATTACAGCAGTACAGTATCTCCATTGTAAGTCTCAGCAAAAGCTAAGGCACTAAACCCCTCCCTTGCTGGGAGATTCCAATCAGGAGATCAATGCCTTGACAACAAAAAACTCCCCCCAGGGCCCTGACAAGGGGTCAATCATTCCTGCACAACAAAATAGGATTTTCAGACCATGCATTAGTGTGGACACATTCAGAAACCTCCCCAAAAGTGGAGTTCTGGGAAGACCTCAATATGTGGAAGTGATGTACCCACCAAGCAGGATCAGGCCTTATCTAAAAATACTAACATGCATATCCTGCACCAGGACAGATGCCGGTTGGTCCCAGCTGGTTTGCAGCAATATTGCCAGTCCACAGCCATAAAGCCTGCCTGGAAACACAGGGAGTATCCAATCAAGTTGACTCTTGGGCAGCTGTTTGGAGGCTGGGCTCTTCTGGCAAAGCCATAAAAGCAAAGAGCAATCTTCACCTCAGATCTCCACTTAATCAGTGGCAAGAGAGAACAAAAATATAACTCCATACAGAGGACAGATGAATCACTCATTGATACAAACTAGAATAGTTGCAAGGCTTTTCTAAGTTTTATGTGGGCTGCTTCACAGTTAAAAAAACAACAACTCACACTTTTGGCTGCTCATCCCCCGAAATGTGCTCATTAACAACAGCAGAACCCTGCCCTTGGGGGCTTGACATGAGGTTAACACTGAAACCAAAGGGTCAGCGTTGCAGGGGAGGAAGGCTGTGCCACAGGATCCAGGACTGGCTGCAGCTTCAGGAGTGATCCAAGAAGGGGACACAGGGCTGAAGTGGCAAAGTTCATCCGGGCAGTGATAAGTGTACAGAAGTCTTAAAATTCATCAGTTGCGCTGATGACTTTTAATATTAAAAGACCAAACGATAAATGTCAGATTAAATAAAATATGCAAAATAACATGTGCGAGGAAAAACACAAACAAAACCCTCAAAGAACTGCAAGTATATGAAGCTGCAGGCTTTAAACTATTACTCCTCAGCAAATATAACAGAATCAAGGGGGCAGTAATATGAAAATAAATTAGAAACATTACCTAACATTCTGTTAAGAAACAAGTATTTTGACACTGTAAATCTGTTCTGTGTCAGCCTCTGAATACCAGCATTCAACCCATCTCAAAAAATACGAAAGTGAACTAAAAAAAAAAAAATTATGTATTTCACACAGTACGTTTACATTAGGGGGGGTTTCATGCTGTAATGTCCAGATGGACTCAAAATGGGTTTAGAAAGATGCAGAGAAGGTGTGGCCATCAGTGGCTGCTCGAACACAATAGCCCAGACACAGCCTCCAGCTGAGTGAGTCACTGCAGCTCCACTGCAGGAAGCCAAGACCTTACACAAGGAGCAAGATGATGTCCAGTGCTAAATGTCTCACCAACACTGCCGGCACTGGAGGGGTCCATCTAACCCAGTCTAGAAGGGTAAATTGTACAGACATCCAGAGAAGAAAAGAGGAACAGTTCATGTGTAAAGAGTTCTCCATTCACTTTTAATTGTGAAAATTGCATAGTTCACTTCAGATGGGAACTGCTCCCAGAACGATACAGGACAGGATTTCAACATTGTGAAGGGGAGAATTTACTTCCAAAGCAGGAAGCTTAAAGCATAATCTATTACAGAGGTACAACAAACTGAATATGATCTGTGGCAATGAAGAGTGATTCGGAGAAAGCTGACTAATGCAGGTAACTGGCAGCACAGTCCAAGGGCCTTGTGAAAGGTCAGCTCAGATCTGTCTGGGTGCTGAAAAACCTTCCAAAGACAAGCACACCCCAGCAGGGTTATCTGATCCCTGCCATTAGGACACAAGAGCTTGTTTTCACCCATCTGGATGATGCCCTTTCACCCCCCAAATTAGTAAATTAGGAATTTTGGGAACGATGACTGAGGGGAAAAAATGTGCTTTCAGAAGATTTTGATTAGATATGGCCAGGCTTCTCCCTCTGGACTGCAATCCTGACCAGGAACACCTAAATCCTGTTAGATTCAAAGCAAACTAAAGAAGATGGTATAACTGTATTTGCTTTGTGAGAATTTTAAACTAGGGAGCCCAAAGGGTTCAGAACGATACCCTGAGGGGTAACTCCAACACCTCCACAAATGAGAACCTGCAGCTCAAATCAGTCACCCATGGGCAGTTTTCAGTAGCTGAGCAGACTGCAGAGCAGCTCTTTTATCAGCATATTGCCCCGTGTTTAATAACTTCAGCCTTTTTTGCCAGTTCAAAACAATCTTTCTTCCAAACAAATGAGCTTTATAGGGAGAACTTATTACTCGTAATGCAAATAGCATCAGCAGTGTCTCTAATCTCACTGCGACATCATGCAGGTGTTTGTAACCCAAACAGAGACAGGTGCACTGAAACACAAACTTTCCAAAGAAAAGAAAGCTCAACGGAGTTTACAGAAACATTGGAAGCCTCTTTTTACTTAGGCTCTTCCTTTTTACATTACCTAAAGACAGCAAAGGTAACCGCTTGCAAGATTTCCAGACACAACAAGCTGTGAAGGGAAGGGGTGGAAGCCAGGAAATGTGGGTCAACTATAATCACTTTGGTTATCTTTATTTTTTGTGACCCTGGAGAGGTTTTACTCAGAGTCTTCCTAAGAAGGAAGGTTGGACTTTATGAACTTAGAGGTCTTTTCCAACCTAAACGATTCCATGATTTTAGGGCGAGTCCCAACAATCTTTATCTGTCCATCCTGGCAGAGAGCGAGTGACCTCAACCTACAGGCAATTTTCAGGGGGAAAAAAGTGAGGAATGTATCTCTTTCTAGTAAGGAATAAGGAAGGGTTGAGACAGCTTGATGCTGGAAGAAAGTTTAAACACCCTGATACAAACAACCAAACCAGACAAATCCACACAGTTTTGGACAAACTGAAGTTTCACGAGAGGGAGGGAGGGTAGAGGCGTTGGTGCAAGATATATTTTAAGAAATAAGGACAGAAGTGAAGGCAAAGAGGAAGCAAAAGCAACTTCTGCTTCCTCCATTCCAGTGGTCAGCAGAGCTGAATTGCAGCCCACACTTTATCACTTCCAGGGTTAAGGACACGTCTTGTCAAAGGAGTCTCTGAGGGCATGCAAAACGTTACAGAAACATAAAATTTAGCTGTGCAATATATGCACAACAGGCTTTCCTGATACTGCCCGGGCAAGGCATGTTTGTCAAGCTGAGGCTCATGTCACCAAAATTCAAGCATTATTTGAAGGCAGCTTGGGAAAAACAGCATTTTAAACGCCGAATTTCACCTTTAAAGGTTTTTGCTGTCCTTGTCTCCATCATGGCTGCCACTTACTCCTCATTTTTCTCCTTGCATTTGGTTCTTCCCTTCTTCTGAAACTGCAGGGACACACTTTGAACCCTTGTCTGGCTCCCACCTCCCAAGAATTTGGGTGTTTTCCCTTAGTTATGCCTCCAGTAGTAGTAAAGATTAGAGCACAAGACCTGAAGTGCACAGCTCAGGGAAACACTTCTTAAGTAGAAGGGGCAGATTTTCCAGAGGAACTCACAAAAGATACACACTTCTGCAGCTTAAAATTCTATTTATTCCGAAATAAATTCACTTAGACCAGGAATCTAAGCATAGCTCTTCCCAAGCAGACCACAATCTACTGCTAAAAGCAGAAGGTAAAAGCCAGATCAAATGGTTACAATATCATTTTCATACTTATGCTAAAGAAGTGTAGGTAACAAAAGAATACTCAGAATTTGACTGCACCTAAGGACTTATAATGGAAAAACCTACTCAAGCTGAGCAAGAGTTGCAAGAATTTAAAATTTTGTGCCAATTTCTCACAAACCAGAGGGCTGACTAGCTTAGACCACAAGCCTTCTGCACTAGCAGAGCTGCTATGATTAGTGGAACCTGCTGGCTCATACATAACTCATGAAGAATTCCCCCCTTTCCTCCCAAGGGAAACAATTTTGCATAACAGCAGCACTTCCCCCCCACCCCCCGCCCCTCCACATGTAAACCTGTAGAGTTTTAGTACAAGTTAGAGCAAGAAGTAAGTTGGCTCGATGCAGAAAGCACGAATTCCAGAGACAAATTATTTAAATAAGAGGTTTTAGAGACTAACAGCATAATTACAGTTCAGCTGAACTGGAAAAAAAAAAAAAAAACAACACAACAACCCTGCTTTCTGCTCTCTGCATGAGGTCCAGCTGCAGTGGAGCCAAGAGGCAGCTCCCAACAATGCATGCAGGCTGACACGAACACATGCAAAGCAGCTCAATCCAGCAGGTACAAACAGAATAAATCCGCTCTGTTAAGTATTCTCTTCTTATATTTTATTTATAAAGGGCAGCAACGTTTGAACCTCGCAATTCTAAATTAATTACTCTACAGAGGCTGACAATCTAACTTCCTAGACAGAAACAGCTGCTCCTAACTTTTGCCTTATTCCAGTCACCATCCTGACCTGCCACTATGGGATCAAAAACCAAATGACTGGATGGATCTTCAATACCAGGACTGTCTATTTGTTTTCACAACCTCAAACTGTTGGAGACAAAAGGATCCAAGAGCAGGTAGAGAAATTCCAGCAAGCAATTATTCCTTAAGGGGATAAAAAGCCTCTTAGGCTCCTCAAGACATTTAAGACATTTTTAAAATGGGTTTTTATTCAGTATCTAGAGAAAAACACTATTCTTTTTGTAAAGAGAGAAATACAGGCTGAGGAAAATTATGAACACAACCATTTAAAATGCAAATTTCAGATACATCTCATAACTAATCAGGAAGTATTGTAGAACAGCATCTGGGATTCAGGACTATAATAAATATCCTAAAAATAATTTTCATGAGCAGTTTTGGAGACTGTCAGTTCACTTTTTGCTCCATTAGAGCTCAGCTGTACAACCCCATGTGTTTAGCACATGTCACCATGAAAAAAACCCCCACATTCTGAAGTTTGTTAAAGCAAATTCTCACTTGAGTTGTCAGATGGTGGCACCAATCATGCATACAAGCCATGGGAACAAGTTCAGGCTGCACCACAGACATTCTGCTTCACAACAGTTTCTGTTCCATTTGAACACCTACTCTTAGGAGGTGTTACAAGATGTCTTCAAAGTTGAAGGCATGTGTCACTCACACAGCGCTTTAAATACTCAGCAACAGGGCAGGAGCCTCAAATGTGACAAACAAGGACAGCCCTGAGGCTTGACAGATTGAGATGGACAAAGCTGCTGATCTGTCTAAAGAGGTTTGGCTATTTGAGGGACAGCAATGAATTTTATACAGCATTTCCAAACGTACATAATGCAAAAAAACCCCCAAACAACCCACCCCCAAGATCACAGAAAATGTTCTCCTGTTTTATTTTCCCTCCCAAGGGCCAAAGCATCTAAAAAACACATTTACTTCCCTGTGTCCCTTCCAGTCACTGGTGTTTGCCCAGCCTGGAGATAACATTAACTGCCACTGCAGGGCCAGCAAGGGAAATGAAAGAGCAAGAACAGCTGGGGGATAAAGCTGCAGATAAGACCTTGTGTATCAAACTGCTGCAGTATCAGTGTGCTGATCTGCCTCAAAATGCAGAACACATACAAGTCACCTACTCATTTGCATTTTGAATTTAACAGAATTGGTGAAAACTGGAAATGATAGAGATCAAAGGCAGCTTTCCTAAAAAAAAAAAAAAAAAGATAAATAAAGCAAGTAAAAAAATACAACACCGAGACCTCATGCCTCTTTTCACTAGTGCCCCAGTGAAACAGATAACTACACAAAAGCTGCATTTCTAAGTCGGTGAGATTGGGCACCAGAGAAAGAATGAACGCATTTGCTTGGACACTTTTCTATATAAATATTCCACTCACAAGCCTCAGCTCCATCTCCGTGGCTAGAACCCATCCCACCAGCACTAAAAGAAGCAAGTGAGGGCAGGGAGGAAGAAGGGAAATAGGCTTATCCTTTGCTACATATCGTGCTAATTAAGACCTCCAGAGTAGCTGCTCAGACATTAACTAACTCAGACATGTTCATCCAGCGTCCCCTGTGAGTTCTGTAAATCACACAAATCCCGTATTGTGGTTACCACTACTGCAGCTACCTGAGAGTTAGCCTGGCTATAGCTGGAGAAGATCCAGTCCCATCTCTTGGCTCTGCAGTGCAGACATTCCCACGAAGCTCTGTGCAGAGGGGTGTGACAGACACCTCTCAGGTCCTACTGCTCCAACAACCCTCTGCTGTCAAACCTGGAAAGGACATTCTGCAATTCAACACCACAAACCAGAAGAAAGGTGATGCCACGTAACACAGAAAAAAACTCAACTTGTGTATGTTGTCAAATCCTTCGCTGATGTTCACTATGTGAATGGCTTTAAATGTGCTTTTATTGAGGGGGTAGAGGTGTTTGCTGGATATTTTTTAAAGTTGTTCATGGTTGTTGTTCTAAAACCAGCTCTCATTTTTCAAACCTTTCAAGACATGCATAAATAAAACTATTAAAAATTTAGCAAAGGTTTTAATTCAGGGATAAACAGCTAGTTAAGCATGGAAATCTGCCATCATCAGTATAACAGCTTACATTAATACAACAGTTCAGTCTCACAGCACTTGTGAAAATGTCCAAATGTATCTTTAGTAGTTCTTCTGGTTTAGGTTTCTACTGTAAAATTAATCAAGTTTGGTAAATGACATTCCCCTTTTGCTCAATGTGATGTCATAAGACTTATTGGCTCCAGTGTTGTGAGGGCACTAATGCCTAATTTTCTTTAATTTTCAAAGAAACAGAATTAGTTTTGTCCAGTTTTCCCCTGAGGTTTAGGCTTCAGTTACTGATTTCTGGTATATAACCACCGGCAACTTTAAAGCACAAGGGATTTTATCAAGGGGTCATATAGTTCACTGCTTATGTCAGGCTGAGCTCTACAGAGAAAAACTGCATTTCTTATCTCCCCTTACTTAGTTGGATCCTTATTGATCATAGAGAGAAATCAGGAAAGTCTGAGTGTCACTACAAACAGGATTTTTCCTCCCCCAGTTAGCAGGGCTCTGCACAGGAACTGGAAAGCCGTGATACATTCCCAATCCTTTATATGTGCCACTAAAGGTCACAATCCCTCTTTTCTTCCCCCAACTGCGATCAAGCTTTTACCATTGTAATTTAAAAAAAATTTCTATCAAAACTAGTTCATTAACACTGAGGATGTCCAAGAATAACAGATTATACTGATCTGAAATCCTCAGCCAATTCCTAATCACAACAGTTAACAGGACAGAAATGTCACTGCACTGAAGAGGGGAGGCGACATTTTTGCATTGCCAGTAAATAAAAACAAAAGCACATGACACTGGTCACAGTTTGACACCAGGTTGAACAAAGCAGATAAATAATTTATCGGGCCAAAATGTGATTTGCCGCTCTGCCTGTGCTGACACTTGTCAGGAGTCTGTCACACCCAGCATATCATGAGCTGGACCTCGCAGAGAGGCTGTAACAGCACTTGCGTTAAACTGGCAAAAGGCAGCGGTGCTTCAAATTAGCACCATCTCCCTGGTTATCAGAGAACACAACACATGTTAAGGCAATAGAACAAAACCAGCTGAGCTGACCACCAGCTTTAATCAGCTTTTGTTTGACATTCAGAACTCCAGCAGCCTCAGGTAGCACACAGCTCATGAGTGCTCATCTTTCTCTGCTTTCAGTGACAGGTCATCACGTAAAGCTTCTAAATAAAAACAAAGTTTTAAGGAGGAGTGTGTTTACTCCTTGCTTGCAAAGAGCACTTTACACCTTCTGTGTGAAACGCTCCATATTTATGTTTTTTGCACACCTCTAACATCACAACCTTGCTCTAAGCAGGTCCAAGCTCTTTTACAAATACAGAACACGAGTGTTTTCTTTTTTGGGCACACACACCTTGTGAAGGTTCGGTAGTTCCTCCCCACACCTGTCTCCCTGACACCTAGAGAAGCTGGCTAATGGTACACAACCCACCTTGAGAGAAGTTTGCACTAAAACAGAGGCATAGAATAGCTGGGCAGACTAGAAGAATGCAACCTCTTACAGCTGCATCTCTTTGTGACACAGATCTTCAACTGCCAGGGTGTCAAATCAGCTGCATTTAAGATGACTGTACTTGGTTTTATGATTCTTTGTAATGTTCCGGCAATTTTGTCTTCTTAGACTGAAATATTGATCACATATTGATGACAAATATCATCTTAATTCAAAGCTGGCAACCAGCGAACGTGACCTAAGAGCACCTTTACAAATCAAGCATCACATACAGCAGAGCTGCCACTCACAGCTAAATCAGAATGACGGAGGTTGGAAGGGCCTCTGGAAGTCACCCGCTCCACCCTCCCTGCTCAAAGCAAGTCTAATTAGATCAGAGTGCTCAGGGAGCTGCCTGGGTATCTCCAAGGATGGGGATTCCACAACTTTTCTGGGCAACCTGTTCTAATATTTGACCTATTTCATTGTAAAGCTCACAATGCTTGCAATTTGTCCGAGTCATTAATTCAGAAAACTGTTTCTCACCTACTAAAATCAACATGACCACACTGAGTCCATCCCCTAACAAAAAATGGGGAATAATGGAGGAGTGTGTAAGGAAGGGAAAGAAAGAGTAAAGGCAATTTCACCCCAAACAGGAAAAATCTTCACACTACTCTTCAGCAAGCCATGAATTTTTGTTCTCTAGCACAGACAGAACATAACAGCCAATGTGGGTGAGGTCACAGAGAAGGGATGAGAAAGAACAAAAGGGACGCTCTGCTCCCCTCGTTTATCGTACTCCTCCCTCTATCTGAAACTGTTCCATTCTATCCTGACACAAAAAAAAAAACAGTTTTCATGCAGGAACTGAAAATGCCATCTCAGCATCAACTGTTTGCAAACACTCGATGCTCTCAAAGGCTGACAAAGAAAATAAGTGTGGTGACAAACACCCATGTGGACAGAACCTGTGGTGACTGTCAAGTGTATGGTCGGAGTAGGAAGAATCATCTTGACTCTGCTGAACAAAGTTGCCAAGTGATCAAAATCCTCTCAAGGAAATCTTTCTTTTAGCACGTAGGGAAGCTGGTTTGTGTGTCACACAAAGTGTGAAAACCTCAAAATTCAAGATGATGGCCTTCTACTCAAAACACCACCTGAGTAATTTCACTCATAAAAACAATCTCTAAGCTGAATTAATTATGCTGACAGCTACTGGGAACAGGAACTTATTCAGTTCTTGAGAAGATCACTTTCCAGCTATGCCCCAGCCCCATGACAGAAGCAGAAAGAGGAAACAGAGCAGTGGTTTATAGTTTTAAAAACAAAACTATTCTAGTATTTGAGATACTAATTAATACATTTAATTCTGCATTAACCATATAGAAATGGTTCTCACAGCACCATGGCATTAACTGTACACATCTGATTAGTTTTAAGAGTAAACAAAAGAAATGGGATGACAAAGAACAGTGATTTTTCTTCCCTTTTCCCTCTCTGGGTCCTGCCAAACCACCAGCACACCTTATGTCTGGATCCATGCCACTTAGTACAAAGGCCAATAGTTTTGGGGAACATAAAACCTCAGTAACAAACATGGAGACTGAAGTCAGCTACTCCAAACTTCAATAGATACAGTGAAAAAGTATCAGGGCAACCATCAACTGCTCAAAGGTCAAAATTTAAAGTAGAAATCCCTCAGTTTCCTTATTTTACTTTTTTAAATAACAGGACAGGCCACCTTCACACCCCACAACCCCTCATGGGGTGCCAGTCATCAAGTTCATGTGAAGCAACCTCCAGCATAGGAAAAGAACAGAGCTCGAGGGCTGCAGCACTGTGCTGCACTCAGAAGACACAGAAGGAAGCAGCAGTCTCTTTCCACCTTCCTGTGGAAAAGGTTCAGCAAGTAGTATTTAGAGTCTTTAAGGTTTAGAGAAAGCTGTCAGTGAGCACCACCTGAATGGCAGTACCACACACTGCTACAGAGCCACGAGACAGAAGGGTGAGGGACCCACTGTGGGGCCAGGGCTACAGAAATCATAGGAGCAGCTTTTGCCACACAGTGCCCACAAAAAAAAAAAAAAAAAAGGGCCAAGCACTTTTCCTCTTCACTCAGCTGTTTTACAATTGCAAGGCAAAGGTCAACTATCTTCATTCACTTTTGGAAAGCAGCCACAAGATTACTAACAACCAGCTTAATGGCTACAGTTCAAGTGCTATTCAATCAGGTCCCAAATCTGTGGGTAGGCAGCAGTAATGGCACATGACATCATAGGCAAGTTATCTGCTGAGGTCAGAGCAGGCAGACTGGGCACCTCTGCCTTCGCTCCCCACGGAGAGAAACGGGAACTGCCAAGGAGTGGCAATTACACTGGTACAGATTTTGTTCTGTCCTTAGTGTGGCCAAGGCTACAAAACAACCTTTTGCCACCCTCAAATACCCCTGACGGTGGTTGTCTGGAGGTGCATCACGACAGGTGTCTCACAGTTAAGGTCTTCCCTCTGCACGCCAAGGGACAAAGGGGAGCAGGTGCATTTAAGGTGTTACAAGTTTATTTCTCTTCCCGATTCATTCAGGGACAGAAGGATTGACCTGGTTAATGAGAGAGATCACATGGGGCACATGGACTGGGACACTCTGAGATTTCTCAGTCGTGAGCAGAGCTCCAACAAACACATCTGGAACGTCTGATGGAAATAAATTTCCACAACCTCAAACCCATTTGAAGCGAAAGAGACTTTTCAAAATGACAAAGTGCCACGGAACTGTAAAAATTCTGACTCGTTTTGGCTTATTTGTCTGAAATTTGCCAGCTTTACGCAGCAACTCTTACCATGGTGCACAGAACTCAGCTCAGTTATGGGCTGAAGGATTCCTGAAACTCCTGGAGTTTCCACTGACTTTATGGATAATCTTGAGGAATTTACCATTTCTGTGACTCAGTTTATGCATACAAGAAATAAACATATAAAATTTGTAAACATTTTCAGAATATAAGCTGAAAGGAAAGGAAATGCAGAATAAAGAATGGTTCATCGATGCTGTGAAGAAGTGTTTGGCCAAGGTATTGGGTAAAGTAGGAAAATCCCTCTGTATTCCAGGAAAAATACAGTTATAAATGCAGTGTAACAGCATACATACCACCTTGTGTCTATCTGTGTGACAAAATTTGTATCTTTGGGAGAACATCAAGTGGGTAGGACCCTTGAAAACTTACTATCAGCCAACGTGCACAGATGCCAGACTTTTATCACAGACTGAACTTTAAAAAGTCCAAAAAAAAGTTATCTTCCCTTTAATTCTTAGATAAGAACATATTTCTAAACAAATACAAATTTTATAAGACATTTTTTCAGGTACTTCAGCAAACTTCCACACCAAACTAGATTAAAATAGTTGACAATACACTTTAAAATAAACTTTATTATACTTAATTCTTCCTTCCTGTTCAGCATTTTCTACAAGCTGACTTCAGCTGTGCTCTGCTTCAAATACACTATAAAAGTTGAGGGCAATTAGTAGTAACCCAAAATAGCAGAATACAGCTCAGGTTAAAAAAATAAATGCAAGGTTATCACAGAAGGCTTGTAAAATTCTGACAGTCTCAAATGTTTAAAACAACCAAAGGAAATATTCTGATAATTTACACACACACTGGCATTGAGGTGTACAGGTCTACCAGGAGCTTTTAGGCCAATTATGGGCCAGGCACGTATATAGATGCAATTATTTTATAAGTTAATCTCAAAGCAGGATATATTTTAGCAGCCTTTATCTGTTGATGGCCGTGTGCTTTTAACAGAGCCACAGTTACGTTATTGAAATATCAGCTATAAAAGACATATATTAAGTTTATACATGGAGGTTATTTTTTCCAACTTATCTTAAAATAGTAGTTAAAAATCAAGCCCTTCCTTGGCAAAAATTTTGAGCAGATGAGTAATCCCACTGAGGTCTGCAGGACTTGATTTGTCAGCATACACACAGTTACATCTGCAGAAAGGCACCTCTCAAAATGGCTTTGACCCAAAGCATTTTAGAAAAAAGCAGCTTAAAAATACTTTGATATTACACACATCACACTAAGAAGGTAAAGACCACCTTAAATGTTTATGGAGAATAGTGACTCTGAATGAACTCCATTAAAACCTTCTGCAATACAGTCTTATTCCTTGGAAGCAACAAAGCCCTGAGCTATGCTTCACTGAGGCCACATCACTATGGATTTTTCCATTTTACTCTCTCCCCAAAATAAAATTTTTGGGTTGTTCTGTGTGTCCAGTTTTATTAAAGTTTTAGAAATTCAAATATTTTTCAAATTCCAGCAATATAGCCAAGATGAAGCTTTAAAAGCTTTTGATATATTGAAAGAACTATAGACCAAAATTCCTCTAATGCACTCCAACATTCACTTACATCTGCACAGATACATTAAATATTCAGCCACAAGCTTATCACTAGAGTTTATCGGGACTGAAGATAAAACTCAGCTTCAATATTTGACAGCCTGATGCCAGAAGATTATCTACTGAGGAATAATCCAATCACTGTTCTTTGATATTGGGATCCTTGGCAGGAGGCAAAAGAAGAGGAATACCAAATTGATCCTGGTTATTTTATGGGGCTTCCTCTCATAAAGGGGAATTCAGCATAGAGATTATCTTCTACTTCTGCTTATTTGGTATCGTGTTTATGACTAAGTTTTCAAATATTCCAATCTCAGAAGAGAGTACTGGGAGACTGGGATGCATTCTTAACATTGAAATAAAACGGCTTCTCCTCCTCTTAGAGAGGTGTGACTGAGACTTCGGAGATCTTGAGGCTTCCTATTAAAAGGAGATGGCGTTCCCCGGGGACCCACAGCAGCGTCAGGTCTGACCGACAGGAAGAGACTCAGAGAGCAGCCGAACAGCCCAGGGGTACGGAGGAACCTCCCGAGCCCTCACCCTCCACCTACCTTAAGGATATCTCCCCGCTTGAAGCTCAGCTCGTCATCCGCCGTGGCTTTGAAGTCGTACTTGGCGATGGCTTCCATGCTGGGGCTGCCGCGCCCGGCGGTGCGGGCGGTGGGCAGGAAGCGCTCCCCGAAGCCTCCGCTGCTCCCGCGGCGGCTCCCGGCTCCGTGCGAGGCGCCGGCCCCGTCTCTCACATACAGGGAGGCCGGGGGACGATCCGCCCTAGGGGAGGGGGAGGAGGAGGAAGAGACGGGCCATTAGGGGAAGTGGCACGGATCGATGGCCGGGGCCGCGCCCAGCGCCGCTCCCTCCG
>VZRE01002352.1:115291-194934 GCA_013396775.1 Cephalopterus ornatus
CCCAAACCTTCCACCTGTTCTGCTTCCAAAAGCTGGGGTCCATATAGTTCTTGGGTTCTGCTTGTCTGTTGTTTGGGAGCTTTCTCCTATCAGGGTAACACAGGCCATTATTGATAAGGAAAAGCCTAATGAATGCCTGTTAAAAATACGTAAAGCATGAGAAGCTTGTATTAAGATGATACTATCTACCCAGAAGATTGGTAGAGAGGAAGGAAAAACCCATGGGCAGGAGCAGACAGTGCTTTAGTTACACATTTAAAACTCTCTTGAGTTTTCACAGGAAACTTTCTGCAACAGAAGAATTTCTTTAAGTTTGTCTTATCAATCTAAAAAGTTACCAAGATAGCAGCAGAGAGCATAAGCGCCCATCCATCTTCCTGAGGCAGCTGCCAAGTAATAGATATTTTCACACTTTCTGAGAAAAGGAAGCTACTGAGGCATGCTTGTCTAAAATCGTATTATTTCCCCCAACAATTGTAGAATAAAGCTCCTGGTTGAACAGACAGCTCATACACAATGGGGTACAGTAGCATAGTAGTATGTAAGCTCTGTGAAACACTTTAGGTTACTTGGAAATGTGGGTTTCTATATAAACAAACTGTTACTCAACAGCTGCTGTGCTGCATTAAACTACAGGGCTTGCTGAGATTTAGCAAAATGTGAATAACCTTGCAAGCAAACTAAATTTACTTTCCGAGAAGCCTACTTACTGTAGGCATACATAAATATAGCTACACGACGCTGGGTTTATGCAAGATATATTTTGTTCTTTAGAGGAGTGGTTTATGTTTCTCTCCTATCTTTTACTCAAGCATATAAAAAAATTCACATAATATTCTTCTTAACCATGGCCTCTTGAATAAACACCTCGCCAACATTTTTTACCTGATGAGAGGATTAAGATATTAGTGCATTTAGCCTCGGTCACAAAACAAATCAATATTGCTGCTCAGTTGAAACCAAAAAACCAAACCTTCATCCTCTAATCTTCACATTACAGCTCTGTTTACATCTCTGTTCTTCTGAGACCTCTCAGTCCTACACAAACTAGGTGCTGGAAGCCACCACAACACTCAAAGACCTGCCTGCCTCAGGAACAAGCACAGCCCGAGTTAGGAAGAGGTGGGTTGGGAGGGTTTATATCCCCCTGTGGCTGGGTGGGAGCAGGGCCAGGGGCCACGGGGGATTGGCCAGAAGACAAGTCCTTCTGTAGGGTTGGGCCAGAGAGAGTGTCCTGGGCTCGGGCAGCATCGTCCTGCCCCCAGACCTGTGGGAGCAGTGTTTGCTTGGGCTGGGCTGGGCTGACATCTGTGATAACGCATGTGACAGTTTGTACACTAAATAGGGCACTTTGGATCTCTGGAATGCTCTTGAGTGAGTAGTGCAGACAAGTTCTTAAGGAGCTGCTGTTTTCCTTTCACAGTAGAGTGAGGCAGCTCCCTGCCCTATTTCTAGACACTGTTCATCCTACACGTGTTCACCATAAAACTTTCATGGGGCTTGTTGTGAGAGTAACAAAATACACAATCTGCTGAACTGCTCCGTGTCTTTGCTACAGAAGGGCTGTGCTGTGCTTTGAATCGATGTATGAGCTTGACCTTAATGGCCTTCAGGTGCTGGGCCTGCTCTGGGGAACTCCTGGAGAACACCTTCCCATGGCATGGTGTTTGTTAAATATCTCCAAATGGCAAACGCTGGAATGTTTTGGGTTTTTTTCCCCTAGATTTACTATAAACTATGCATACAACACCCTTATTTATAAACTGGAATGGAGAGAAAAAGCTGCACTTTAATCTGTGAGTCAGTGTGTATCAGCAAAAATTGATTCACTAGAAATTCCTATAAATACAGCACAAGCTTTTTTATTTTATTTTGGGCCACTGCCTTTTTGTGGTTTTCTAGCATTTCAGGATTATTCCTTTTTAAAGGGAGGTAGTTATACAATCCTGGTTGCCATAATAACCAATGCCATGATGATGACTGACAGCTGTCACTTTTGCAGTGAATTAATCTGTAGATTTGCTGTAAAATTTTCTAGTTGTCATTCAAGACATGGTACCACAATACAGATGATGTCTCATCCTTCTGTGGGAGCTGGAGGGGCTCTTAAACCTTTCAGAATTGTGCCTTTTGTTGCATTTTTCACTTTAATCCAGACTCTCTACATGCTGTGTCTTTCTGTGGCAGGCAGTACCTGAAGCAGAAAAAATAAAGCAATCCTTTAATTCCCAAACACTCTTTTCTCTTTTTAACCAAGTAAGGAAATAGGAACACAGCAAATGTTTTTCAGATTTACAATACCTTAATTTGAAACAGTATCAGCCCTTGTGGAAACAGTGCAGTAGACTAAACTAGTCTGATCATTCTTTTGATCATATTTCTTTTGATCAGTTGCTTCTTAACTCATCAGAACAAAATTAAAACAAAAATAAAAGTGTTCTTTCAATTGTGGAACATCTTGTTTTACCAATGCTAATCTTGCAAGTAAACTGAAGGTCTGACTCTTACAAGTGTTCCAAAGTCATTCCTTACTCCCCTTATCCCTTTTTGTTGCTCAGGTTTCATTTTAAGTCATAACTGTCTCTTGAAACAGTCCAGTGTGCAAGTCCTGAATGTGCTGAAGAAGGAAGGAAGGAGTCAGAAATGTTTTTTACTGGAAAGCTCTCAGCAACTAAGGTTTAAACAAAGAGTAATTTCACCTCCAAAAGGCACACTTGTCAGCTGAAGACAAACTTTTAAGTTCATTTCAAGTTTAATCCTGTTCCTGATTCAATGTAGAACAGATCTCTCTCCAAATCTTCTGAATTTAGGAAGGGAAGCGGAGTCTGTGTGAAATCAGCTCCTGATTCTTCCCAGCCAGGCTCAAATGAGATATTTGACTGCTGCTGAGTTGATAATACTTAGCACATATACCGCACAAATTCAGAAGATCTCACTTTACAGATACTAATACATTTACTTCACAGTCTCCCTCTGAAGCAGATGTGCATATCCCTGTCTGCAGTCTGGGGTTATTGAGGCAGAGAATGTTTAGCTGGCCCAAATTTTTTTCCACCAGCACATACTGAGGCCAAGAAGTGTGGCTGCCAGCTCCCTTGCTGTAATTATTCTGTGCTCTCGGTGGGTCTCAAAGCAGTTGACAGTATCACTGGATGCACCTTTGGAAGCCCATTTGTCAGCAAATGTGCCTTTGTTGCAAATTATCAGGCAGACATCAGCTCCTCATGAGTAGGAGGCCGTGTGGTTCTCCTGCTATCAAAACAATCAGCCCAAATCGAAGCCATTTTCTCCAAGGCAGCTGCTTTTTTTGGTTATTATCTGTTCCCCCGTGTTTCTATTCTCGGTGACAGATCAGGCTTCTGTTCTTGAGGAATTCACTTTTGCCGGCAAGAAATGTTCACACTCCCCATCATTTTTCATAGACTAATCTGTGTTGGGAATTTTCAGTAAGTAACACGAAAGCATCAGTGATTGAACACTTTAGGGAAAAAACAGTACCACTAGGTTGATTTATTTTTCTCCCTAAAGACAGCAGCTTCTGAAACACATTTTCTTTCCAAGTGTCTATAGATTCTATAATTATCTTTTTGTTTGCTAGTTGTTTTGTAAGTCCTGTAAGTAATTTTTCATGCTGTATAGTTTCTTATTAAATTTCAACACTGATACCTCATAGTGATGTTGTGAGGTTTGGTTGAGTTATTGTGGTTTGAAATCCTTGGATTTCAAAGGAAAATCTGAAGCATAATATTTCTACCTGTATAAATACACTGCCTGTGTCAGACAGTGTTATTCAAAAGATGATTAGGTAAAGGAAAGGTGGAATGGACTCTTGTAAAGTTCTGTTTCTGCTATTCAGAGGGATGTTTCAAACACTTGTTGATACTCAGATCAAGCTACAAGAGTTATTCAGGGCACTTTCAAACAGAAATGAGTTTGTGGGGATGGGAATGTATTTTCTGCTTTGAAAAGGTCTGGGTATCAGACACACATGGCAACCCAGGCAGTGAACTCATTAGTTCTTATAAAATAGAGATATTCTAAAGGGGATTGCACACCTCTCCCCACATTTATGGGCTAACATTGGCTGAGTTTGGCATATAGGACTTCCAGACAGTTGGCTTGCTGGTAGGGGTATATGCATTGGATTGTTTGGTGAACCCTGTGTTTGGTTTCACTCTTACCCAACGATTTGGAAATATTTCTCAGGCTGAATGCAACATGGTGACACCTGAACACCACATCCAGCCATTTCCAGGTTTCGCAAACTGCTCTAGGCATGAAAATCCCGAGGAGGATGGAGTGTGCTGGGAAAGTGGAAGGGGTAAACTGGCTGCACTGGGAGTCTGTGGTGTCTGATTAGAGCACCCACAGCTTCAGGCATCTCTGATTGTCTGAATACTTGACGCCCTCTGACATGTTCCAGCAAAGCAGCCCCACTTCATTTCTGTCCTGCAGAGTGTAACATGTCGACGTGACTAATTGCCTGGGCAGACAGAAGAGAGATAAGAACAGGGAGGGCAGCGGGAGGCAGATATTCCACTGTGGAATAGCAGTGCACAAAACTCCCAGGATGGGTCCAGAGAGCGGCGATTCCCTGCAGCAGGGCAGAGATGATGGAGAGACACACCTGGAAGTGGGAATTGCCTGGAAGTGGGAATTACAGGAGTCTCTGAAAACAGAGGAGTCTGGGAGGGGAGCACACAAGGACCTTATAGGGGCTGGAGTGAGGGCATGCACAACTCTGTAGAGATTCAGACTGCCCCCAGAATTTATTGACTGCTTCACCCTCATTGTGTGAAACTGTTTTCTTAGTGTTTGCAGGACCTCTGTAAAGCATGTGAGATTTTTACTGGGAATGACATAATTCTTTCAATATTCCTAAAAATGTTCTAGTTTGATTAATTTGCATTTGAAACAAAGCACACAAGTCACATTTTATATGACTCCAGTGCCAGTCCAGGTGCAGAAATTGAGAGAGGTTGGTTTGTCATTGTAGCCTGTCTTTGCTCTTCGCTTCAGTTATCCTAATAGTAAGATATCCCAACCTACTGGGATTAGCTGTGTTTGGAATTCTTGGTTTTAAATGAAAACCCATTTTAAATTTGAAAAACGAAACATTCTCCTAATTTTGTGTATCCAAATTGCCACAGGAACGACTTGCTTTTTTGATTTCTCTGTGTGAAATGTCTACAATCTAACCATTGCTGCTACCTTAAATTAGGGATATGAGAAAAACCAATCTGCTTCTGGGCTTCAGGTCAGTTTGTTAAAATTTTGGAGAAGCCCTGAGCATGGATGGTGGCGAAGCAGTGCTGCAGGCACCACTGTTTATTTTCACAAGCTTTTGTTACATTGTCCATTATAACAGCTTTTAGAATTTCTCTAAATAAGGAATATTCTCTCTTTCCAACCAATCTTTTTAACACCCTTGTTGTGTTTCCTGCTTCCTAGCACTGAAGGACTTCAGGCTGGCGTTCCCAAGCATACTGATGATGTGCCTTGAACTCTAAGGAATGGCTTGTTTTGCATTCAGGATCACATTTCAGTTTGCTGCCTGAAGCAGAATGTCACTGAGGGCAGTGCAGAAATCCTGCCTCCTGCTCAGTGCCTCCCTGCACAGCCCCCTGCCCTCCAGCCCACTCCAGCTGATGATCTGGGCTCCACGGGATGAGCACAAACAGTCCAGGATGTTTTTTCTTGTTCTGCTTTTGTGACTTTGGCTTCCCAGTTTGTCACAGATAACTGTGGTTTTGAAGTCCAGATCCAGAGAGAAATTTGGGGAATTAGCTTTGTTTGAAAGAGTGAGAGCACAGTGCCCAAGTCTTTAGTAGTTTTGCTAATAAATCTTCTGTTGGAGGAGATTAAAAAGAAAAATCATGGATTTATTTCTTAGCCCTTTTATTGTTAGTGACCATTTTCTCCTTAGAATCATCTCCTCTTGTCTTCCCTTCCCTTATACTGAAGTCACTCTCAAGTTAAAGGCAGAGGCTCTAAGCTGCTGTGTGCAAACACACAGAATTACATTTTCCTCCTTCCCACTCCCAACCCTTTGCTGGGAGCTTCGCTCCAGTAACTTTGTCTGATCCTCTCTTTGCAGTTGCTAATTGGGCTGGCAGAGGTATGAAGTGACTGCAAATAACTTCATTCCCTCGATGTGTGCACATTGGAAGGGTCACAGAATAGAAAAGCAGGGCAGAGTCCAGACTGGTGGCTCGTGCCAGCCAGCCTGGCAGCCAAAAAATGGCACTTGCAGGTGCTGGTTGTGGTACTGCAGGCAGGGCTTTGATACCCAGCACTCTGAATACTGAATGTCTGCTGCTTCCCGGAATGCAGGTGCAGGACTTGCTTGCAGGAGAGGAAATTCTGAAGTCTAACTCTGCGGAGTGGGAGAGTGGCTTTCTGAATAAGCTTTGGATGCCTTTTGTTTCCCTTGAAATGGTGTGGCATTGTGGAGAGCTGTGCTGGGCCTGCCACAAGGATAGGATCTGCAGAATCTACCTTCTTTGAAGAAGGCAGTGTGGTATAGACCAGGGTAGTAAATCCCAGCTGGCAAAGGCCAATCCTGCTGTATCTGGGAGATGTGTGGGTGGTTTGGGTTGATTTGCATATCTAGCTGCTTCCTTGTTTGTTTGGATTTAGGAGAAGTCTGTGTCCAAGCCCTGAGCTTGTGTATGATATTAAAAAATAGAACCAAGAGTTGCTAACCAACTAAAAGACTTTCCCAAGACAATCATAGCATAATCTGATAATCTCTCGTGTTGTTTATGTGCAAGAGAATCCTCTAGAGCAATGCCCACAGGCCATTTGTTTTGACACGAAAAGGCATTTTCCATATGTGGCAGGAGAACAAATTTGTGCTATGGGAGAGAAAGGGGAGGATGAGCTAGAAGAAATTCCAGAGCTGCTTCCTACCTCAGTTCTGTTAGAGTCCCAGTTTTGCTACAAAGAGAAAAGACCCCTGGTTATCTGGAGTTGTTTTTAGGATTTCTGGCCTACTCACTGGTGGTCAGATCCATGCTCAGCCCAGCACCAGAGCCTTGTCAAAGGTTGGATGTGTTGTTCAGCAAGAGGGAGAGTCATTACTGCTGGCTCCATTAGAGATTAGCTGGACAAAGCTCCTGGTAGATAAGGGTAAAAAGACAAATAGCCCTGGGTGACAGCATGCTCCAACACCTGGTGGAATCCAGCGCTCTGTCAGCTTTTTTGGAGGCTTGCCCAAAAGCCTGTCAGGGCTGCAATAATACTCTTACTCTGTGCTGCAGGGAACTTAATTCATCTACTGATGCCAGTTTTTGGGCAGACTTAAGCTAATGAGGTCAGTTCTGTGTATGGGGTGGGTTGATGTACTATTAGAAGCACTTTCAGCTCCCTGGTTTTCCTTCTTTTAGAGACCAATCCTGTAATTTGAATGTTGTGAATTCCATCACTTTCTTGTTCTAAAGGAAGCGATGTGGGAGACTGACTGACTGCTTCCCCTTCTGTTTCCACAGATGGTGATGTGGTAAATGTAGCCAAGCTCTTCTCTGCCTAGGAGACATTCTCCCCTGAGGAGCAGTCCCCTTCTGCTGGACATGCTTACAGAACTGCACAGCCATGGACCTCAAGGAGAAGTGTCAGGTAGGTTTCCTGACACGGGTCACACCCGACTTAAATGTGAGTCCTTTCAATTGTCTTTCATTATTTTGGGTCAAGACTCACCATTTGGCATTGCTGTTGGATGGTTTCGTATTAATCCGTGGTTAGTGTCAAAGTTGAGAGTTGTGTCACCTTCACCTCCCTAGGGATGTCCGTGTTCGTATCAGCAGGGAAATCCTTTGCGGGCTGGGACTGAGGCACCACGGTGGAACAACACAGGTGAGGTGTGCACTGTCACACCTGCTGCGTCTTTCTTGAGCTCTAAGGTAGGGCTCCATTCCCCTGGACACTCAACTCAGCTTTATTTGAGGGGCTGAATTCACTGAGAAGATTTTTTAAATAAACTGAGGCAATAAAATCATCTGAGTCCAGTTTTTCTGGTGGTAACCTGGGGTCTCAGCTGGCTCATGTGAGAGAACATTCTTGGTTTTCCTCTTTGGTGTCCCTCTCCCCACCACACCATGAGCTTTTGTCTGTTGGCTCTCTCTCTTTTCTCCCTGCATCCCTTCCTTGCTGTTTTGTTTACGGTGCTTCCAGCAGCAAGGAGTGGTTTTGTTCATTAATGCAAAGTACCTGTTAGGGAATCACCAGGAATCAGATCGGCTCTGAAAGGTACTACAGCTGTGTAAGTGACTTTAAAAGGTCAGTTTTCCACATCAGCTCTGGCACTTGCCTGCTCACTGCTTCTTTGCTGGATGTCTGTCCTGAGCTGTGCTGGACCAGGAAGGCCTGGGCTCACTCCTGCCCGAACCTCTTGGTGCTGCTGTGCTCAGAGGATGTGTTTGAACTGTGTTGTTTTATATCAAATTGCTGTATTACTACGGAGGCAACATTCCAGTGAGGATGATTATCTAATTATTCTCTTGTTAGTGACATCATGGGCTGATCTGGTATTGATCATTTACAGAGATGACGCAGGGGTGTGTTCTGTGCAGGATCTGAGAGCACCAAAGAGAGCAGGGCACAGCGGGGACACTGGCACTGTAGGTCACTATTTTTGGTTCATCTCTGCCTTTCCCTTCTGACATTCTCCACTGTCCAACACAGGAAGAGCAGATGAAATTGCTGGGCAGGCAGCAGCATGGACAGTGCTGTAACAGACCTTTAAAAGGCCTGTTGGAAAGTGTCCTGACAGGGAGATTACAGGGGGAATTGTGGTGTCCTCAAGTCCTAACCTCCCCTCCTCTCTTCCTGAAGTTTTTTCTCCCTACTTTCTAAGTGGGAATTAAAAGTGAAGACAAGAGATCACCACACGCTTTTTAGTAGGATTTAAAAAAACCCACAGATACGTCCAGCTGCTTTTACAACTTGTTTTGTTAGCAAAACCATGGTAGGGGGTTGGAGCTAGATGGTCTTTAAGGTTCCTTCCAACTCCAATTATTCTGTGATTCTATGGTTCTGTATTATTTGGGGTTAAGGAGTTTGCTCCTTTTTTTTTTTTCAGTATCACAGATCCTTTTTTCATCCCCTTTAAGATAGAATCCGTCTTCCTTTCCAAAGTGAAGAAGTTGGACACATGCGTACTGATAAGGGAACAAATTAACCTGCTTTGTAACCTCAGTAGTAAAGCTGATGTGCTAGGTTTATTTTAAAATACTAAAAATAAAGCAAACCCAAGTGAAAACATCAGTCCCAAATCTAGTAGAAAGCAATCTTTTTGCTCTAATATATATGTGTGATGAAGAGTTGGCACTCCTGGAGCAGGAGACGTGCTCAGAGCACTGCTGCAGCGCAGATATCTGTCACTCAGATGAGAGACTTGTCCTCTGGCCCCAGTCAGCTAATAAGTTCCACTGTCAGAGATGGCTGAGGATCAGTCTGTCAGGTGTAATGTAGGCTGCCTTCCAGTTTTTGCCAGAAGCCAGACACTGCAGAGAAAGGCAGAGAGTATTTTAGGAGCGGTGCCAAAACCTTCTTAAATTAAATGTGCTGGTATCTTGTTCTTTCTCCTCTTCTTCTGACTTTTTAATTTTCTGCGTGATTCTGAAGTGAATTTAATCCTTGTGAAAGGTGCCAGAATCTCTGCTCCAAGACCACTCAGCGTATATGGACACAGAGAGCAGCACTGATGGCCACAGGACAGAGAGGATCCTGAGTTTGCACTGCGTTAGACGTAGGCTGTGTTTGCAGCAACACAACTATTAAAAATTATTGACATCATCCATTCCACAGTTACCAATAACAACTGAGCTGTATTATCCTAGAGTAATTGCAGCAGCCTGGATACAGCACTGTGCCTCCTGGCCAGAGCCTGGAAATGTATTCAGAGAGCCTGTTTTGTGCTCCACATCACTCCAGCTCTCCAGCACTGTTGGTCCTTGTTCCAGGTTGCTTAACAGGAACTACAGTCCTACCTTTGGACTGAAAAGTAGCCCAAGTCCTTTGCCTCTTCTCATCCTGCCAGTGACTGTATCTCTGTTTCTATTCCCTGCTGTTCTCTAAAACCTCTTTTTCCGAGGGCTTTTTCACAAACTGATCCTTTTTCCGCAGGCATCTCTCATCTGTGCTGCAGTTTTTGTATAGGTCAGTCCCTGCCTTTATACTCAGCCTTCTATGTCAAATCCCAGTTTTATCTTCTGATCACAAGCTTTCATTTTTCGCTCTTTCACTGTGTTATTTAATGCACAAATGCAAGTCCAGATGCAATTTCTGATACCAGTTGATACCAGAAGGAAACCACATAGTGCAAATGACTGCCCTACACAAAACACTTTAGAACAAGGTCTCTCTCAGCAGTGGGGTAAATGAGAAGAGGCAATTTGATCCATTTCCATTTGTGTTCATGACCAAAGCTGGAGGTTTTGAGGTGGGAGAAACTTGTGTTGGGACCTCTTGATTGCAGGAAGCACAAGGGTTGTTCCTGGTATTGCACTGTCACAAGCAAATTGTTTTATTCACTTTCATCCAAGTGTCCAGGAGGTGCAGAGTCATGGAAAACAATAGGGAGCAATATCATAAAGGGAGGGTGTTACATGTATATTGTGTGAGGATTTGTCCTCTCTTACCTCATCTTCTTGTTGTTGATCCTTTTTTCTTTTTCCTCTCCTTTTTTTCTTTGTGTTGAAGGGAGTAGGTGAGTACTTTCTTAGCAGGAAAGGAGGAAGGAAGGAAAAATTGTGCCATTAGGACATTTTGTTCCTCTCTGCGGTTTAAAATTGTTGTCTAGGAAACAAAATGCCCTGCAGAAGGATGAGGGTTGTCTTGCCTCTTTCTCCCCCTGCTTTCTCCTGAAGTTACATTAATAAATACAAAGTGTCTGCTTCCCTTCAGCTTTGGCTTCAAGAGCTTTGTGAGGTTACACACTGATGTGTCACTCGGTGCCAGCACACAGGTGATAACAAGACCCTGCGTTGGGTTTATTGTAAATACTGAGAACCTCTTAATCTCTGTAATTCTGGCTTTAAACACAGAATATGGGCTGTGCCTATTGAGGCATTTGAATCTCAGGGCCGGACGGGAAGTGAAGAGCTTGACCAGGGAGGGCAGGTGAGTCCTGACACCTGTCCGTGGTCTTCCGAGCTGCAGGATGTGCTGGGACTGGCAGCCTTTGCACTGCCTGTTCTCTTTGGAACCAGCCAGCTGATCCTTGGCACACAGTTGATGTGGTGCTTGGCTGGGCCAGTTCTTCACCCCTTTCTGTGTGGAACGAAAGTACTTGTTTTAGTGATTGCTCTGCAGAACCGGGAAGCCCCAGACAGAATTAGGACAGCAATGAAGTAGGAGCTATATAAAAACTCACTTATAAAGGTGTGTTCCTCCAACAACGAGAAGGAAGCATTCCTGTAAAAGATGAGAAGGAGAGAGAAGGCTCATTCCTTCTTCACCTTTTTATCCCATGACCTGCTGTTGTACCCAGCCCTTCTCTGTGTACACTAATCCTTTGCCTTCTGTGTGCCATGCCCAGGTAAACAGGGAGCCCCAGGCAAGGCAATGAAGAATTTACATTCACCTTTTAGTTGAGATTGTGTGGCTCAGGATGTATGAATATTGGATGCTCAGAGCAGCTTTTGCTGCATTGTCTGTCAACAAGAGAAGAGGGAGGGAACACTTCAGACTGGACCTGTAACTATCTCAACTTGTTTAAATAGCAAATACTCATATTTTTGAACTGAGCGTGAATCCAGAGCAGTGAAGTCATCTGTGGGGAGTTAGTATTCACTCTGTCTCAACCTAGTCTTTTTCCTTGCCTCCTCAGGTGTTCCCTCCCCTCTGGTATATTTTATAGCACTCTGTCCTACCTAATTTGCCATCTGCTTTTCCACAGACCCCTCTCTGTCAGCATCGGCCCTTACTGTGCACGCATATGCAGCTCTGCAGACAGGGAACCCGGGGATTCTGACTGCGACGGCTCCCTCTGTGAATGAACCATTCCTACAGACATCTGGTGCTATCCTGGGCAAACTTTCTTCTCTCTCTGCTTTCCCCCCCCTGCTCGTTTCTGTCCCTCATCCCCCACCCCCATCCACCGCCTCCTTGCTGGATCTGCAGCGTGACTGGAAACAGGCTGAATTAATCAGCAGACTGGTGCTTCACTCTGCTGCTTCTGTCTCATTCTCTGCAGCGCTGGGCTCTGCACAGTCTTGCTCTCTCTCCCTCTTTGCTCTCTCATTTTTGGAGAGCAGCAGCAGTGCAAGTTGCTGGGGAAGTGGTGCAGGAATTTAGTCCAGATGCTCTTCAAACAGGCCGATCTCTGGATCCCCAACCAAGGCAAATGTCGCAAAGTAAGTTCCTCTCCCTTAACGTTTAATTTCAAAATGGCTTTCCCTGCCTCCCTCCCCAGCCTGCATCCTGCCTGATGTGATGGTGCATGAAGGGCTCTGAGGTTTTGGGGAAGGAGGTTATGGCAGGACATGAAGCAGTGAGTGATGATTTTAGCTGGGGAATAGCTTGTTGTTGGAGGTGGTGGGGAAAGAAACTGTTTTAAACTGCAGATTTAACCGCAGAACCAACAGGAGAGTCCAGACAGGATTTTAGCTGCTGACTTCTGCTTTGCTGCCCCTCTGCTTCATGACTTAAATTTGCCTGTTTCTTCTCTGGTCTTCGGTCTGTAGCTGTTGGACCTCCTTATCCCTGTGAAGCAAGTCTTGCTGTGCACCTTCCAGGCTATATCATAGTTTTAGTCCCCAAAGTCTTCAGCTGAAGGAGAAGGGATAGAAAGGAAGCTAAAAGATGTGCCGAAGTTGTGAGGATTTCTGAGCGCCGCTGGCCTCTGGGAGGGGATTAGCATTCCCTGGAGTAAGCTCTGCACTGGCATAAAGCACTACGCTGCGTGTTGAAGCCAGAATAAATACAGACCCCTAACTGCTCTCTGAGCTTGGAGGAATAATGTAACTGGCTAAATTGCAGTAATTAAAGCTTAATAACTGTGCAGTACAGGTGAGCTTCAAAGCACTGCATAAACCCTTCCTCATCGTGCCAGCAGCCTGGTGGGGCAAGTGACTATGATTGGGGATTTGCTGCTGCAAACAGGACCAAAGGGACAGACCGAGGAATGTACAACTCCGAACTGGGCTGTTTCCTGGGGAGCAGCTGCCTCTTTCTCTGCTGTAGAGCTGCTGCGGGGGAGAAGCAAAGTGCTGGGCTGTGCATTACCTGTGTAGAAAGGTTGATTGTGCCTCTTACTCTGTGCTTTATGGAGACCGTAAACTGTGAATGTCGTCTGGCTTAGAATGGACTCTGTTCACAGCAAAGTGCAGGGCTGATTCACGGTGGTGTTTCTTTGGCCAGATCTCAGGGACCTGTGCTCCTGCAGCTGTGCCTCTTTGCAGCGTGAGTCTGCAGGCCCTGTGAGCCATGAGCTGTGGGGAGCCTCAGAGCATCCACGCTGGAGCCCCCACAGTCACCCAGTTACCAACGGTGGGGGCTCCTTTGTCCTGGGGCAGCGGGAGGTCTGGGCTGCCTTTCATCCTGGGGCTGCAGAGGGAGGAAGGAGGCAGTTGCTGACTATTCCTCTGTCCATTAACTTGGACACTGCTGTGCTGAAGACTTTGCTTGTTTCATTTGATTTGAGACCACCAACAGCTAAGCTGTGGGTGCCAAGCTCGTCTCAGGTGCATTTAAACCAAGTTTAATAGCTGTGTGTGCTCCTTGTGCCTTCTGCTGCCTTTCCCAGCATGTTCAGTTTTAAAGGCAGTGGTCCCCACAGAGCCCTGGTCTGCTTGGTGGAGCTGTCTGAATTGTGCAGATATCAACACATACTTCTTTTTTCCTGTGTAGTGTTCAGGTGGGTTGGTCAATATTGTATTCTTCATAATGACTGCAGTTGGTGGGGAGTTGGTAGTTCCATTATAGAGACAAGAAAGTAAGGCACAGAGGAGTATCTGATTTTCCCAGTGTGGCACAGAAACTGGTGGCAGAAGGAATTAGAGAATCCAGCTGTCCTGACAGTCCAGAGTCTTAAAAGTTCATCCTGTGGAGTGGGAATGTGCCAGGGGGGATGCTTCATGTAGCCCAAGTCACTAGAGAAGCACTTCTGCTTGGAATCAGGGATCAGATCTCTTGGGAAAAGTAACCAGGAGAGCACCAAGAAAGGCACGGACGCATAATCAGGATCAAGGATTTAGGTAATAGAGGGAAATGTGTACATTGGCTTTGCTGGCTACATCTGTATCGCTCTGGAGCAGGGATGTGCCGTTTCAGGCAGTCCCAGCACTAACTCGGCAACCGCAGGTGTACAGAGCTGTAGCATCCCGATGTGACTGTGATTTGCTTTAGAACAAGAATAAATCCCTCTCTAATAGTAGCCTGCCTTAAGAAATGCTATCCCAAGAAATTGTGTGCTGTCATGTGTATGGTGTCTGCCATCCTCTCTGATCAGACCAGAAAACCCCCACTATGTGTCATATTGTGCCATATCCTAAGCAAGAATCTGGCTTACAGTACTAAATGCAAATATGTTTGGTGGAGTTACTCCTTCTCATGTGTTTTTGAACCTATGAATAATGCTTACATGTCAGGAGGTGTAGTCACTGACCTAGATTAATTGCCTGTGAAGTGTCATTGTCAAATTAAAAACTGCCTTCTTTTCCTGCTAAGGAAGGCGAAACAGTTCTTGGAAAAAGGAGGAACATTCTGCTGCCCAGTGTTCCTCCTCCAGCTGTTCAAATCTGAAAAGCAGTTGAGTAGAGGTGTTATAAAAGGGGCCTCGTGGGTGCAGCCTGGAAAGGGGGAAACAGCCTGATAGCTGCCTTGTAGAGGTTTTCCACCACTCTGAATCAGAGGGGTGGATCTGCAGTCTATGAAAATTGAAGCTTCTTGCAAATATTTTGTTTTCTATTCACTTATTTGTTTAAACAGTCTTTGTAAAGGCAGTTACATTCAAGTGTATAACAATCTTGGTCAGAAGCCCTTATTCTGCAAGAGCCTGAAATCCACAAAGGATGGAGGATGATTCAACCCACTTTGCTCTGTAAAGCAAAGTATATATATTTGTGTTCCAATGTTATTTAGAAAAATGCTTGATACATATTATATCAACATTTACTGGTACAACAAATAAATATGCAACTATGGATGTGTAGTGGTTGTGGGGAAATATAAGAGGACTTAATTATACTAATATTTTGTGTCCATTTCTCACCTTTACACATTCTACTCTGCTTGTCTGTTCCTCTGGAAGGAAGGTGCAAGACCTCTGCCTTTAATTGGGTAGCAAAGACTGTGAGATAGCTGATAAACTTGTAAGGTAATCTTAAATGGTTCTATGTGTAAAAGAACAGGATGTGAATTTTAGGAAGAGAGATGAGTGTTGATTTTGTGTGAGGGTGAAGGTGGGCTGCGGGAAGCAGACATGGGTAGGTGGTGTTGCTCGGGAACAACTTCACTCCTTGTGGGAGGAAAAATCAGAAAGTAACCTCTCTGTTCCTACCTATCAGCCTGAAAATGCTCCTGCAACCCCTGAAGAAGGCAAAGGAAACCTATTTGCCGTAAGCCAGGCAAGGCTACAGGTTTAAACAAGCTCCTGGATATCTGCCAACTAATTTACCTCTGTCAAACTATGGAGGGTCAACTGAAAGGAGAAGGCAAAGAAAAGTCTACAGATTCTGTGGCTCTGTCTCCTACTTCTGAGCTGCTTCTTGTTTCCTTCCTGAAGAGCCAAACCAGCTCCTAAACCTGGGCATTTGCTTGATCTATCTCAGGTTTCCCTTTCCCTAATGTTTGCAGGCAAGCCAAGCAGTAACTTAACATGTAGGATGTTTACTAAGAGTGGAGAAATTCACACATCTTTTCATGCTCCCATCCAGTCCACACCTCACCACTTTCATTGCCTCTAGAAAATAAAATCACACGCACAACAAAAATCTCCTGCGCTGTTTTCCCTGAACAGCCATCCTGCAGATCACAGCCCTTGAGAGCCGTGGTGTCATCCACAAGGCAGAGGGTTGCAATCATCCCATGTCTACCTGGCTTCAGCAGTGCCTCCCACACTGAGGCTGTGATGGCCAGGGCAGGGGTCAGCACCGGCGGAGCCCTAAGTGCACTTAGAGGCTCGTGGGCTCTCCAGCCTCCTGGGGCAAAGGAGGAAGCAACTGCTCATTTTCTCCTTAGGACTTTTTGCCTTCAGGCATGGGCAAAAGGAAAGTACAGCCTTTTAAAATGTCTCCTGATGCCCATCAGGGGTTTGCTTTCACTGTAACCTGGAATTTACTGTCTGCTTTTTCTTTTTTGTTCTTCAGAGGAAACCCTATGCTAAGGCAGCTGAGTGGGAAGGTGTCTTGCTGTTTTTGTTTTGACCGGAAAATTAGCGGATTTCTCTTTGAATGTAGCTTCCCAAAGCAAAGATGTGAATGTTGAGGTTTTATTAATGAACTGACACCTCCTGTGAATGGCTTCTTCACCCTGGGGTGCTCACCTCCTGTTTTGTGGCAGGAAGAGCACTTGCAGCTGATGAAAGGCTGGGAAGATGCCTCTGGGACAGCTTAAGAGCGCCTTGGTTTGCCGTATATGAAGGTTTACTTTAGGGCATTTGAAAAAGGCCTCACGAGCAGTTGATGACTTAGCAGGGCAGCTCTTGTTTCAAAAACCTCGAGCTGCCCCTTGCCAGCAGCTCAGGGGGGCTCTTCTCGCCTGTCCCTTTCATTTTGGGTCCAGGCTCTTTCCCTGGGTGCAGCAGGAGATCCGAGTGCCCTCCAGTCAGCCCTCACTCACCCTATTGCAGTGTTTGCTTACCAGACTGGCTCTGCCTGCTTTGCCAAATACTCCATGTTTCAAGTGTCAGGATGGGTGTTTAACAGTCCCTGCCCTTCCTGCCGTTCCTCCTCCCCAGCCCTGACACTCTGCACTTGTCCTTTCTCACCTGCTACAGCCACCTTCCTTTGTGGCTGCCCTTACCTTGACTGATACTACAGCAAACCAGTAACTCCTGTGTAAAGTCTGGAGCAGGTGTGCAAGTATTTCAGGAACCTTTTTGATTACCTCTGGATTTGCTGCCTTTCTGTGCTCGCTGCCTGCTGTGCTGTGGCAGTTTCTCTTTCCAGGCACTGTGTGACTGTACAAGATGTTGTCATTAAGTGCAGCTTTCCTCTCATTTCTTCTGTAGCTTCTGATGTATCCGTTGGAATCTGCTCAGTGTCTAAGCAGACTCTGGTTTTCAGTCAAAGTCCCTCTTGTTGTTGCTGCCTTTCATTCTGTGTCTTTAATTTATCTGTCTGCTTTCCCTGTGTTGGAGATGATGAGAACTCTTGTGGGTGCTTTGCTGTGCCCGACACAGGCAGCAGCCAGACGAGAGGGAGAAACCTGATTGTCCCTTGCTCCGTGTTGATCTCAGACACTCCTGTTTGCAGCACTCCGTGGTGCAGCAGCAGGTCTGTTGCCAGCTCCAGTGCCTGCCATCTTCTCCTCTGGGAGTCTTTGAGAGACTCCTATGTTTAGTCCTGTGCTGATGTTACCTGGGCTGCTTCCAAGAACAACACAGAACTGCTTCCTCTATTCCTAAAACTGACACAGAGAATGAAAACTGCAGCAAGATTATTTTTAGTTCTGTAAAAGTGCAGCTAAAGCAGCATTGCTGGACTCTGCCTGGCCAGAATTTGCTGTTTCAAGATGTCCCTGGTAGGTGGGGAAGTGTGTGTGTGTGTGGGATAGATGGTATTTTAAAGAGAATTTATCTGCTATTCCTCGAATCTTGTGTTACAGTTTTGGATTGGGCCATCTATGCAAATGAGTCTGAAGTCCAAGATTAGTTTCCAGTAAATGTTCATCCTGAAACTGTGCAGTTAAGGAACAGAAAGAAAAGATCAGAGCCAAGCTGCACTTGCAGAGCTGGGTGTGTGCAAGCAGCTCCCAAGGAGCAGCAGTGCTGCACTTTGAGACCACGGTGGGTTTGGCAGGGCTGGGAAGAGCTGAGAGAGCAGGAAGAGCTGCAGCTCCTGCCAGAGCTCTGGGCTGTGTCACACTGGTGGGGACCAGAGGCACAAGCTTCCTGCCTGTGTTCAGTAATTCTGTGCTCTGCATGATACACCTGAACGTTTCTAACATGCAGCACATCCTGTGTGCTGTACACGCTCAAGGTGTTTGTGTTAAAACATGAAATGCACATGAGAACTTTCCCTGGCCAGTGCCCTGCTGTAGCCCATTCACAGACACCTGCCTGCTCTTCCCTGTTGATTCACTGTCAGTGACCTGGTGCCCACAGTACCTCCCAGCAATCTCTGTGGTTTGAAAGAAAGGAAGGTGCGTGTTCCTGACCCAGAAATGCAAGTTCCTGACCCAAGAAATGCAACCCCTACTTTCCTGTTACCAGCATCTTACGGCAGTGTTTTCCATATGGCACACTCCTGGGCTGTGTCCTTTGTGGCTGCTGCCTCTTTGCTGAGGGAGCAGTGAGGGAGCAGTGCTGTGAACCTTGTGTGCTTCCTGCAAGTCCGAGTGCCTCCCTTGCATGTCTGTGCAGCTCAGCACTCAAAACCTTAGTGCTTCTCTCATAAAAGCAGTTGATGGTGGGGTCACATCTGCTCTGAACTGATCCACAGACTAGCACTTAAATCCAGGAGGTTCTGCATCGAAGTGGCCACAGAGGCAGGATTCATAAGCAAAACTCCACAGTGAGCAGTTGTGGAAATTGGACCACTCTTGTTTAGAATTGCAGATATTCCACTTCTATGTTGTTTTTACTGTTACCAGAATCCATCCTGTATCATTAAAATTCCACCATAGCTGTCTATGTTCTGTTGTCTCTACAAGCTGATACCGGTTCAAGCCTGCATAAATTCGGAGCTGAGCAGCCTCCCTTTGCATTGTCCTCAGCCTCTGCTGATTAGATCTTGTTTTGAAGAAATGACTTGGTATTGTGCTTTGATAAGGTATTTATCGGCACAGTCAGGACCGGTTTGTTTACCTGATACTATCTAAGTGCTCTAATTCCAGCCAGCAGTCTAAAGTTCACAGGAGGGGAGATGATTTCAGGAAAATGGAGAGTCAGGCTGGTGGTGATGAGTGGAGGGCATTCGTGGTCAGCTGCTCCTTCAGCCACCAAAAAAGCCTAAAAAGCCTAAAAAAGAAAGTAGGGAAGGACTAACCAGTTTGTTTTTCTGGCACCTCAGGATGAGATGACCTCAAGTTTGGGCCTTACCACAAAGAAGGCCCTCACGATCCTGAGAGACCAGTTGTCAGCACTGCTGGAGGGGCATCAGAAGGAACGGAAAAAAGTGACTTCATGGAAGGTGAGGCACCAAAAGGCACCAGGGTTGGGCACTCGGCCTCCCCTTCTCAAAGTAAAGCTGAGGATTAAACAGAAGTTGGCTGTTTTCCATCCCAGAGTGCTGCTGTAGAGTGTCTGGGTGTAGAAGTGCTAAAGTCCTTGGGAACAAAGCAAGAAATCCACCTAAGTGCATGTTTCTGTCAGCACTTTTCTCTTGGATGCCAGAGCTTTAGCTTCATCTGTAAAGGAATTAAGGACTTCAAGAGCCACTAAGGGTAGTGTCCATCTCAGGTGGAGATAAAGAGCTTTGTAGCTCAACAGTCTCCCCTTGTCTGCTGTGTTTGTCTGGCCTGTGTGTTGAATACAAAGTGCTGGTGTTCATGCGCAGTACTTAAATGTTAGAAGTGTTCCTGGGTGGGTCAGTGACAATGGGACAGCCTGGCACAGAACCTTTTCATTCTTCCAAGCAAGAGTAAAGCAGGAGTGTTCACCCAGACACAGCAGCTGAGCGTCTGTTGGTGCTGTAGGATTCACACAACTCATCAGGGTGTTCGGTGTCATGTTCAGGGGTTTGGCAAAGTTGGAGCATCAGCTGCTGCCTTCACCCTCTGCTTTTTCAGACGTCTGGCTGTGTGTTCCGTGAATGCTGACTGTCTGCTGCTCTCCTTTTGTAGGAGGTGTGGAGGAGCAGTTTTCTGTACCATGGTAACCGCTGCTCCTGTTTCCACTGGCCTGGTGCATCTCTGATGCTGCTGGCAGTGCTGCTGCTGCTGTGCTGCTATGGGAGCCAGCCACAGGGGAGGTGAGCAAAGCATCCCGTGCTGCTTAACTGAACCAAGGGGGTGGTTTTATATCATCTTGATGCTGTGTGTGATTGTCATAGCAGTGTTGTCCCTCATTCTGCCCAGACATGTGGACATCAACATACTCACACTGGTAATTCTGTCCCTATCAGGCACTTTCACAAAACTTCAGCCAACTTAATTCTACTTCTAATAGACCCAGGGAGTGTCCTGTGGAGAGAGTGAAATTTTTTTCTACAGCATTCCTAGATCTTTAAAAATGCTAAGGCATTATCATAGGGTTAAGAAGGATTTTGAAACTGGAGAAGTTATTGGCTCAGGGGAGAAGTTACTGTGCTGTCACATGCACCATAGCATGCCTTGACCATACTTGTAAAGGATTTTTAATTGAGATGGGTGTCCTTTCAGACCTCTCTAGTGTCATTATTCTAAAGAAAAACTGTGATCATAGCTCTCCTGCATTTCATTTTTAGCCATAAGTCTGTGAGATATAGGAATAAACAACCAGGCAGATGTGTGTTAATCTCTGTGGGTGTCTGGCAGTGGATTCTGCTCATTTACTCAAACCTCATCTGTTTTCTGCTTTCTTCTGTTTTGCTGTGTGAAGCCAAGGTGCTGAGATAGTTAATGCACTGGCACTCTTCCTCCTGCTCCTCTTGGATCTCCTCATGATCGGGCGTCAGGAGAGGCTGAAGTGCAGAGAGGTGGAGAGGAGACTTCAGACAATCGTTGATAAGATAAACGGTGAGGCCTTGTTCACCTGTCTCAATTGCATCTGTCTTTTCCTCCCGTTGAACTTTCCTCCAAACCTGGTCACACGCATCACTAATTAAGCTTGCTAACCTTCCCCTACGCTGCGCAGAAACAGGCTGTGAGAACTGTGCTCCACTCATGCCTGTCCTGTGAAATAGTTATTTTGAGCTGTCATGTGGCCATGTGCTTCCAAGCTCTGTGCTACCAGGTGGGCGTCTGTTATGTCTGTGCTTTGGAGTAATTCGAATCCTCAGATTCTCACAAAAATATCTGCCTTGCAGCAGATGATGAGGGGAGAATACGTGGGGTTGTACCACAACACAGAGCAGAAGGAAATAAATTGCTGTGCATGAGCATCGTCTCAACGGGGGCTTTGGCACTTGAGGGGGCAGTTCATTTCAGTGTGGCAGTTTTAAAGACAGCCTTCAGCTTTTCCATTGTTCAACTATGTGTTTAAGGTCATAAAATGACTGTTTAGTTGTTAGTACTGGGTGGAGAAAGAGGGAAAAAGCCATCAAGGAGAAAGAGAGGGATGGTAAAAGATCATGGGAGTGGGCTGAGCTTGGCACTGGGGGAAAGTGCTTAGTACTGAGCTATAGCCACTACAGGATGTAAATGATGGTGTGACTGGTCCCTCCAGAGTTGTTACCACTTAATTCTTCCACGCTTTGTGCTTTCAGATACACTTGGCAAAGAGGTGAAATGGCCAGACTCCATGTACCCTGACCTTCACATGCCTTATGCTCCATCCTGGTCCCTTCACTGGGCCTACAGGGATGGACATCTTGTCAACCTGCCCGTGAGCCTCTTGGTGGAAGGAGACGTCGTTGCTTTGAGGCCAGGCCAGGAGTCATTTGCTTCTCTGAGAGGGATTAAGGTAACTTGCTTGTCTTATTTCCCTGGCCTCTAACAATATATTTCCCAGAATTTTCTTGCTAATGCTCTAATTCCCAGCGTACAGATTATTGGAGTGTTTGATTTCTTGTAACCTTGAGAATAGCTTGGAATTCCAGTTCAGTCAAGGACAGTGCTTTGTTAGCCGGACTGCATCTTCTCCATGAACTCCCAAACCCCACGGACAGGAGACACTAATGTGATACAAAAGCACCATATTTCCATCTCTCCCAGGTCAAGGGGAAATTGTAATGTGCTGCTAAATATAAGTGGAGTGAATCTATCCAGTAGGATAATATGACATACAAACCCCGTACTTTATTCTGCTTTTTATGTGGAGAATTAATGTTTGTCTGCTTTGACCTTCTCCTTATTACTGATTTCTTATAAAAGAAGGTAATATAAAATTCCTGGGGTAGTAGTAAATTAAGAAATTGGTTACAATATCTATAGAAAGATTTTGCTGCTTGAAGAAGGTTGGAAGAAGTTTAAAGCTTGAAATTTACCCTTTTTGGTTTTTATTTCAACTTTCACTCCAAATGCCAATTTTCATGAAATAACCGGATCTATTGCATGCAAGCCTTTGGGTTCTCTGACCTTTTTTTCTAGGATGATGAGCACATAGTTCTGGAGCCGGGAGATCTGTTTCCACCTTTCTCACCCCCACCCTCCCCAAGGGGAGAAGTGAAGAAGGGACCTCAGAACCCTCAGCTGTATCGTCTCTTCCGTGTCTTGAAGACCCCAATAATTGATAACGTCAGGTGGGTTTTGACAGTCATCCCTCATAGGGGGCTGAGCACAGCGTTCTTATCAGGTTTGTGTCCAAGGGAAGTGCAGGCTTAGGGTCTTTGTTGCTGAAATCTCAAGCTGGTTTCCATTTCTTAGGTGGTGTCTGGAAATGGCTTTGTCACGGCCTGTGACAGCCCTGGATAACGAGAGATTCACTGTGCAGTCAGTGATGCTGAAGTACGCCGTCCCCATCGTGCTGGTAGGTCTCATTTCAAGCCTTTGTCCTTGAAAATAGCCGTGTTTTGTCAATAAAGGTGAAGAATTTGCAGCCATCAACAGGAAACTGTGGGCAGGCCCTAACTCATGCAGCTGACTCTGTACCTTGGGTGGTTCAGAGGAGCAAAGACGCTGAGCCTTGTAACTGTGAGAGCGGAGAGAGGAACTGCAGCAGCAGATCAAATATATCTTCCAAACTTTCCCAGGGCTGAGCATGTTACATGGCACCGAAAACTCCTTCCCTGCAAGTACTAGCAGTTAGCTGACAGTGTCACCTCTGAATTGCAGGCTGGATTCCTGATCACCAACGCTGTGCGCTTCATTTTCAGAGCACCTGGAATTGCTTCTTGGCAGTACACTCTTCTTCAGCTACAGGTAAAGGAGAGCTTTGAGCTCCACTACACCTCCCCAGAGCACCACTGAGACTGATTCCCTCCCTAAACCACTTGCTGCATCCTGTGCCAGCATCCTGTGCATGTTGGATCCAGGAGCATTCAGTGGAGCAGGACAACAGCTCTGCCCTGGCCATTCCTCCTAGACTGCCCTTTACTTTTTTTGCTCTCTCATTTGCCATATATGTATAGATATATGAGTGTGTATACATATATATATATGTATTGCATATGGTATCCTTTGCCTTTAAACTTATTAGAATTTATGCCAAATTCATCAGGAGAAACAGGATTTATTCATGGCCTCCTTCGTTACATCTCCATAAGGTGTGCTTTTCCCTTTGTGGCACTTCTTCCAGTCTCCTTTCTTCCTGCCCTGGCCTTTTACCCATCCTCTCACACTGTCGTGTAAAAGATGTCATGTGAGAGGTCTGACTTCTAGTTGTCTCTGGGCCTGTTGGTGATGATAGGTTGGGTTTTTTTCAGGTGAATGGTGTCTTACCCATCCTTCCATTGCTCTTTCCTGTCCTGTGGATTCTTGCTACAGCCTTTGGAGAAGCCAGAGTCTTGGCTCAGATGAGCAAGGTCTCATCCACCTCACTGGTAGGTATCTCTCCACATCAAACCATTGCAGATACAAGGGCAGGAGATGAAAAGGCTCTGTGAAGTGAGCACAATGAATTCACAAGATGTGTCCACATAATTGTAAAACCTTGTTGGATCTTTGGTTGTCCCAGCTGTGCCCTCTCCCTGGAGTACAATCTACTTCTTCTTGAACAGATGCTTTTATTTTTTCAACCTCTCTACAGATATCCCAAGGAGATAGGAAGCTCTGGAGATTCCATAAAACTCTTCAAGGCTTGTGCTTTCTATCAGATAAATAGAATTTGTCAGAGGGGTCAACATGGAGATAAATAAGTGGTGGCTGTAACTTGGGAATGTTTAGCCACTGGGAAGGAATGGGATACTTGAGATCCTCTGCAATCCCCTCTTTTAATGTGTGGGCTGAATAACCCTTTCCTGAGACTGGGGTTTCACTTGCATCTGTGGCATTTGCAGTAGGCCAGAGAGTGAGAGGAGTTTCTGGTGTTTGTGCTGATTTGGGGAGTGGAGTTTGGTGGTCTGATGGAACGTGATGCCTGTTGGGTGACTCTTGTTCTGTCCTGGTGGCAATGTTGGTGAGGTGCTCTGAGCTATGTTTGTCTTCTGTGCTGATTTCTGTTACTTGGGCAGAGTTTCTCTCTCCTTCTTGTCCTCCCTTGGCCTCTGTGGCCCTGGGTGTGTGTTTTCTATTCTTTACCCTGAAGCTTCATGTGTCCTGGGAGGGAGGACACATATTACATCCCTTAGTGCCATTTCCAGCCTTCAGTGTTTTCTCCACTTTACCCTTCCTACACATTCTCAGCATCACTTGATTTCTGTCTTTGGAACCTTCCTCTTTCCCTTCACACCTTGTTATTTGGGAAAAGCCAGAGCTCTTTGGCTTCCTTGCTTCATCTCAACATACCCATTGCCCTGTCACTCATACTTGCACCTTCCTTGCGTTCTTTCCTGTCTTCTCATTTTTCTTATCCAGGCAGCTCTCTCTGTCCAGCCAGCTCTTTCTGTGACACCTCAAACATGATCCTCCATCCTTGCTGCTGCAGAACAGCTGTTGGGATGTGCCTTTGTCATTCACTCCCTGACTAAGGCAGTCTTGGCCTCTCTATTTCCCTCCTTCCTTCTCTCTTCTCTGTTCCAAATGTAGCAGGTAAGACTCTTTCCCTCTGCAAACACTTGGCCTGTGTGACACTCCCTATCATGTCCAAGCTGTTTGATTCCCAATTTTTCCAGGTTATAGGTGACCCTTGACTGTGTGCAGTGCACAAACCAGTGCCCCCCACAAACAAGCCCCTGCCTCAAGTTACATTACTACAGTTGGACTACAGCAACATTTCTTTTAGAAAGGAATTTGCTGCTGGTTTGAAAACATTTGTACTGCCTTTGATAGGTTTTTCCAGTCATTGTTTACCTTCACTGCTAAAAAGGACATTCTATTTTAGTGGGAATTTTTGCAGTATCTGATTTTCAGCCCTTGGAACAGTTACATCTTTTGTCTCCTAGATTTATGAGTGTGTCAATCAAAATTCTGGTCTATTGTAACTACTCACATTCCCTTTTACCATCTCTGGTTAAGTAAACAGTTTAAGCACCTTGAGGCACTGTAAGCATATTTTCTAAACCTCTAATCTTTCTCTTGGCTTTCCTCTTAGCTTTCTCCAGCATTTCAGGATCACTGTAGAATTATGGATCTCAAAACCCACAAAATATTCCAGTAACACTTGTGCTTGTGCTAAATTTCAGAATGATTTGGACTTTCTATTCTATATTCCCTTGTTTGTGCAACAAAGGATCATGTTAGATTCTCTAGCCATTGCTTTGAAGGGCCAGGCTTTATTCAGCTGCAGTTCCTGCTCTCTAAGAGTCCTCATCCTGAAAGTCCAACCTTAATTTTTGCAACTAAGTATGCAGCCTTAGTTTTGTGCCTGTTGGGATACGTGTTTTTGCTTATTACCCAAGCAGTCCATATTGTTCTGTAACAGTGGCCTATTCTCTTTATATTGCACCCTGCCCCAAACTTTATATAGTTTACAGCCTCTGTCATTATTTTTTTTTTTAGTTTTCTTCTAGGTTATTAACAAAGTACGCACATTTGTCCCTGCTTGAGCTAGTAACACATACTGTTGTAAATAATTTTTCTGTTCCATTTAGGGATAGTTAATTTCTAATATATCTAATATGGGCCCTATTTCCCTGGTATTTTTTTAGAAAACCAGTAAAGTATTTATAATCAAGTCAAAGTACCAAGTGGTTTATGTCAAAAGCATTACTTTTATCAGTCAAATTTATAATTTTGTCAAAAAAAGATATCAAAATAGTCTGATGAGATTTGCTGCTCATATACTTGTGGTGTTTGGCACTGGTTGTATTATTCCATTTCTTTTAATTAAGTCTCATATTAGCTGCTCTATTATTCTTTCTGAAATCAAAGTCTGTCTGGGGTCCTGTGGTAACTTGGATGGTTCTCCTTCCCTTTTTGGGCGTTGGCACCACTTCCATTGAACTGGGACTTAATCCATAGTTCAAGCCTTGTGCAAAATCAGCAGTTAACAGTCATTGTCCAGACCTGCTAATTTAAACATATTTACTTTCAGTAGCTAGTGTTGGAATGGAAAATATTTCAGAGTTATCATATGGTATGATTATATCACTGAATACGGAATAGCAATATTTATTTAACACGTCTGCCTTGCCTGCAATATCGTTTGCCATTTCACTGTCTTTAGCAAGCAGTGGACTGGTTTTAATTTACGAATGGTATACTTTCCCCTAGTTTTTATGTTGACTTTTATTTCTATTTTCACTTCAAAACTGGATTCTTATTTTTACCATTATGGGATTGTTGCTTTTTAAAATGGTGACAAAATATTCTTAAACAGTTCCTAATTATCCTTCAGACTTCTCAGTTTAAATTATTTCTGACAAATTTCTCTTGGCTTTTTTCAGCTTTGTTAAATTGATCCTTTTTAAAGTGTCAGATATATGCATTATTATTTGGGCTGCTGTTTTATTTACCTACAAATGTAATTGCCATATCCACTTTTGCTTATGAATAGACCTGAACTTTTTCAGAATTACTTCTACTGTGGAATTCCTTTGTGCTGGATGCACAAATTCTGAGTTAGTGAATTTCCCACTGTAATTCCAAGAGCCCCTTGGTAGTGCCCTGCTATAATTTCTTTTCATTTTCTATCCACATCCCATTCATGTCACCTCATTCCTCTGTGTCCATCGTGTTCCAGGCTCCTGCTTTTCCAACCCCTTTTCCAGCTCCCTTCCTGTAACTGACCCATATTAACTTAAAACCAGAGCAGTCATTCCTGGCTCTTTCTGTCTAAAAATAACCATCCAGAAAAGAGCCTCCTCTGGGTCTAATTGCTATTATTTTCTCTGTAGACATTTAGGTAATGACTGTGTGTTCCTCTGTGATGTACAGCACCAAGCACTTGGCCTGTGCTTCACAAGTAAAGACAGAGTCCATTAAAGATTTAATTGCTTTGATGAGTTATTGGTCTGCCTTGGTACAGCGACTCCCACAGAGCAGGACTCCTGACTTCTCCTCTCTGAAGGCACATACTGAGGGATGGATGTTCCTCATGACACATTTCTGAGCACAATTATAGTAACTGGTCTCTTCTCTTGCTGCAGCTTGCTAAGTTTTCAGAGGACACTCTCAGCAGCTACACAGAGATGGTATCTTCTCAGGTACTATTATTATGAATTGTTTTCTTCCATCTTCACTGCGGAACTTCATGGTATCCTTCCCCTTCCTCTCTGATCTCCTGCTTGTTCCTAGTCCCTTTTGACTCGTGTCAGTTGTCCATTGTCACTCATTTGCTGCTTTAATTTGCAATGCATGCAGGTTGCATGTCTTCCCCCTGCACCTTCCCATGTAAACGCTGCTCTGCTGACCAGAGGTTGAGATGACTTCAACACTGAGTCCAGTTGTGCTTTTCTGAATATTGCAAATGGTTTGAAATCAACGTTTTCTGTCCTGAAGACAGTGCCTCTTTCAAGTCCTGTTCCAGGAATAAAATAAACTTTTTATGGTGTGTGTCAGAAAGAAGGGAAGTATTTTGCTTATACTAGAAAAGCCTCCTTTTTCAAGCCAAAGCTTAAAACCAGAGGGGATGGTGGTCAGCAAGACCAAACATACAGAGGGGACCACGGGATGTTCAGGCTTTTGAAAAGTCTGATCCTATTTCGTAGGCTCTTTATCAGCTTTAAGCACATTATTAGTGCTTCCAAAGCTGGGGCAATTTAACATATAAAAGACCCTTTTTTCTGGGGAAGGAACTGCTGTGGCCACCCATAAATTGCATCATCCAGATTAAACAGGTGGGTAGATGAAAGACACTTCTCTGTCTAATCTGGAATTAAGATTCCCCTTTCCATAAGGAGGCAGATGGACTCCAGCAGTGATTAAAAAACCCTAGATATTATAAGAATCAATTCCTATCTCCTTGCTCCCAGTCACTCAGAATGTACATGGGTGCACTCACATGTGTATATTTGATGAATATTTTGTTGTCTTTCTGTGCTAGTTCATCATTTAGCTGAGATGTTTCTCAGGTGGTAAATGGGAGTGATTTGAGTTGACCTCATTGATAAGATTTGCTTCTTTTGTACGTATGTAACATTTTTGCTTAGAAGAAACTGGTTTAAATAAGAGCTTTTTTTTTGTTTTTTTCTTCCTGGTGATAGCTCATGATTGTTTTGCTTTTGAGCTGACTGCTGTACTAATCCTTAGGATCCAAGGAACGTGCTCCAAGGAGCTTTGGTGATGTGAAGCCCAAGGCTTCAAACTCTATAATCCAAGGGGATGAGTTAGTTTAGGAAGAGATACTGAGAGGTAGCAACTGATTCATTTGAAATGAACTCACTTCAGAATTCCATTCTGGGTTTTTGGGTAGACAGAGGTAGTTTCAGTGGATTCTCAATTCAACAATCGAACTGTCTGTTAGTGTTCCACGGGAGGGGGAAGGAATGCTTTTCCCTTGGGGACATCAGCACTGCGTCAGGTAACAGGTTCCCACAGAGACTGATGTTTATCTTACAGTGTATCACTGTGTAGAAACTGAAAGCAGGTAATGTCATACTCCCTTTTTTCCTTCTCTCCCTTCATCTTTCACTGAGTCTTTAATTGGCTGATGTCCTCTGCTTCCCTCATCAGGAAATGATACGCTGTATCTGGACTCACTTCCTCTGCGTTTTAAAAGGCAAATCCCCAACTCTGAGCTTCACTTCCAGCTTGCTCCACAGTCTGGGATCTGTCACTGTGAGTATTGCTGGGTTGTCAGAAAGAGGAGCTCTATGTGGATGCTGCATTTTCACTGTTCATGTCGTCCTTCCCTGAGCACAGACTGTTGGCAATCAGCTCACTGTGCCTGAATTAGAAACCCTTCAGGCACCTACCTTTGTAGGAGAGTTTATAACTGTCTTGTCATGTCCAAGCAGCGCATTTACAGGCTAAAACAATGGTTAGAAATACTCTGTGACATGTATCAGGATGTCTGTGTTTTCCAGCTCTGGTTCTGGTCCCATTACCTTCTTGACTCCAGTTCAAGAACCAGCTGTTTTGGGTCCTGATAAGGTACTAGCTGGTAAAACAGGTTGAGTAGTTGCTTCCTTCCCTTGGTCTTCATGCCTAGTTTTGTAATATCTTGAGATAAAATTGGTGTTAAACTACCCATCGATCCTGTTAGAGCAAGGAATTCTTGGATTTCTTGGAGTCTTATTAAGACAGAAGGTTGGGGAAGAAGAGACTTGTCTGTCCTCCTGTGTTTGTTAAACTCATGGGATTTACAACTATGCCTGAATACTGAGACACGTTTTCACTGAGATTTTGCTTTTTTTGGGGGTGTTGTGGGATGTTCCAGGTGCTCTGCTGTGTAGACAAGCAGGGGATTCTTTCTTGGCCAAACCCCAGCCCAGAGACTGTTCTGTTCTTCAGTGGGAAGGTGGAACCACCTCATGATAGCCATGAAGATCTGACTGATGAGCTCTCTACACGGTCCTTCTGCCATCCTGAGATGGAAGATGAGGTGCGTGTGCCGTAATTCTTTGCTGAAAATATGAAGAAGCAGCAAGGACGAGATCCTCTTCTACCAGAGTCCTGAAGCAGCAGGTGAATCAGCGGTGGCTGGGGTTCAGCTGCTGAATCAGCATTTGTTTTGTTGGTCTCTTGCAGCCCCATGAAAGAGATGCTTTGCTCTCTGGGCCCTTGGCAGACACAGTCCACATGACCAATGAACAAGAGAGAAACAACTGGTCTAGTGACCCTCCAAAGCCTCCTGATGCCCCTGCCCACCGAAAGCCAAACAGCAGAAGCAAACATCCCTCTGGATCCAATGTGAGCTTTAGCAAGGACACGGAGGGTGGAGAGGAGGAACATACTCAGGTAAGACATACTGGAGGGGCACAGAAGTAGGTTTTTGTGGAGCTGTAAGTCAGACTCAAACCCATGGAGTTCCCACTTTTGGGGAATTTACCTGGGAATTCCCTGCAGGATTCAGGGCTCAAGCTGTATTCTCTGTAACTAACTGGAATTTCCCTGTCTGTTGGACCAGGTTGTTGGGGACAGCGAGGTGTTGGCTTGCGAGGCTGAAGACTTCGTGTGTGACTACCACCTGGAAATGCTGAGCCTGTCCCAAGACCAGCAGAACCCCTCCTGCATCCAGTTTGATGACTCCAACTGGCACATGCACCTGAATTCCCTGAAGCCCCTGGGCCTGAACGTGCTGCTCAACCTCTGCAACGCCAGCGTGACAGAGCGGCTGTGCCGCTTCTCCGACCACCTCTGCAACATCGCCCTCCAGGAAACACACAACGCTGTGCTGCCTGTCCACGTGCCCTGGGGCCTCTGTGAGCTTGCCAGGCTCATAGGTGAGGAGAAATTGGATGAGCAGATGCAGAGAAATCAGGGCTGTCAATAGACACTGAATCCTTAGAGAGCACAAGAATATTGCCCTGGTCCTGGCTGCTGAGAAGGTGGAAATACAGAGCTGAGTCTGCTGTTGTTCAGTTGCCAAAAGAGTCTATTAAAGAGATTGCTTTTGGCAAGTTCTGACATTGTCAACACTATCAGAGGAATGAATGTCATCAAGGATATTGCCAGCCAGCCCTGGCTAGGCTTGGTATTCTTGTGGCCCAAGTCTGCCAATCTCATCAGGAGACAAAAAATACCTGCTAATGAACAGATATCTGCCCTGTCCTTACTGTAAGGCCTTACAGGGAGTTTGGTAATAAATGATGTGAGGTACCTCAGCTCATTTTATAGGTTGGAAAATGAAGGCACAGGAGAGATAAGAGGTTAAGGGTAACACTAGGATTAAAATCCAAAAACTTGAACTCACTTCTGTGCCTGTCCTTTGATGTTACAGTTCCTCTCTTCAGTGAACCAGAAGCAGGAACACTGTAATTACTAATAACATCCAGTCCTTCTGAATTTTTTTAATCATAGATCTTGAGCCGTCTTTGTGTAGATGCACGGAGAGCACAACTTACCTACCAGTTCCTGGAGAGATGTCAGAATGAGCGCAGGCAAAGTGGGTGGCACAGAAGCAGGAGAAGGGACCTTTCTTTTGCTTTGGTTGCAGCCCAGTTTTTCTTCTCCTTGTGTTCATGTTTCAGGTTTCACACCGGGTGCTAAAGATCTCTTCAAGCAGGAGAACTATTTGGCCTTGTACCGCCTGCCAAGTGATGAGATGGTTAAGGAAACAATCCTGGGGAAGCTTTCATCCATCACCAAGAGGAGACCCCCCCTGAGCCACATGATTAACCTGTTTGTGAAGGACACCACTACCAGTAAGGCTCCCCCTTTCTTTGGGCATCCACTTGGAAAGGGGGGATCTTTTCTGAAGAGAGCCTGGAAAATGTCAGCCTGGAAGAGTCTGGAGTCCCTGTGGGGTCATAGCCCTGCTCTGCCCATGGCCAGCATAGATATGCTCAACAAAAACCTTAGTGATCAGCTGTGGCATATTGAGGGGGGGAATTCTTCCTGGCTTTGACTCATTCGAGAATCATAAATAATTTTTTTAAATTATCTTAGCACATAGTAGGCCTCATTCCTGGGACCAAGCAGCAGAACAGAGCAAGGTGTGGGTTTATTGGCTTTTTAACAGACTTCATGATGGTAGTGAAACTGATACTGCACAGGGTTGAACATTACTCAGGGTTTTAGTTAGTGATGCTCATCCTTCTGGTAATTCATAGTCTTTGTGAGATGTCTAGTGTATTGTATTGCATACTACTAAGAAATCACATAAATCCTGTCCAAACTCATAGTGACTGTGAATACAACACCTGAAGCCATGCTGACTTCTCCACTCCTCCTACTCCTTCCTATTCCTGTAGGAATGGGCTGGAATGGAAAGGATGTACAGCTGGGCACTGTGAGGTCTTAAAGCACCTCAGCAAGATTTAACAGCTTGCCTGTCAGAGCTCTTAGTCTCTTTGTAATTCCTTAAATTGACTGAACTTGGCTCTCTGGAGCTAACATATGTTCAATATTGAATCTGAAATATGATCATTATGCTGGCCAGAGTTTTACCAGGTTAACTGTCTTCTCTTGCCTAATTCTGCTTAAATTTATATCTTTATCTGAAGAGGAGCTTTTTCATTTGTTCTGGTTGCTGCTATCTTGCCTTTGTTAACAGGGATTATTTTGATGCTGAGATTCTTAGTGTAGGGAAAAAACCTTTAATGTTGCCTCGTTTCAACTCCTTATCCTCACTTTTAAACGGTTTAGTTTAGAGGCTGGAGCTCAGACGAATATGTGTGTGACCTGGATTATGCTGTCTAGAGTGAATTCTAAGAGGAATTTTGCCACTTGGGGTTAGTTAAGCATTGAACACCTCTCACACAATAGTCTTGTCCCTTGAAGCTTTCTAAAATGTTACCATTTTAGAGCCAGAAATACTGGATTGTGCAGATAACATTGGCTGAAATCAAATGGCTCTGTTTATGCAGAGGTCAGACCAGATGATCATAACTAACCTCTCTTGATACCTTATTTGTGAATAAATCTTTGAATCCACCCACTCTCATGACAGGCAGGGAGATGCATAATAAATTCTACAGCTGTAGCAGAAATAGGAGGCAGATTATCTGTATGTTTCCTTGCCATTCCATTGAAATATGTGTCTCACCATCTGGCAGTGTTCATCCCAAATCCATAGTAACCACATGGAAATGAGGGGCTCACCGGCATCTTCCACCATCTCTGTCTTCCTTTGCTGTAGCTGCACTCCTTGATTCCTCTTGCTCTGTCTCACTGGCTCAGCTGGAGTGGTTTGGTTCTTCCTAATGAGTCCCAGCAGCCATGACTGGCTGGTCCTACTCCCTGCCTCATTCATTAGTTTTTTGCCTTTTGCCGGAGAAATCCTGGCCTTTAAGTCCACTATTTGGGCAGGGAGGAGGCTGAGCTCACTTTACTGGCAATGAACTCCTTCCAGTTTATAATGTGTGCTGTCACTGCTACTTACTCCTTAGCAGGATTGTGGTGTGGGATGCTGATGGGATTGAATGGGAAGTGGATTGCAACTGCTGTCGGGGATGAACATCTGTGTGTGTGGTCATCTGCAAGCTCTTGCTCTGTGTCCAGGACATGGGTTTTGCATGGATCAATAAACATCTCTTGTTCCCTCTTTCCTAGCAAGGACTCTCTGACCTTAGGAGCAAGGTGGGAAGGATTAGGTGTTTATACAATAAAATTAACCAGAGCTCTGCACAAGTGCTCCTTTGTGTCCCTGAGACAGGTTCCTTCTTTCACACACAGCCCCTATTCGTCTCGGAGGTTTGTTATGCTGATAAACTTGGCGTGTGATGACTATTTATAGCAGAAAGCAGAGAGCTGCTATGTTTTGGAAAATCCTCTGGTGTTCCTGAAGGTCCCTGCCTGGTTTGTGCAAGTGGATATTCTTGGCTCTTGATTCCAGCCAGTGTGAGCATTAGCAGTCAGCAACAATGCCTGCAAGAAGGCTCATTTTTCTTGGCAGTCATGTTTTTTTTCATTAGCTCAGCTTTGAAGCTGTTGGGGGCAAAGTCACAGAGCAGCTGGAGGAGGGACCGTAGACAGAGAGGTCTACGTGAGTGCAATGTTAATGTGCTGATGCAAATGAGAGGGAGCAGGAGCTGTGGAGGAGGGGCAGCCCCACACCCTTTTAACTTGTGTCCTCTGCCTGGGACCTGCATCACACAAGTGGTATCACACACCTTCGAGAAAAACTTTTTAACACTTCTGTCTACACGAGGGAACAAGAGATTTAAAGTCTGTATTAAACAGTAAAGTAGGGAAAGAAAAAAAACCAAGCTGTGGTGTCCATTGATTTTTAGTTCTTCCCTAATCACAACATGAGTTACTTTTTTAAGAGTCTGTTACGTTGAACTTTTGACCCATCCTGATTTAACACGTTTTCATGACGCTTTGTGAAACAGGCTGCTATCTGACAGGTCACACTGTCGAATTATCTTCTGCTACTTGAATGAAAAGTATTCAAGAATAGCTCTTACCCTTTAGTTCTACGTCTGGCCTAAAAATGAATGCACTTTCCAGCGTAGGCTGACTTTGATCCCTGTAGGCTCATCACTGCTGCTTGTACTTTCTTCAGAAGAAGCTCACAGGAATATCTCTCCTTCTGCTCTGTTAGATACAGAAGGAAGATATTATCCCACCTTTGTAGGAGCAGGATTGATACACCGTGTAACGGGAGGATAGGAAGGGACCACATGGCTCACATTTTATCACGGCCTTGTTTGAACCCGCAGTTAGACAAAGAGCAGCTGCAGGTGTATCATCATCCTTGAGTTATTTCTTAATGGAGACTGAAGACTTTCAGCAAAGGAAGGGGGATATCTGGGGTGCATCAAAGCAGTTTGTGGGAACAACCACCTTTAACAAATAAGGGAGCAGTTGGTGTGAAATCCCTTTCCTGGAAGCCTGTATGTGTGATGCTGACTCATTGTTCTCTTGCACTTCAGGCACTGAGCAGATGTTTTCCCATGGGACAGCTGACATCATCCTCGAGGCCTGCACAGACTTTTGGGATGGCACCGATATCTACCCCCTCTCTGGCTCTGACAGGTGGGCAGCTTCCCCATTTGGTGTATTCAGGAGCTTCAGATAAATTACAGAGGGAACCTGGTCACTCCACCAAAATTCCCTTTATGGTGCTTGTTAAGCTGCTTAAGAGCAGCTTCAAGTAGGTTATGAACGTGAGCCGTCTCTGCTTATAATTAATTGTTATCGTTACAATAATAACAAGCGATTTAAGAGATTAGATAGCAACAAGCACTCCGTTGGACTGTAAGAGCAAGCCATTTCTTACTGTATCTGTTAAGATATTGGCCCCTTGTAAGTGGATTCTGACTGCACTATGCAGTAGGGCCATGAATTATAATCAGGTCATGCTGGTGGCAGAGGATTTTTTGTTGTTGTTCGAGACAAGTCTCTTGTCTTGAATTAAATGCAAAATGATCAATTCTGCCTGAATCAGTCTACACAATGCATCACACCCTTTGAGTCTGGCTGCAATATCTGGTAGGGTCTGCTGCATTTCCATCTATAGGCTGAATCTCTGTCCCTGCTAGGAGAGCAAACCAGGAATGTTTAGTTTCACTGACTAGCAGCACACTGTTCTTCCAAGTCTGCTTTCCTCAGCTGTAAGAAAACTCCCACTGATCCTTTTTGGAATATTTATCATCTTAGAAGCCAATGAAAAATCCAATGTATAGTCTAATTTTTTACCTTCCTGTTTTCAGCTTAGAGAAGAAACTTTACCTTATTCTACTGACTGAATAGTGACCAAATGGAGACTTCACATACAGCTTCTGGGACCCGAACTCTGAAAGGGGATAGGAGAAAAGTCTGTTACTGCAACTATCTCTGCCATAGATACTATTGTCCGAGTTGTCAGTTGCCTCCTTGGTGTTTATCTCCCCACAGACAAATTATCTCTGAATTAAGCTTCTGCTGTCATGCAGGGAACTTCCTTGGTGTCATCTGGCAGCCATATAGAGCATATTGCATTAATAAATGTATTGAAAGAGCACTGTGTTCATACTCATCAATCTGAGGAGCAAACAGAAACATTCACCACTGCCCTGATGGAATATGTGCTTTTGTTGCCCTTTTTGTTGCTGTAGTGCCTGCAGCTTGGAGAACGCAGAAACAGTAGGAAAAGGCTTATTCAGACTCTGACCACTCCTCGTGGAAGACATCTTTCGAAATACATGTAGCTGCAGTGCACATTGTCAGACATGTGGCACATTTTTGCTAATCTTGCCTGCTTTTTCCCTGTTCCACATAGGAAGAAGGTGTTGGATTTCTACCAGCGAGCCTGCCTGTCAGGATACTGCTCTGCCTTTGCATACAAGCCCATGCATTGTGCCTTGTCCTCCCAGCTCAATGGGAAGTGCATAGAGCTGGTGCAGGTCCCGGGGCAGAGCGCTATCTTCACGTGCTGTGACCTCCCTGGGACAACCCCCATCAAACAGAGCAGCAGGAGGAATAGCTGGAGCTCAGATGGTATGTGTCCCCAGTCCTGTCTATAATAAGGTCTGCTGCTGGGCCAGGTGCTTGATCTCATCAGTCTAGAGCTCTAAGAACACTGTTATTCAGACTAGCAGATGGAGATTGAGAAGGAAGGGTTTCTGAAGTGCATTTCCAGAGGAAGTAGCGATGTAGCAGCTGGTAGGTGTATTTCTAGTTATGTTGTTGAAGCTTGCAGACAAATTCTTCTCCTTGTGGGAAGTCTGTTTCTAAAGCTGGCTACTGAGAGTCAAGACTTATGGCTATTTTGATACTTGGTTTGCTATTTATCTAATTTTATGGAAATCACATGTGTTGGGTTTTTCAAAGGAATGAAGTGTGTGGTGGTATGTGACTATTCTCCCTTGATGGATTTTATTTCTGTACTGAAGGAACTGATTCCCACTAGATGAACTGTACATCTCGTCCAGAACAGCAGTGGAAACTGAGAAATAAGCACATACCATTACATAAATCCAGGTGGCTCTTTTGGGAAGCCAGTCTTAATCTCTCTCTGCCTTGGTCCTCCATTCTGTAAAATGTGACTAGTGGGCTTTCCAACAGCTGGGGACAGCTGTGACTGAGTGTTTTCACAACACTTTTCAGTCCCACCTGTGGCAAGTTTTGCAACTGTGTGAAGTGTTTTATTATTTTGTTCCTCATGCTGCATCCAGCTCCCACTCACCACAGGCTGATGTGGTGATGATGAAGGAACCCTGTCAAAGATCCTTTGCAGGGTCTCTGGGAGTGTCTGTGGTGTCACTGGAGGGGACATGATCCGATTTCTTTGCATCAGCCCCTCGTACTCAGATGCCACTCTGCCTCAACTAGGCTCACCATGTTGTTTAAGCACAGTAGGATGTGTTTAAAATGCACATGTGAACATTATGCAGCATACACCCTTTACCTTTCTGCCCGAATTCCTTGTGACTGATCCCTGTCTTCTGTTTTGTCTTTTTCCTTTCCACGCTTGCTGTTTCCCGCTTGTATTCTTGGTCACTTATGTGGGGATGTCCTGAAACTGCTTCTGTGACTGGGTGTGCTGGGTCAAATGTATGTCTCTTTCCTCCTGTGTGTGTGTTTCTGCACGTTTCTGTGTGTCTGGGTACCATGCCCTTGGGTGTTACCTTGGTGGCCTCCCCACCACATGAACTTTGTCTGATGCACATGTGGCCCCTCGTGTCTCAATGTGACTGCGTGTTGTTTGCATGCCTGAAGAAGGGATTGGGGAAGTGATGGAGAAGGAAGACTGTATCCAGGCTCTGAGTGGACAGATCTTCATGGGAATGGTCTCATCTCAGTATCAGGCCCGTCTTGACATTGTCCGCCTCATTGATGGATTGGTCAATGCCTGCATCCGTTTTGTCTACTTCTCCCTGGAGGATGAGCTCAAAAGCAAGGTAAGCTGTGTCTGCTGAACCCCCTGAACTTGCATGGCCCCTGGTTGTCTGACTGGAGAGTTTAGCTCCAGTGCAATCTAAGGTTAATCAGATTCCGCTCGCTAATGAGTCCAGAAGGTGGATATGGCATTGGTCCACAGTACTCTGGCCTGGACAGCCACACTAAAACCCTTTGTCTGCTCACCCACAGGTGTTTGCTGAGAAGATGGGTCTGGAAACCGGCTGGAATTGCCACATATCCTTAACACCCAACGGTGATGTGCCTGGCTCAGAAATCCCTCCCTCCAGCCCCAGCCATGCTGGCTCCCTGCACGACGACCTGCACCAGGGTGAGAACTGCTCCTGGGCAAACTTGAATGCTATGTGTTTCCTGGAGGGTTCTTTTAAACCCATTCATAGGTTCCTGTGTCCACACCAGACACGTGATCCTTCAGGGCTTTGAGCATGTAAGTGGAAGGGCCTGAGATGTGCGTGTGAGCAAGAGCTCTTTACATTTATAGCCTTTCTACCCAGCCAGTGCCACAGTTGTTGGAAACAGACATCCAGCTGTGCACCAGCTGCTATGAATTTACAACTGCTCATCAGGGCTTTTGGTTCTTCTTGAGGCCTTGGTCAAACCACTGAGGGTCTCTTGCCTGTGCATTACTTTTTTTTCTTACTTCAAGTGGGATTTCTTCACTCTCTTCCCCTAGAAGGAGAGCAGATCAGATAAACTATCATGTCTTAAAAGAGCGGAGACTAGGCTCACATATCTACCTCTGAACAGATTAGTCATCTAAAAATACAGCATTTTAAATGACTGAGTGGGAGATCTAAGTGTTGCTAACCTAGAAAATCAGGCCTCACGTTTCCTGGCTTCTGCAGTGCCATGTGAATATACCATGTGGGTGGCACAGGGGCGGCAGAGGCAGCTTGGTGCTTACTGTTTGTGCTGCTTCTCTCTGCTCCAGTTTCTCGAGATGATGTGGAGGGGCTTCTGCTCATGGAAGAGGAAGGGCACTCGGATCTCATCAGCTTTCAGCCAACAGACAGTGATATCCCCAGCTTCCTGGAGGACTGTAACAGGGTGAGGGCCCTTTCCCTGTGCACCTTGTACTGTTGTCATGGTCAGCAGTATCACCTCATTACTCCCAAAGGGAATTCTTCAAGGCACATAGTCTGGTTTCCATTAGGACTCCTGATTTCCCCCAGCCTCTTCCAGCTTGGTATCTAGAGCCTGGGAAGTTTGAGATTCTCTCCCCTAATCACTTCTGCTGAACAGCTCTTTGCTTTGGAGTTTAGAAATGGGGATTACCACATACAGAGTAGCCTTGAGAGCTGCGTCTCATTTCCTCTGGGTCCCCTTCCCATGGGCTGAGCAGGGAGTGGGAACATCCCCAAATTCCATGAAGACAAAGGAAACTGTCTCTCCTCCAGCTGTGAGCCGTGGCCAGTGCTGCCCAGTGGCCAGTGTGGGACAAGCTCTTCCTGCCTCATAAAAACCTCATGCTCAGCAGAGGTTAGAGGAATATCAGAGATAGATCCAAGTTAATAAAAAAAAATAAAATCTATTAGGTCTGGTTTCAGAAGGCAAGAACCCTTCTTCCCTTGCTGCAATGTTGATATGGCAGCAGTTGAAATAGATCTTGTTGCTGGGAGACAGCACATGTGTCTGACTAGACTCTCCACACAGGTAAAAAGCCCTTAGAAATCCTTGAGCACAGGTTTATCACACTGACCTTACAAACCCTGAGAGCAAGCACAAACAGTTTGTATTTCAGTGTAGAACTTGTATCAAAACTTTGACAGTGGCTTGGGACAGCCAGTTCTATCTACAGGGACACAAATTTGTATCTGATCTGGCAGTTGCATAATTCTAGGAGTCATCACTCTCATTTCAGCAGTTGACTCTGAAATGCCTCTCCCTCACACACACACTACTGCCCTGCTTAATCTCTCCTTTCTCTTTTCCAGGCCAAACTCCCTCGGGGGATCCACCAGGTGAGACCTCACCTGCAGAACATTGACAACGTGCCTTTGCTGGTGCCCCTCTTCACAGACTGCACCCCAGAGAGTAAGTGGCACAGAGTGTGAGTCTGTCCTGCTGCTTCCCATTAGTACCTTCCCCAGCTATTTGCTCTGGCTCATCCCAGCGTGAACACAGGTGAAGGGAAGGGGATGCATTCCAGAAGTCTAGAAGGGCATATTGGTATTAATGACCTGTGGGAAGCCAGGTGTTACCTTCACTTTAGTCCCCATCTACTGAACTGGGCTGGGAACCACTCCTTTCAATTTGCATTCGTAAGAGACACAAAAGCAAACATCCAGAATGCTAGTGCCTTTTATTAAATGAGTGTTATCAGTGCACCAGGAGACTTTGATCTCTGCTCACAACCCTCGCTGTCTTATATGACTCGGAAATCACTTCCCAGAAGAATTTTCCCCTGGCAGTTGCTGTTAACACCTTCTGCTGCTTTGCAGAGTTTTTGATCGCAGAAAACCAGAAAGGGCAAAATTTCTCTCTCTTTCTGAGGCACTACTTTGTCTAAGAAAGGGGCTGAGTGCTCGGCTGGCTAACACCTGCCCAGGCTCCAGCAAAAGTGTGAAGCATCATTATGATTTGGCATTTTAGAACCTCTGGCCACAGTTAACAGTGTGCCAGTCACAGCCCACTTTGTGCCCAAATTTCCTCTCTCTTTGACAGAAGTGGTAGTTCCCCACTCAACCCAACCCCTCGCTGGGCTGCAGATCTGTGTGCACCAGGTATTTTAGATAAGTTGTTTACACAGGAATCTGTGGAGGGGAGGTTTGAGGTTTCTTTGCCTGGAGCATTCCAGAAAATCCATATATACACAGAGCACTGTGCATGGAGCTATAGAATAAAAATCAGATCAAACAGCAGCTTTGATTTAGAGGCCCTGGGGGGTGTTGATAAACATATTGATGAAGGCTAGAGGTGGTAGTGAGTGGGAGTGCAGGAACAGGGACTGGCTCTGAGCATGGCTAAGTGTGGCACTGCTTTTGGAGTGGTTTGCTGTATTCCTTCTGTTCCTTTAGACTTGGAAGGGCAGTAGTGATGTTCTGCTGAGCAGAGTTTGAAATGGTGTATTTGTTTTAAGTTTATTTCATTTCCGCTGTTTTCTGACAGGGGCATTTGATGCTGAAGCTATCTTATGCACCAGCTCTGGTCTGAAAGAAATGTACTGGAGATGCAAATCTCTGGGTCACAGTTCTGTGAACCACAGCTCTGTTCCTGCAGTGGCAGATATACAGAGCACCTGGTCTGTGGTTAATTACCTATCTAATTGTGTACTTTGTGGATCTCACTGTACATGACTGGCAGCTGGGGCAATTTTAAAAGGTCTGACTGCCTGTTATCCAGACTGGAAGAAGTGTGTGAAACACTGCATCTTTGTGTGCATAATGACATGACACACTGTGTTCCTCCTTCTGTCCCTTGGCAGCCATGTGTGAGATGATCAAGATCATGCAGGAGTACGGGGAGGTGACTTGCTGTCTGGGAAGCTCTGCCAACCTTCGGAACAGCTGCCTCTTCCTGCAAAGTGATATCAGGTGGGGCAGGATCTATTCTGCCTCCGGCCGCCTTTGCCTTGGTCTTAGTGAGTGCCCAGCCGTGGGTCACACCACGCCTGTGGGTTGTGCAGGGGGATGCTCACAATTGCTCTGTCCATTATTAGCTGCATTTTGTCTCAGTAAGGGAGGTCTGGGGGGTGTTGGATGGGATGAATACTTAGGTCCCTTGACACACACACAGATTTTTCTCTGTCTTTGAAAGGAAGATACTCTCTTGCATGCTGGTCTGTTATGCCCCAACTGGCATTACAGGTGCTTCCCGCTGGGTGAAAGTGGAAATACCCCTCTGGATCAGCCAATTTGTTGACCTGGTGCCACAAACCCAAATATGTTGATTATTTCTTTGGGAATAACTGTAAGTTTAGGAGCATTGATCCTAAATTAATGTCATAGCTCCAGGCTTCTTTGCAGTCAAGCTAGACAGAGGTAGTGTGGCACAACACAGGGTGACTTTACAAGCTGGACTGCAGTGGAACGTGGTTTCTCCTCTGAGATGAGGACTCTCACTGACGCTCCTACGTTGTCCTTGCAGTATAGCACTGGACCCTCTCTACCCATCTCGCTGCTCCTGGGAGACCTTTGGCTATGCCACCAGCACCACCCTGACCAATGTCTCTGATGAGCTCACCCCCCTGCAGCTCTCAGGGCAGCTCAACAGCCTGCCCTGCTCCATGTCCTTCCGCCAAGAAGAGAGTACCAGCATCATCAGGCTGATAGAGCAGGTGAGCCAGGCACATCCCTTCTCCAGGACCCACAGGGAACAGAGCCCAGGAGCTGACACGAGCATTCTCCTTGAGGTGCCCATAGAAGGCTTCCAGCACTAGGTTTTCTTGTGTCTCCTGTCCTTTGCTCAGGAAGCACAACAGAGGGAGAACCAACCTTCCTGGCTCTACTGGTTCAAGGTGTAAGGGGTGGTTTGGAAATGGTGTCTTGTGTCAAAAAAACATTATTATTTTTCATCAGGATGGAATATAATCTTGCAGAGATCCCTAGAGAGCCAGATAACAGTACATGATTAGGGAGAAGTGTACCCCCAGAAAAGCCAGGAGTTTAAACGAATTTACCCCTTGGCAAAATTCTGCCTTTCCTTCATACATCCAGGCAAGAAACCTTCCCTTTTTGCTCTCACTGTGTCCAGATCCTCTCTCCTCCCACTTCCCCTGTGGGCCATGTGTCCTGCCCCTGCCTGCCAATAACTGCTCCTGGCTGACAGCTGCTCCCAGCACTTGGAGGGCTCTGAGGGCTTGTTCTTCCTTCCAGGCCAGGCATGCGACGTATGGGATCCGCAAGTGTTTCCTCTTCCTGCTGCAGTGCCAGCTGACCTTGGTTGTCATTCAGGTGAGTCCTGGCCTGGCTGGGGACAGCATTTAGCTCAGAGGACAGGAGAGTGAGCTTGGATGTGGGTGGCTGCAGTGGGGCAGCCTCGAGAGAGGAATGTGGCCTTCAGTCAGGTTCGGTGGAATTACAAATAGAGACTGTATGATCTGAGCCTGCCCCTTCTCCCTGACCCTCATGCAGGGGTTTCTTTTCAAACCCTTTTTCCGTGGAGAAAAGCACCCCCCTGCAGCACCTGCAACGTGTGGAGTGGCTGTGCAGTGGCAGCCCAGTTATCAGCTCATCCCAGGGTTTTGGGGGAAGTCAGCAGCATCTTGGGTAGCAAGTCTCTCCTACCGCTGCTCACACTCTTTGCTCTGAATTGTTTCTGTCCAGTTCCTCTCCTGCCTGGTGCAGCTGCCCCCCATCCTCAGCACCACAGACATCGTGTGGCTCTCCTGTTTCTGCTACCCACTGCTCAGGTGAGTCTATCAGGGTGGAATCTCCTCCCACTCACCCACAGGATGCACAGACCAGTCCCTCAGCCTCACCATGTCCACGTTAAAAGAAAGCTGACTTCATCCACAGCATGCCAAGGAGGCTGCAAGGATTATTCCAAGCACCTGCTTTGGCAAGGTGCTTGGAAACAGCAACAGGAGCATTTGTGTACTGCTGTGTTAACCCTGACAGCTGTCTGAGAGCTGCTGTTATCTTGGGGCTTGAACCTCCAGCTGAAAATCATCTAATCCTTCACTGGCTGGAGTATGATGGAGAGCCTGGGGTGTCAGGTGGAGGACAAGGTGGATTTTTCCCCATCACATATTTGGAGGTCACCTCTCTCCCTGTCTGCCTCTGCCAAGAATAACACCTTTTACAGCATATGCGTAAAGCAGCGGCCAGATAAGTGCTAATGCTTCAAGCAATCTGAGGAGGTTATTTGGGTTCAAATGATAGATACAGACAAAAATGGAGTAGTTCTGGTGCCTGAACATGTTACTGAAAGACTAACTTACCTTTCTCCAGTATCTCACTCCTGGGCAAGCCTCCCCACAGCTCCATCATGACCATGGCAACAGGAAAAAACTTGACTTCCATTCCCAAGAAGGTAGGTGGCCAATCAGATTTTGGTTGTTCACACATTTTTCTGCTCTGTTTTGTCTCAGTGTTAATGCATAACTGAGGCCCCATGCCTTTCCAGCTCCCTTGGTAAATTGATCCGTGGCACGAGCCAGGAAGGGAATTCCTTAGTGCCAGCATGCCCACAGGGCAGATCCACAGTGCAGCATCTCATCTGAACTATAGCCTGTCTTTTGCAGCCACTGATTCTCTGATGGCTCATGGAGAGGAAGTTGTGCCAGCGACATGCCCATGTCATCCTCCTTCCTCTCCCTTATTCACAGACTCAGCACTACTTCCTGTTCTGCTTCCTGCTGAAATTCAGCCTGACCATCTGCTCCTGCCTCATCTGCTTTGGATTCACACTGCATGAGTCCTGCAAAGAGGTGAACACCACCAGCCTCAATCTCACAGCCTGCTCCTCCATCATGCTGCACAGGTGAGGAACTGAGCCTGGCACAGACCCCTCTTACTCTTGCCCTTCCAGGTAGAGCTGATTCCCTTCTAACAAGCTTCAGCCTTTTCCCAGCAAAAGTGTCTACACAGAGGGCTGGGTACCCTCCCTATAGCCGTGACAATTGCATTGCTCACTGTCACCTCCTGGTACCAAGACAGCCTGACTTGAGCTCACACTTAGTTCTCTCAGCTGTTAGAGAAGGGCCTGGCCCTGGTGGGAACAGGTCAAACAGTAAGTCCTCACTCTTGATTTCTTTCCTGTGTCCTCTCATTCACTAGCAATGCTGATGGTGCTCCTGACTGGTTTGGGACATTTTCCAACGCTCTTCTTGTAGCCCAGAAGCTCACAGCTGGCCTGATTGTTTTACACACAGGTAAATCCTAATTCCCAGAACACCATTTCCTACTCTGGGGAAAAACTTGCATCCTTTGCCTCCTTATTTGCCCTTTGTGTGAGAGCACAAACTCCCTGATAGAAGGAGACACTGCAGTGGCCTCTCAGCACAGACCCTGTCTCACTAAACATTGCTCTGACAAATTAAAAGCAACATGCTCAGAGCTGATTCTGTTTCCTACCAGCCTGCTGAAGTGCTGATTCCTTTCCAGTCTCACCAGAAGAGCACTATCCCTCTTTGCCTTCTTGCAAATCAGTAGCAGCACCTGTAGCTCTCCAAAAGTATTCCTTGCCTCAGAAGTCCTTATATCCCTGCTGCCATTTTGTGAAGCACCCTATTTCCATGCCCCAAAGAGCACTGATGCAGCTGTGACTGTTTGGGAGCTGCAAGCCTTTTTAAACCCTCTGGAGGAGTGTGGAGCCATGTCCTGCCTGACCCTCATCACCTGCACACCATGGCCTGGCAGAGTAGGTCCAGCTGCTCCCTGACAACCCTAAAGGGTCTCTGCTCCATGTCCTGTGGTGCTGTGCCTTGGTGCTGGGCAGAGCACTGGGTGTTGAGATGTGCAGGTGTCCAGGTGAGCAGAAATGCCTCCTGATTTGAGAGGCAGCCCAACTTTGGAGAGAGGGAGTGTACACTACTCTTTTATGTCCCTCAGACCACTGAAGCAAGGCAGGGCTGCTTAGCCTGGCAGCAGTTTAAACACTCAGTTCTGTGCAGACAGGTCTGCATCTCTGGCTAAATATGTCTCTGGGCTGGAGCTTTCCTCTGGTGCGGGCCTGCAGTGACCCAGAAACAAGGGCACACCCACCCCTGCCCAACTCCCCAGGTCTGGGCCTTTGCCTGCTCTGTTTTACCTCACCAGGCTGTGAACTCACCTCACAGGGAGTCACCCTGTGCAGTAGGACCACTGCTCCCCCTGCCCCCCAATATCTGGGTACTTGGAATTGCTGTGGGGAGCTTGGTCTGAAAAGGCCTTGAATGTAAGGGCCAAAAGCCCCATAGTCCCTTTGGAGTTACAGCTGTTGGTGTGTATTGTGAAGTGCTGTGTCTGTGTGTGATGCCAATAACCCCCTTTTCCCTGCAGTGTTCATATCCATCACCCACGTCCATCGCACCAAGCCCCTGTGGAAGAAGAGCCCCCTCTCTAACCGCTGGTGGACGCTCACTGTGGCTGTTGTGTGAGTATGCCCAGGCCCTGATGAGGCATTCCAGAAGGCTGGAGCAAGCAGGTCTCTAGGCCAGCTCCAGCACCAGTTTGCTGGTGCTGAACAGACAGCAATTATCTCCACCGCTGAGCTGGTGAAGGGTCTCTGTTGTGAGCATTTCAGCCTAAACCCTGATCTGCAGATCCTGGGAAGCTTGTGAGCTCTGCTGAGGTTTGCTGTGTCTGTTTTTGATCTTAGATTGCTGGGGCAAGTGGCACAGACTGTGCTGGACCTGAAACTCTGGGAAAACCTCAATTCTTCTTTGACCTTTAACCACGTTTCCATCTCCCCCGTCTCATGGCTCCTGGGTTTTCTTTCCTTGGTCCTTGTGGTTATCATCAATGAGATTGTCAAGCTGCATGAAATCAGGTATGGGGGGTAGTAAGGAAGATGAGGAGAAAGGGCTGGAGCCTCACTCCAGCCTGGCCTTGAGCTGCAAAAAAAATCATGCCCAGGGAACAGGGTGGGGAACAAAAAGGAAAAGATGATTGCATTGTGTAAATCACCTGGTTATTGTGTTCCACCTCTCAGGGAGGAAGCACAGGGGAGGAAAGAGGGTCAGGAAAGGGCAGTGGCAGTGATTGGGAGCAGGAAGGGAGACCAAAATTTCCTTATCTCAAACCAAAGAGAGGGAGACAGCCAAGGTCTATGAAATATCACTGTAGAACTGGAGGGGGCTGTTCTCTCCATCTTGTCCCATGAGGACAGAGAGGCATTGAATCACAGCAGAGGAAACAGGCCTTCACACAGTGCCTGGACTGTGGGACTCGTTTTCACGGGAAGTGGCTGAAGCCAAGAATTAGTAGCAGGCAGTGACTGGCTGTTCTCCCCAGCACAGGGAGCAGCCAGGGCTGGGAGTTAACGCTAATGAGCATTGACTCAGGAAATGTGCTGGTGAGGAAAAGCAAGCAGGGATTGCAGGGAACCCTGGTGGGGACAGAGACACCATCTCTGTTCCTGGGGAAGGGTTTCTGGACCTTTCTCTGCTGTGTCTGGCGTCCCTGGAGATGGGATTTGGGTGGATGGGGTAGGACTGAGACCATGGGTTGCCTTCTGGATGTGATTTCCCTCCCAGGCTACCACAGGGCCCAAGCCAGTGCTTCTGTGTTTCCTGGGGCTGGCAGCTCAGGAACGGCAGTGGGACAGCCTTGCTTGCCTTTCACCCTCCACATGCTGACTCTCTTTCCTCTGCCTTCTCCAGGGTCCGGGTCCGTTACCAAAAGAGGCAAAAGTTGCAGTTTGAAACCAAGCTGGGGATGAATTCGCCATTTTAACTGCTCCCAGCTCAAGTTCCCTGGAGCCAGGGCCAAACAGCCGCATCCTGCACCGGGAGAGAGGCTGCACCAAAGGCTCAGGGAGTTTTCCCTCACACATGCAAACCAGACGGCCTCCTGGCAAAAGTACATCAGCACCTTCCCGGGGCCCCAGGCAGGGAGCCCCCCCAGGTATGCTGCCCCTCCCCAGCCTGCCAGGGTACACTCACAGGAACCTGCAAGCTCTGGTGCCTCTTCAGGCTGCTCTTCCTTTATTTATTTATTACTAGAGGTATTTGTTAGTATCATGGTGATGCTGAAATGAAGCGACTCCTTTTCTCTATGTGAGCAGATGGGTTTCCTGGGCCTGGCAGGAGAATCTGGGGCCAGCAGGGGAGATGGAGGTCTGCTGAAACAAGAGATCTCTATTGAAACCCGTTTTGTTTTCCTATCTCTGCCTGCTCTCCCTGTGTGCCTGCCTGTGCATGCCCTCACCCACCTCCCTGTCCCTGTGTCCTGGGGCAAAGGAGCCATCCCTCTTGCAATTCCAGGAGTGCTGGGAGCCAGGTGGGGACTGGAGCTCGCATTCCTGAGGGGACAATGGGAAGAGTCTCTGGCAGGGTGCTGGAACAGCCAGGCTGGGCCAGGCCTGCCCTCTAGTGTTGTTGCTGTATCCTTATCCCGGCTGTTGAGCGCTTCAGAAGAGGGATGAGACACGGCTTTAGGAAAAGCTGCCCCCGTTTGACTGTCTGATCTGGTGCAGAGGGAGTCAGGAGGGCAGCTCTGCCTGCCTGCAGGGAGCCAGCATGGCTCAGCTTCCTCCAGCCGTGTTGAACGAGCTTTTATCCGCTTTGACAACCCCAGAGAGGTTTATAACTGTTCTCCTGTTTGTGATCCCAATTGCTGTTCTGCTTCAGTAACATGCCTGCTTGAGAGGGCCACAGCCAGAGATAAAACTTGAGCCCTGCCTATCCCACCCTGGAGGGAGGAGGATGTCTTTCCCAGCAGGATATCTGCAACTTGCAGTTGTGACTAACACAGAGCTGGTGGATGGCTCCTTCCCCAGTCCCAGGATTGTGCTGCATCCAGTATGTTCTCTCCAAGGCACAGGGAAACCCCCCTCATGATGTCTGTGATAGTGCTGGGAGGTCTCTCCCCTCCATGCCAATGCCTTCACACAGAATCACAGAATGGTTTGGGTTGGAAGGGACTTTAAGGCTCATCTAGTTCCACCCCCCTGCCCGTGGGCTGGGATGTCACAGACCAGGTTGCTCCAAGCCCTGTCCAGCCTGACCTTGGACGCTTCCAGGGATGGGGCATCCACAACCTCCCTGGGCAACATTTGTTCCCTGTTTTTTTGGAGGTCTCTTTGTTTGCCTGGGGGACCCTCCCCTGAGGGTTTGCTGCAAACCAGGATCTGTCCCAGTGCAGGACTCCTGCTCTGAGCTCTGACAGACTCCAGCTGTACTGGGAACACTGGTGCTGTTGTGGGCTGACAGACAAGGGCCACGAAGGAGCACACAGGCTTGGCTACCGGAGTATTTGCAGCTCATGGAGATCTTGTCTCTGGTTCTAAAAACTGACCAAACCTGGTAAATCATGGCCCTGTTTTTGCTCCCAGTATTAACACTACAATTGGCTGTTACTTCCCTGTTGGTACCAGGGCTAACAAATTGTGGCTGGTCCCTCCTGGGCCGGCAGGGAGCTCAGCGGAACTTCCACGCTCTGCCTTGCTGCTCCACCTTGTCTTCCTCACTTTTCAGCACAACCAGAGAGCACGGACACAGCTTTGTGTCTCTAAGCAATACCCTCTTCCCTCTGTGGGTCTGGTAGGGGAGCAGAGCTGGGTACAGGCAGTCCCTGAGCTCTGGGGACACACGGGGGATGCTGGAGGGGAGCAGCTGGGGGGGTTCTGAGGCCTGGACCCTGTTCCTGCAGCTGGAGAGTGGATGTGGAGATCCCATGCTGGCAGGATTGCATGGGACTGGGAGCCAGCAGTTCACTGGCAGCTCCTCTTGCAGCCTGGGTCTGAGCTCTGCCCTCACTCCCCTAGCACTTGCAGAGCTGCCTGGCTCGGGGAGAGCAAGCTGCACCTTTCCCAACCTCAATTCACTAAATGCCAGCTCCAGATCTGTTACACCTGGCACCTGAGAAATCAGCTTTTCTTCCTGATGCCAGGGTTGGATCACAGGAGTATGATCTCCTCTGTGGCTGAGCGGAGCTGGAGGCAGAGGCAGCCCAGAGCTTCTCACTGCTCTCCCTGCAGAGCAATTTTCCCCCCACCCAGACCTCAGCTCTTGGCCTGTTCCAGAACTGTCTGTAGGTGATAAAAGGCAGCAGATTCCAGGGCTTCCTGCTGGCCACACCTTCCTCTAGAGGAGGCACCTCCAAGGTTTCCTTCTCTGGGTGATCACAAATGTTTATTTTCCTGCATCCTCCTTCCCCTGCTAGACTTGGACTGAGCTGAGGCGTATGAATAGAGCCTTTTGGATGGTCTTGCCAATGCCACCCTTCCCTAAGCCATTGAGGTGTCCAAGGGTCAGGGTGCATGGCTTCAGAAGGAAATTTCCTACATCAAGATGTTTTTAAATGCTGTATATTTTATATTAAATTTTTTGGGATGTATGTAAAAATATTTCATTTGTATTAAAACTTGTAAATTGTATTAAAAAAAAAAAAGATAAACAAGGCCAGACCCACACGCATCCAGTATATGAATGGCAATAAATGATTGTCTTGGATAACACACCCAGTGAGAGTGGGAACGAGTTTGCACCAGCAAAGGAAGGAGGTAAAAATGTGTGTGGCTGCTCAGGTCACAGAGAGTGAGTTTCCTGGCTCTCCTGTTGTTAGGGACACAGCCCAAGTGCTTGGATGCTCCTGGGACCCAATTCTGGCCTTATTCCCACTTTCTGCTCAGCTTTGGGCAAATCTGTGCAGCTCTGAACGCCTCTTCCTACAGAATAAGTTTGCTTACCTCGTGGTTTCGTGGATCCCAGGCACTGCTTCAGTCGAGGCTGGTGGCACGGTTTGAATCCCTCGGGATGGATGAAAGGGTGAGCTGGAACAGGCACTGGGAGCACTGGAGACAAGAAATGCGGTGGGATGAGGAGGCCTGGGATGCTTGTCTTGAGCAAAGCAGCACCTGGGGTCACTGTCACCACACTCTGGACCATGCAGGAGGAGGAGGAATGCTCTGCCTGGCCGGTGCGGGGAGCTGAGGTGTCGGGATGTGCCCAGAGCTGGGCAGTGGGACACTGGGAGGTGGTGCTGGTCCCCAGTGCTCTCACCGAGTCACTGCCATGGTGCTGAAACTCAAACTGAATATTAACCTTGCAAGACTCACCAGGGGAGATTATCTGAGGAAACCCTGGAGCACTCAAGGGACAGGATAAAGCTGATCCTCCGTGAACTTCAAACAGTAGGTGACAAGCTTGTGCAATTTGACACAAAGGACACAACTAGGCAAAACTATCAAAAGGGTAAAATATGCCCCACTGTTTAATAGAATTTAGTCTTAATGGATGTTAGTGGAAAACAAAACACATGATTAACACAAACAGAGCAGATGGTTTAAAATCTGTTGTCAGTCTGGTGATTACATGGGCTATTTTTTCCCCTCACTGTCTTGCTGCACAGAGCAGGTGCAGCTGGGGTCAGTTAGTCCCAGTTGCAGTGTACATAACTTACACACCATACAGTAGCTTCAAAATAGAGATCTAGAGCTTAAAAAATAGGCATTCTTTTGCAAAATCGAATGTTTAATTCCCTTATTGACAACGAGAGCAGCGTTGTGCTGCCCTCAGGTGGCTCAGACAGCGGCAGCTCCACCCCAGTGTCCTCTTATCCCTGACCCTACAGTCCAAGACTTGCAGTTCTGGTTAGTAAATATATATAATAAATCACATTTAAAATATATACATTGGCCTTTTAAAAAAAAAAAACATTTACAGTTTATCAACATTGGAAAAAAAAATAACTGGGTTTGTCCCAGGTTGACTCGTGAGAGTAAAAATCAGTTTTAAAAGGTTTCTGCGAACCTCTTGATAAAGTGCCACTGGTTGTAGCTATTTGAAAACATCATGTCCATGATGTGGCACTTGCCTGTCAGACATGGGCAGTGGATACACTCAGAGTGGGATAGAAATCGGAGAGACCAATTCATCAGGAGAGAAGTATCTTAGTTCCTCACAGTGACCTCAAGTTCCAGCCAACAACAGGATTTTAGGTTTTTTCAGGACTATTTGTCTTTGCTTTTCAGCCCAGAAGCCAAGCTGGCACCTCTCAACCTGCCCAGCTCACAGCACAACTGCCCTCAGGAGCAGAGACCCTTGGGATTGTCCAGTTGGGCTTTGCTCCCCTTCCTATGCAACAGGACAAGGGGCTGAAAACAGTCCAATTCAGCTGCAAACTCCCAGAAGGATTGGGAAGCAACTTCCTCCTCATCCACCTTCTCCCTTTCCAGTTCGGCTTTGCATTGGCGATTTTTTTTTTTTAAAAAAAAAGAGGTGAATACGTGGGTTTTTCTTTCCCTTTGTTTAGAATTTTTTTTCTCTTTTTTTTTTTTTTTGTAGCAAATGGCACTTCAGCACAATCTTTCAGTTCCCTTCTGGTGCTCCGATGCTTTCATTTGCTTGGCATGCCGGGCGCGAGCCAAGTTCGGGGCTCTTGGACATATTTAGCCATGCGCTACTGAGCAGATCCTGCAAGAGAGAAATGTGGCTCCGAGCGATGCAGCCGCTTCCTCCCGCCTGGATGCAGGGAGCTGTCGCTGCAGCCACGGGCTGTGGCCACATCCAGCGCGCAGGAGCCGCTTCCCGAGCCGCATTCCCGCGGTGCACCCGGGGTCAGCTCTCCCGCTGGGCCCCGGTGCCACGGGGAAGGATCGCCCCGAACGCTGCTGCTGTTTAAACAACGCTGGCAGCGGCGTTTGTGCCAGCAGCTCCCTGCACGGGGGGAAACTGGGAAAAAGGGCTGTTTTCTCCCAAAGGAAAGGCATAAGGGAGGGAGGAAAAAAAGAAATTAAAAAACATCAACACGCTGCTACTTCACTGTGGAAGGACCAGGGTGGGGGTTTGTGCAGGCACGGTGTTGGCAGAAGGCGAACTCCATTGAGCAGCACGATCCAGACGGACTGGCCCAAATTCCCAGGCCTTTGGCGCTGCCATCACCATCCTCATCGCTCCGGGAAGAGGCAGGAAGGCCCCCCGTGTCCGGCAGGGCTGTGGCAGAACATCCGCTGCTTCGGAGGCTGTGCCAGCCCCATCCTGAGGGGGTTGTGGGTCCCGCCGGAGGGATTTCGATCCACTTGGATTACACGCTGCCTGACGCTGATGCATTTGGAAAAGCGGCAAATAAAGCAGAAAGGTTCCTTCTCGCTCCACAAGCTGCCAAATTGCGACAAGCCCTGTCTTCTTTTAGCTGCTGTCAGGCCTTGCCGGGGCTGGGACTGCTCAGTAAATCGCCAGCTCGGTGGCGGCTGCCCGGGAAGGTCTCTCCTGTGACACATTGTTGGCAGGGGATAAATAACAAGAGGCAAGACTCAACAATGCAATGGGGAAAGAGAAAGGTCCCTTGTGGAGGCTCCTCAGCTCTGTGCAAGGGAGCGAGGGCTTCTCCCGTGGCCTCCAGGACCGCATGTGCAGCCCCTCTGGGCTCTCCTCCTGCTTCCAGTCTGGTGGGAAATGCCTGACCCCCTCGGAAAGCGGCCCGCAGCCACGCTGGCATGTGTGACACGGAGCCAGGGGTGAGCAAGGAGGGCAGCTGTGTTCCCAGCCGCAGTGCAAAGTGCGGGGAGGGAGCGGCTAGAGAGACCTGGAGGCGCCACTCGGTGCCAGATCCGCTCCTCCCCATGGCGAGGGGCACTGGCGGAGCAGCCGGAGGTGAGGAGGGGAAGGAGGGAGCAAGGCTCAGTCCAACATCGCATCCAGCTGGTCGGCCAGGTCGTCGAACATGTTGCTGATATCTTCCAGGATGTTCTTGGCTGAGTGCACAGTCCCGGGATGGCTGGAGAGGAAAGGGAGAGAGTCAAAGCACTGCCCAAAGGCTGCAGGTGCTGATGGGGAAGGTTTGGCCAGGCTGGACCAAGGTGTGGCACAGGCAGTGCCCGTGCACAACTTCCCAATCCCAGCTCAGGGGGCCCAGCCCCAGGATTTCCCTCACCTCTCTGGCTCCTCCACAGTGATCTTCTCAGCCGCCTGCAACGTGGCTGCCAGTGTGGAGTTGGTCTGCTCCAGCCGCTGCTGGGCCGGGGTAGCCCCTGGGGCAGCTGCCAAAGGCTTTGCCAACACTTTGCTGCCCGTGCCCAGTGTCAGTGAGCTGGGACCGGGCAGGGACCCGATCACATCTGGCACTGCCTCGGTGGCTGCCCAGGGAGCAACAGTGTGGCGGGAGGGCTGCAGGACCTGCTGGTAGATGGTCTTGGGCCCAGAGAAGACGAGCTTGGTGGATGCCACGGAGGTGTGCTTGGTGGGGACATCTGCAAAGGAAGGGCACTCATGGCACGTGGTGGCTCAGGTCCTCCTTGCCTCCCATACCAACATAGGAGGGAGGCTCAGGCCCTGCCACCACCTCAGGGACACACCCACAATCTCCCTTACCTGGAGTGGGTGTCCTCACCACAGCTGTGCTGACCAGCTCCGTGGGGCTGGGGGCTTTGGTGGGGCTCGGTGCCTTCTTCATCCCTTTCTCCAGCGACAAGATGCTTTTCTCTATCTCGGCAATCCTGAACTCCATGCTGTCATCATCAAAGGCGTCCCCGGCCAGCCCAGCCCGTGGTGCCTGTGCCGGTGTGGCAGGGCCTGCGATGCTCACTGCTTGTGCCTGGGCATACTGGGGTGCGGGGCTGCCCCCCGGCTCAGCCTGCCCAGCCATGCTGAACGCCTTCAGCACCGCCTGCAGCGGCTCCCGCTCCCTGAAGCGTGGCCGGCGCTTCACCGTGTCCGACTCGGTGAGGTTGAACTCCAGCACGGGCGGCTCCTTGGTGACAGCAGGAGCTGCCGGCTCCTTCCCAGCAGAGCAGGGGGGCTCTGCTGGCTGGGAACCAGGCTCTGTGTCTGGCACAGCCGTGTCTGCCTTGGGATGCCCAGTGGGCTTTGGCCGCTGTTTGATGGTTAAGTTGCCTTCTTCTGCGAAGGGGATGCACTCACTGGAGCTATTCTGCGAGGATGAGGAGGAGACCCCTGGCTTGGCTTCCTCCTCCGTGTCTGAGCAGGCATCCTCCTGCTCGCCCTGCACAGCCACCTCTGTCATGGGACCGCTGGGCTCGCTCAGTGTCCTTCTCCGTGGCTTGCCGCTCTCAAAGGGGTCCCTGATGCCATCAGAAAGGGTGGCACTGCCGGTGTCACTGCCAGCGTAGGACTCATCACCCACATCTGCCCGGGGGAGACAGTCCTGAGTCAGGTGCAGTGGTTTTGGGGCCAGGAGGGGCTTGGGTGGACTCGCCCCTGGTGTTCCCTCCAGCGTAGCTGCCAGGCTCTTCACTGTCCTGCCACGGCCAGTGTCACCGGGGGTGGCACCTGCATCAATCACATCCTGGGGGGCCGTGGGCTGCTGCTCGGGGTTGGGGGGCTGCTCACTGTCTGCCTCGGCAGCAAGGGCACTGGAGACGGAGCTGAGGCGCTTGGGAGGTGGCGGTGGAGGGCCCTTGCGCTTGGCCCGGATGGCGAAGGACTGGCTGCGGGTCACCTTGGCATCCACCTGCAGACAGGCCCGTGGCATCTGGCTGCGGCCCGGCCGCCGCGTCAGCGTGGCGTAGGAGCCCAGGGTGCTGGTGGGAGCCCCCTCCTCCTCCTCGTGCTCCCCATCCGACAGCGCATAGCGGTTCAGGCTGTGCGAGCGCTTCTTGTGCTTGAAGCCTTCGCCCCCGCTGTGCTGCTCCCCAGCCGTGGGGGACGTGGTGGGTGGCTCCATGGGGCCACATTGGCTGTGCAGATAGGAGAAGCCTTTTTGGGCTGATGTCTGCAGGCTGCTCTTCTGCCCAGGTGAGATGGAAGGGTATGGCTGCGCAAGGGCCTTGGGCTGCTCCGCTCCCAGGAGGGATGGGACCGTCGGGGATTTCAAGGAGATGTGTGGGTACATGAAGACATACGGGGCTGTTCCCTTGCTGGGGGTCTGGGGAGGAGTACAGGGGGTGACTGCTGGAGTCCCGGCTCCTTTCTGAGCCGTGGGCCAGGCATACTGATCCGTGCCTTCGGGCAGGTTCCTCTCCTTGAGCGGGCTGCCTCCGCCGCCGTTGGCAAAGCCGTTCAGCCCCTCAGGGGACACGAGCTTCCCATAGGGCTCGGGACTGGGCCGTCCTGGCAGGCTGGCCGGGCTCTCCTTGCTGCGGGGGGGTGCACAGGACTGCCCACTGCTGCTGCTGCTCTCCCCGCTGCCCAGGCTCTCCTGCGAGGGGCTGGAGAGGCGCCGGGACAGCACATTGTCCTGCGAGTGCCCCGAGCCCCGGGACCGCACCCCGATGCTCTCCTGGCTCCGTGACATTCCCTGGCTGCTCTTGATCCCGAGTGTCTCATGGCAGCTGTTGGACATGGCCGTCTGGAGCTCGTAGCTGAGCTCACTGTCCTGGAAGGTCGTCATTTTGGGGGTGTGTGGGGACTGGCACTCCCCGTTCTCCAGCGACTCGATGGTGACAATGTCCAGGGAACCGGGGACTTTCCGTCTCGCCAGAGTTGCTTCTGCTTGGTTGAGGCTTTTGCGGAGGTCTCTGAGCTTCTTGACGGCCAACATGATCTTTTTCTGGTGGCCTGCAGGAAGGAAAAGGACATTAGCTTGGCTCCTGCCCCCAAGGCCTTTGTTTTCTGGCCAAGAAGAGTCATAGTCACGTCACCAACCAGAGCAAAGGCCTCCGGGTTATTCAAACCCTGCCTATGGGAGGGAACAAGCTCCCTCCACCATCTACCTTGCTCAGCCCAGCTGCAGCTTGCCAAGGAGAATCCTTAGGGACAGCCATGAACTGCCCTTTCCGGGTGCTCAGGACTTGCCTGCACCTCCCAGCCTGAGGGAGAACGGGGCGTGGGGACTGGGTGGGAAACTTGGCTGCCCTGGGCCACCTCAGCACGGTGGGAGGGACTCACCCAGCTTGTTGATGCCAATCTCTTGCAGATCCTCCCATGTCAGGTCTGTCACGATGGTGATGGAATCATAGCCATTGTTCACCAGCTTTTTGTGGTACTGGGGCAAGCCGATGGCACTGAGCCAGTCCATCAGGTCAGCCTGGAAAGAGCACAGAGATGCTGCTGTGAGCATCGAGGCGTTGGCAGCACCTTCATTATCCCCTCCCTGTCTCTGCTCAGGAGACTGTAACACAGTCAAAGCCATTGCAGTGTGTATTTGCTTAGACCCGCTCCTGTCCTGTCCCAGGGAAAAACCCAGAAAAAGAGGGTGACCAAAGCCCCCGGTGCCAGGGACTCACCGGGATGTAGTTGGGCAGCCACTCGGCAATGCTGAGCTGCCCAATCTCCGTGGAGATCTTCTTCCTGTGGCCTGGCTTGGTCACGCCGATGGCTGTCAGATCCTAAGGAGAGCAGAGTGGGGCCATGGTCAGCTCAGGGAGCATGGAGCAGTGGGTACCACTGTCAGTAGCTGAGGGGATGCTGACCAGGGCGAAGAAGGACCTGCCCTACCTCTGGGGTCATGCGGCTGATGGTGGGCACATCGTAGCCGGCATTGAGGAAGTTGGCAGTGTATGACTCCAGCTGGAACTCACGCAACCAGTTGTAAATGGCTTCTGCATCCTGAGGAGAAGACAGGACACAGGACAGCCTGTCATGGTGGCTGCAGGGGCTGGAAGGATCTGGCTACTCCAGGCAAGACAACAGAAATCCCCTTGGGCAAGACCCACTTGTCCCCAGTGTTCTCAAGACCCAGTTCCCTGTGTCCCCAGTGCAGTGAGAGCTGGGCTGAGCACCCCAAACATAGCCCTCTCACCCAAGACACCATTTCCCAGTTGTCCCAGTTACCTTCCCCTCGAGCAGCTGCTCAGGACGCAAGAACTGGTGGGAGAAGACCCTGTCTCCAGGGAGGCAGCTGCCTGGGGTCTGTAGGCTCTGTGACCCTGGTGGAGAGGAGAGAGGAGAACTGTCATGGGGGCACTTGAGCAGCGAGCAGCACCCAGGGCTGGGGGGACACCTGTCCCCAGGGTCCCATGGAGTTGGGACAGCCCTCACCTGCTGTGGTTGTCAACTGCCCATTGCGTGGCTCTGACCCCAAAAGGTGTTGCTGGAGGTCGTCGCTGGAGGAGGGCAGAGGCTGAGGGAGAGGAGGAGTGAGTGGAGGAGGGACCGCGCTCCAGACACAAGCCCTCTCACACCCCTGGGGAGCAGAGGGGTGGTCCCTGCACTGGGCTGCTGGGCACAGCTTCCCCCAGTGAAGGGCTGGTCCCCAGCAAGAGATCTAGACAGGATTTGGCTCAGGGCCTTTTTTATCCTCTCAAATGACCCAGGACACAGTGGAGATGCTGCGTGGTACCAACCACAGCCTCCAGCTCCACTCAGAAAGGCCAGCTGTGCTTTGGGGAACAACTGGGCACTCCCCAGAAGCATCTCCCTGCTGAGTCCTGGCAGCAAGTAGGGGTTTGGTGGAGGATGCTCAGCTCCAGCAGCCCTTCCTTTGAAAGGAGGGATACAGGCAGACAGGGGAGGGGCTGGGGCTCCATCTCTAGCCTGAGCTGGCCTAGGGATGGGCTGGGGGAGCAGGGGCTGGTGCCTACCCTGGCGTTCTCGATGAGGATACTGGTGCTCTGCCCGTTGGTGCCCTCAGTGCTCTGGCCGCTGCCGGCGCTGCGGATGCTGCCGATGCTGCCCTCGCTGCCCACGCTGTTCCTGTCTCCTGCTGCTCGGGGCAGGCAGGGAGGCCGTCAGGAGCACCCCGGGATCGGGGCTGACACAGGGCACAGAGGTCCCCAGCAGGGACCCAAATGCCAACACAGTGACACCAGTAAAAAACAGTCTCCCACAAGATCCCTCCAGACGCAGACCACGCACCAGTTCCCTCCCACCTCCCAGCATGCACGACACAGACAGGGTGACCTGGACTGGCAAGGGACACACAGAGGGGACATGGGGATGCAGCCTGGCTGAGGACACAGGGAGCAAAGGGGCTGCTCTATGGGCTCCCTTAAACTCCCTTTCCCTGCACCTGCTCCCTCTCATCTGGCTGTCTCCCCGCTGAGAGGTGGAAGGAGAGTCTCCCCCTGTATCCCCCTGTCCAAGCAGGGATGGGAACAGGGGAAGGTCCCCAGCTCCTCTCCCTCCCCAGCTGCTCCCCTGACCTGAGCTGTCAGGGCCCGGGGCCGTCCGGGTTAGGGTGAGGTGGCCACTTGGGGCTGCCTGGTGAGGACACTCATCTGGGAGGTGCTGCAGCCCACCGGGGGGTGGTGGGAGGGCCCCGGGGGGACCCTGGCGCTGGTGTGCGGGTGCCACACGGGGGACAACCATGCCTGCGTTCAAAGACAAAACACGTGTGGTCAGAGCTCATGCAGGAGGCAGTGGGAGGGGAATAGCTGAGCCTCAACCCCGAAATTACCACCCAGCCAATGGTACAACTTCCTGTGCCCACCCGAGTCCTTCTCTTCCCCCCTAGCTAGCCAGGGCTGTGGGGCCTGTCCTACAGGAGGTGCTGGGCAGGCTGGGATGATTTCACACAGGGGGCTGTCCCCAGCATGGCCACTGACCTGTTCGTTTGCTGATGACCTCAGCAATGGAGGGGGGGAAGTATCCGACACGGTCGGTGCCTTTCTGGGCGTCGTGGATGTGCCCCTTCCATCGTCCGTCCGGATGCTGCTCCAGGACCTGCCATGGGAACAAGAGGGATGGGATTGGTACCCAGGGCCATGGTGGGGCAGGGGGATGGGGAGCAGGGAGCAGCCTCACCGTAATGACGTCTCCTGCTCGGACGTTGAGAGCAGTCGGGTCATGGAGATTCCAAAAATCCTTCAAAGCTCGGACCTTCAGGATTCCTGATGCCTCTGAAGGCAAGGGACAGGGGGAAGAAAGAAGGTGCCAGAGCGCAGAGAGGAAAGAGAGCGGGTTCAGGGAAGGCAGATGGAGAAAGCAAAAGCAAAGAGAGGGGAGAAGAAAACATTAATGCTGCAGCAAGGACTCGATCCCCAGACACTGTCCACATGTGGGATGGGGGCACATATGACACGGGACTTGGGATGCTGGCACTTAGAGCCACACTGATTTAGGCTATTCAGGAGCACTGGGAGCCCAAGCAGGTCCCAGTGGGAGGAAGCCCCTCTGGGTGCTGTCCCCACCTCACCTCTCAGTAGCTGCTTGATGTCCTTGCTGGCATGTGAGGTGGTGAACTGGTTGACGATGTCCAGCGCCGTCTGGTTGTAGGTGTTCCTGATGTTCACATCAACACCGCCCTGCCCAGGAGGAGACGTGGTCATGCCCAGACCCCCCACCTGCTGCTGAGCCCATGGGAGATGGGGGACAGAGGGTACTGGCTGACCCCCAGGGGCCTGTCCCCCCATGCAGCCCCGTCCCCACCGTGCTCACCTCCAGCAGCAGCCGCACCACCTCCGTTTTGCCATAGAGCGCAGCCTCATGCAGGGCTGTGCCTGTCTTCGTCTGCTTGTTGATCTCAATCCCAGCCTTCAGCAGCTGCCTGGTGGGAAGGAGGGAAAGGCATGAACAGCAGGCCATGGACATCAGGGCCAGGCAATGGGCTGCTTTGTGATGGGAAGGGGACAGCACCTTGCACCTTTCCTTGGGGATGAAGAGCTAGAGCCTGCAGCAGGGAGGTGGCTTTGGGAGGATGCGGGACTGAAGCCATGATGGGTTTTTTCAGGAAAGCAGTGCCCTGGGCTGGCAGGGGATTACCTGATGATCTCCTTGTGCCCGTTCTTGGCTGCCAGGTGCAGTGGGGTGGTGTAGTTGGGGTCAGTGGAATCCTTGGACTGTCCCTCCAGGAGGGCGACACACAGATGGCTGTTCAGCAGCAGCTGGGCCACCTGCATGGGGCACAGGTGAGCAGCTGGGTGCAGGTACCCCCACCTGCACCCTCCCAGCAATGGACTCAGGCCCAGCCCACCACTCCCCATCCCACCACTCCCCTCCATCCAACAGCCCTAGGGCTCGGCCTGAGCTGGACAGTGCTTGGCAAGGCCACACTGTCGTGAGGGGCCGTAAAAGGTCACAGCAGCCAGAAATAGTCTTCCCATAATCAGGCTTTTCAGACCAAGCCCTAAAAACCTCCAGTCTCTCCAGCCCAGAGCGACTCTCAGCGTCTCAGGGCAACCCAGAGGCACAGAGGAGTTATTTTTACTGCCCTGTTTATAGCTGCAGACATTATGGATACTCCAAAAATGGAAATATCCCCCTTGTCCCCTCCTGATGGGGCATGGAACAGTCTGGCTGGCTGTGCTCCAGCCCAACCTGGCAGTCCTGGCTGCATTGGGGTCTCCCAGAGCACAGAGTGGCCTATCCCCACAAGTTGTGCCAGGGACCTCGAGCGGGGCCGGATGCTCAGAGTTTGCTGGGATTAGCCAGCTCAGCCTATCCGCGCTTAACTGTAAGCAAAGTCAGGGTGAGTGGGGGGAGGCTGTGGAGAACAGGGAGTGAGAACTCCTGGCTTCCCTCCCAGCCTGATGCTGCCCTGCTGCGAGGTCAGCAGCAAAACCTGCAGCTCCCAGACTCAGGATCTGGCCTTGTCCTGCCATGGGAGGAGGCAGGTGCTGCCTGCTGGGCTCCAAGGCTTGTGGCAGCAGGAGAGTGGTTGTGGCCAGACCCCGTGCTTCGCTCCCAGAGGAGCCAGTTGGCTTCAGAGCCACCCCCGGAGAACGAACCAGCACAGAGCAGAGCCCCACAACACCCACCTTCAGCCGCCCGAACTCACAGGCCAGGTCCAGCGGGGTTTTCTTCGCCTTGTTGATGAGGCAGGGGTTGGACTGGTGCTGGAGCAGCATCTCCGACTGCGGAGGAGCAACGTGGCACAGGGGGGCTTAGCATCACCCCACACCCCTGCCCTTGTCCCCCCCATCCCTGCTGGGTTTGCCCCCACCCACCAGCCCCCAGCGTGGGGGGTGCTGGGCTCTCACTTACCACCTCGTAGTGGCCGTACTGTGCCGAGAGGTGCAGCGGGATCTGCCCATCCAGCGAGGCCATGTTGACGGAGGCGGCAGCACGGAGCAGCACCCGCACGGGCTCCACGCGGCCCTGCCACGCTGCGTAGTGCAGGGGCCGCATCCCTGTGGGGAACGGGGCTCAGCAGGGCTGGGCATGGCCCCCAGCCTCGCCCGGGGGGCTGAGCTGGCTGCCGGCGGTCGTGCTGGGGGTCACCCCTTACCATTGCTGTCCTTGATGTCCACAGTGGCCTGTGCTTCCAGGAGCAGGGAGATGAGGTCCAGGCTGCCGCCCAGGGCCGCGTGGTGCAGTGCCGAGAACCTGGGACACAAGGCAGGGCTCAGCCCGGCCCCACAGCTGACCCCACAGCCCCCTCTGCAGGGGGACATGGCCTGGGATTGTCACCGGCTGTTCGTGGCTATGTCCCTCCTGATTCCCTGCTCCCAGTGCCTCAGTTTCCTCATAACAAAACACGGATAAATCCCTCCAAGCTGTGCATGCTCCAGGGCTCAGCAAGGGATGCAGAGACCCTGTGTGCCTTGGGAAACCCCAGGGAGAGGGTCCCACGCCCCCCCGTCCTGTGCAGGAGGCCAACAGGCAGGATGGAGGGAGATGCGTCTCCCCTCTCTCTGGTGCAGCCAGGCAGCCAAACACTGCTCACAGCATCTGGCAAGCGCATCGGCCCAGTGGCTACTCCTGCCCCTCTGCCAGCTGCCCCCTCCCCATGCCAGCAGGGATGCTGGGAGACCACAGCAGAGCGTGGGAGGCCGCTGGGAATGAAAGAGCCCTGTGTTTTGGGGCTGTGAAAGGGGCCTGTCTGCCTGGCGCTCCCCCCGTGCTGTCACGTGAAGGGCCAAGGCTGAGCAAGAGGGTCCCTGTGCCACCATAGATTAGACTGTGTGCTGCTCCAAGGGGTGTGAGGGGCTCCTGACAGCATCAGCGTGGGGCTCTGATGGGCTCTGCAGGGTCCCAGCCCAGTGCTGGGGATGCAGCTTGGCCAGCATGGCTCTCCTCATGATCTGGAGTCCCAGAGTACCCCCAAACCCCTGATTAGTCTCTGGATGTTGCAGGAGGGACACCAGCCTCAGCAGAAAGGGCTGCTCCCTCCTCCAATACACCCACCACGTCCCTGGGGCACAGCAAAACCTCTGACTTGAAGTGTGAATGTGGGGGTACAGAATCCCCCTGAGCCAGCCCTCTGGGGGTCCTTGCAGGGCCTGCTCTGTCCTGGGGCAGCTGCACAAACCCCTGCTCACCTGCCCCATCCCTTCCAAGCCACAGCTGAGGTGATGCCAAGGACACCAGCAGCACCACGGCTCTCCCAGGAGGACACACACTGCCATCCCCGTGCTCAGGTCTCACCTCCCCATCGTCCCCTTCCTGTGCCCCACCAAAACCCAATGCCCTGCCTGTGTCCCTCTGGCAGGGAACGGGCCCTTTACCCCCATTCCCATCAGCAGCCCTCCCGGAGCTGCCTGAGCACAAACCCTGTGCCTTATCAGAATCAGATCATTGCTTCTATTATTAAATTTTTTTCTCTATTAAGCTCCATCTGCACAGTATTATTTTAAGACAGAGCTATCCTGCATGTTCCCAACCCCCCACTGGCTTGTTAGGACTCATCACGGACACCTCTTCCTACAGAGTCCTCCAAAAGAAAACATGTAGAAATTAGGTACAACAGAACATAAAACAATGCTAATGACTGACAGGTCAGAGTTAATTCAATAAGAATAACATGCTTATTTATTTTATGGGCCTTTGTGGTTTCTTTAACTCTCAGTACCCAGCTTATTAAGTACTTGGATTTTGGAAGTGATGAGCTACACAAATATGCTGTGGTCACTTGGCAACCTCATCTTTTCTTTCCCTAACCCCCCAAACAATGGGATTTTGCTTTTGGGATATTAAACACAGGCACAAGCACGTGCTGGGGCTGGCTGAGCGCTCCTCCGTGCTTCAACCACCACTCAGGACACAGGGCACTGGCTGGACATGCTGCCATCCTTATTCACTGCCATCCCTATGGAGGGGGAGGCAGAAGAGCTTTATGAAGGATTTTCAGGATGGATTGAGCACAGCCCTCAGCTCAGATCTGGGCAGGTGTTGGCTCTGCCTCTGCAGGGCTTGCCCTGGCTTTGGGATGCTGTTGTGTTCTCCAGGCTGCAGCAGCTCCCCTCCAAAGCTGTATGATACCCTGAGCTGCAGGACCAACGGGCTATGGGGGAGGTCAAACCCACCCAGGCTGGTGGCAGTAGCACCCAGCACCCTGCCAGGGGAGCACTCACCCATCTGCATCCTGGTAGTTCACGTTCAGGCGCTTGGCAGATCCCAGGAGCTCTGTGGAGAGAAGAACCGAAGGTCAGGGCAGGAGGCAGAGCCTGTGCTGCCCCACAGGCCCCTGGGATCCCACATGGACCCCATCCTGCAGCCACACCGACCTCCCAGCGCACAGAACAGCGCCTGGCCCATCCCGGTGGCCTCTCCTTTCCTCTCCTCTGCTCTGCCTCCACGTTCACCTCCACGAACCCTCAGTGGACTGACCAGCTCCAGCTCAGACCCTTTTCCCCCTCTGTCCCTCCTGCCCCATCTCTGTGTGCCCCTGGGATGGGTCAGATCCTGCAGCTCCTGTCACCCCGGCTCAGAACAGCACTTCCCTCCCCTTTATAGGCACTGACACCCCAAAACTGCTGAGTGGAGCCCTTTTGCCCCCCACTCACTCCCTGTGCTCACCACTGCCACTGAGGTCTTGCCCACAGACCACATGGTTGGCATTTTTATGGCCAGGGCAGAGGCTGAAACTTCCAGCCGTGAATGCAAGGATTGTGCCACCTCGGGTATCCCCATCCCCCTGCCCATCCCTCCCTCTGCTTTGGGGACCTCTGGGCAGCAGAGGATGCTCACCCCACCCTCGGCACAGCCTCACACGCACCCCCAGTGCACCCCCAGCTCCCTGCTCCTTCCCGCAATTAATTCCAATGAATTCCTTCCTCCCACACAGAGAGGACATTTTATTCTTCACCGAGGGGTTGAGAGCGGATTAACATCTCTGGAATTCATCCGCCAAGTCAAAAGGGAAAGAAAGGGGAAGGTATGTGGGGGGCAAGAAATGCTGCCGCTCCTCCTCTGCCTTTCCAGGCAGCCCCATTGCCGAGCCAGGGAGGATTAAATGCTTTGAACAGTTTCTGTGCTTTTTCCTATGGAAAATCCAAGTCTGGGAGCTGGGCTCCGAGCCTGGGGGTGAAACAGCTGCTCAAACCCCACTGAAACGTGGGAAATGGGAAAGGAGCCCCCTCCCTTGCAGCCGGGTAGATCTCCAGGGCTGCAGATCCCTCTCCTCCGTCTCCTTCATCTCCTCCTCAATTCCCTTCTCTTCTCCCCCTCTCCCAAGGTCTCTGCCCCCCTCGCATGGCAGATCCCATACAAAGCCATACTGGGCTGTGTGACCCCTCTGCCGGAAAAGGAGGGCTGAAGAGGGGCTGGCTCATTCATCATGCAAATGGATAATTAAAGGAAACCAAGGACCGGGGTGTTCATTACTGCAATTTACAGTGTTTTGTAAACAGCCTAATTAATGCAAAATGGGCTTGGAGTGGCTGCTGGTGAAGGACTCGGTGACTCGTAGCCACAGCTGAGGGGATCAAGACGGGGATCACCCTAATTACCTCCTCCAGGGGCTGTTTGTCTTTGAGCAGAAGCCACCAATCCAACAGCCCTTCCCAAAGGAACTGGCTCCCAAAGCCATCGCTCGGCATAACTCCCACTGTTCCCTCCCACCCCCATATTGCCCAAGAGCCCAGGATCTCCATCAAGGACAAGTTGCTCCCCTTGGCCCCACCAGCCAGGAAAAAAAATAGCATTTCACTTGTAACATTTCCCCACGAGGAAAAAATAACATTTCACTTGTAAACAGGCCACTTGTGACCCGAGTCCCAGAGTGACCGTAACCACCGACCCCTGCAGTGCCACTGTCATGGAGCCAGGATCGCACTTGGGGTGTATGGCAGAGCCAGGAAGGGGCTCAGCTGTGGTGGGCAAAGGTCTCATCCTGTCCCTCCAAAAGTCTTGGGACAGATCCTGCAAGCGGGAAGCAGGAAGGGTTGGGAAGCGTTTGCTGCTGGGGGATTTTCAAAGGACACAACTGAGATAAAATTAAAAATAAACGAAGGGTTCCACTGATCCACAGGCAAAGCCTGTGAAGTCATCACCTCCCACTCCCTGAGCGATCTCCCAGTCCCTTGCCTTTAGCTGGGGGTTATAAATAGGTATTTTAAAGGACACTGTGAGGTGGGAACTGAAGGCCACTGTGGGATTGCTCCCATCAGCTGCAGCTGAAAACTGCCACCGGGTTTTGCTCTGAGAAAGGGTGGGGAGGGGGAGAAGGAAGAAGAGGAGGAGGAGGGGTCCTTACCCAGGGCAGGAAGGGCAGAGATGATGAGAGCTGGCTGGGCAATGCTGGGAAGAGAAGGGCTGGATGAAGATGCCCACTGAGCACCAGCACATCCGAAAGAGGCACAAACATTCCACAGCTCCTGGGGCTGGTCATGGAGTTAAGCAATGTCCACTATTTGAAGAGGGAGAGCTCACCCCAAAATCCCATCCCTGACACCTTCCTACGAGGGGACTGGTCTGGCCAGTGGGGTCCAGTAAGCAAGGCTGGGATGTGGTGGGTGTCCTTGAGTGCTTCTCAGCCCCAGGAGGCAGCTGTCAGCATCTGCATCTCCCTGAGCAACATTCCTCAAATTAGTTCCCTGCTCTGGCAGCCCAGCAAGGTCAGGACTCGGGGCAGGACCAGGCGGACACAGCGTGGGTGGCAGGAAAAGAAGCAGGTCCCAAACAGCAGAGTCAGGAGCAGCATCCCCTTTGGAGGTCTTCCCAAATGCCTGGATTCACCTCGGGCAGGAAAGGAAAAGGCTCATCCCCGGTTTGTAGGTGGGTAAATCACTGCTTGGAGAACTGGAGGGTTTGCAGCCAGGCTGGAAGGTGTGGGGCTGTGCAGTCCTGGGCACAAAGGCTTGGGGATGGAGGGAAGCAGAGCACAGCCAGACAGCTGGAACCCCTCCACCAGCACCATTCTGCAGAGCCCACCCCTCCTGCTGCACACCTCACCCCATACGGCACACAGGGCCGGCAAAGCAGCCCCCAGGAACCCAGCGGCAGGAAGGCAGCCGATGGGAAGCTTCCCTGCATCCCTCTTCCTCATTCCATCCACATGTTTCTTTTGACCGATTCCCCAGGTTTTCTCCCCATTTCTTCAGCTCTTTCTCTCCCTGTTGGTGCCCAGGCTCCCCATCCTTTTCCACACAGATGTTCTGGGGTTCAGCAGAGGCCAGGCCAGGCTGTTCCCAATCCCACAGCCCTCCCAGACCAGCTGGCTGAGAGGTGCAGCTCTGGCCAGGGGAGGCTGGGAAAGGGCTGCGGGTCGATGCAGCTACAGCACCGGGATGGGGTGGCCAGATCCTTCCCAACAACATCATCACCCTCTTTAGATTTGCACTAGGGCAGGCGCACCCACGGAGCTGATCCACACCCCCCACTTCCCGCCAGCAGCATGCTCATGTCCCAGAAAGATGATCCCAGAAGAAAATGGACCCAGTGCTGAAACGCAAAACGCCTTGAAGAGGATATTTCCAGGGAAAACCCAGCTTCGTGCACCCCAAGGGTTAACTCCAGCCGTGGGTTCCCCCTGCTCGGCCCCGCTGCTCAGCACGACCCCTCCAAGGGGTCCCGCCAGGCTCCCACCCTGTTCTGCTCCCGGCCCTGGTGTGTTCTCCGGCGCCTGCCCGGGCAGGACGAGGCTCAGCACTGCTGGGCCGGGCCTGAGCGAGGCCTCGAGGGAGCCAGCGAGCTTCTGTGCAGTGTCTGGCTGCCAAGCGGCAGCGGGAAGCACCTCCGGAACGCTCCGGCAAATTGCTTACAAATGTCGGGCCGGCCGCCGGCCGTGGAGAAGGCAGCGCTCACCACACGGGGCCGAGCCCTCATCCACGGCACGCTCTGGCTCTGGCCCTTGGCCTTTCAGATCCCTGCTGACCAGGATGGCACAGCTCCGCACGGCGCATTCCCAACCACCTCCCCCGGCCAAGCAGCCCCCTCTGCCCGGGCCTCGGTGTCCCCGTGGGGCTGGGCTGCAGCCCCATGGTGGGGGTGCCAGGCTGGTCTGAGTTCCTCGAGGGGTGCAGAGGACACCCGGGGAGTGGCCGGCCAGGGCAGGCGCCTCACCCGCACCTCTGGCAGCCGGCCTGGCACAAACTCGTATTTACCCCCCCAGGCACTCGCCTGGCGCCGGCTCTGCCGGCTGCGTGGAGCCAGGCGTGCCCTCGCCCGGCCAACACCCCCTGTGCCAGCACACCGGGCACCCTGAGTCACCCCCTGCCCTTCAATGGAGAGCTCGTTCCGCAGGGACACCCCTGAGCTTCGCCCCAAGGTCCTGGAGATGGACATGATCCCTCCAAAGTGTTGATCTGCTCATTCGGAAGCAGTGGCACACGCTCGCCTGGGTTTGGCTGCGGAAGGAAGTGCCCAGATACCCCATGGAGAGTCCTGCCCCTTGGCTCTCACACGGTGAATCAGGCTCCAGGAAATAGTTCCTGTGCTGTGACCTCCAGGTTTTGTCCACCAAAGCAGAGCCCCTCCACCGCAAGGCTTGGTCACTGTGCAGGACACACAGATCTTAACTGGAGATACATCTCCTTGCCAAAGATGCTTGGAAAAATACCCCTTTCTCTGGTCCTGTGTCACAGACTCTCATCCCTTCCCTTTGTCCTGGGAAATCACATCCCCAAGCTGCTGGCTGCAAGTATCCCTGTGCCATGAGCCTCCCCATGCTGCAGGCCTGAGCATCCCTGTATCATGTACTTCCCTGTGCCGCCAGCCATAAGCATCCCTCAACAACCATTCCAAACATCCTATACCATCAGCATCCCTGAGTATCCAGCCCTGAGCATCCCTGAATTGCCTGCTACAAGCACACTGCGTTCAGGGATGCTCTGTCTGGTCACTGCCAGAACACCATCCTGCTACCCTGGGTGACGGGAGGGAGGTCATGTGCTTTGGACACACCAAATACATGCACTTACCCTCTTTGGAAAATGAAATCCAGCTGGGGACTGTCACCACTAAGCCAATAAACCAGCTGGAGGAGCTAATCAGCTGCAATCCTGCAGAGCACCAACCGTCTCTGATGGTGGTGGCAGCCTCTGGAGCTGGAGGCGGAGGTGGCAGGAGGTGGCAGCTTCACCCAGCCTGCCCTGTGATGGCCTGGGGTGGCCCTGCCTCAGCTTACAGCGGGTTCATGCCCGGATTCAGGACAGACTCACTGCCTTACCCAAAATCAAGACCCAAGGAGCTGATGTCCATTCCTCTTCCACAGGAATCCAGGAATCACCCTTCCCTGTCGCCTCTCCGTCCACAGGCACGTCCACTGTGGCCACCCACACCCGGCTCCTCCTGGCACAGCCTCCCGGCAGACTGGCTGCTTCAGGAGCACTTTCCCAATAGGTTCAGAGGAGATTCACCCACCTCGATAGGGAAGGAGTTCAGCCACAGAGATGTTAGGAAACTCAACCAGAGTTGCCCAGCAAGCTTGGAACAGAGGTTGGGTGAGAGCCAAGGGCTCCTGACCCTGGTGCCTGCCACAGCCACCAGCCCACACCCCAAACGCCGAGCCCAGTGCTGTGCCCAGCTCCCTGGGCAGGCAGGGGATCCCCTATTCTCCCCATGGTTGTGGTGGGTGAATTTGGATGCCAAGGTGCTGCTGCCTGGGATATTCTGGCTGAGCACCCGTCCCTGTAACCAAATGCCACAGATGTCCAAAGGCCAAGGGTCCTTTCCTGCCTGCAAATGGCCCGTGCTGGGTTTGAGGATCCCCAGTGACCCTCTGGATAGGCTCCCCACCAAAGCTGACAAACAGGTCCTCTGCAAAGCCAGGCACTGTGGGATGGGTCCAACTGGGCCAAAGCCACTGGGTTACCTGGGAGGAATGGGGAGGCTGCAATCAGGGAGGCAGATTCCCATCAACACAGGGCAAACAGCAGTGATGGGAGAGCATGACACTGCAGGGAGCCCCTTATCTGTCCCTACAGCAGCATCTGGCAACTCCTCAAGAATAATTGGTGTCTTATCCCTTGTGAACCTACCAAGCCCTGGACTTTCCACTGCCCGGGCTGTGTGAGGGCTGTCACACCAAGCCCTGCTCCTGGTTTCAGCAGCCTGGGTCCAGCTGGAATAACCCCAGCAGGTGCAGTAACCTTCCAGGAGCTGAGTTCCTGGCAGGTCCTCACAGCATCCTGAGGGCAGGACACAGTGTCACTGTGCTCTGAGCATCCCTGCACCAAATGCTTGTTTCTAACCTCAACAGAAGTCACCATTTAACCCTGGCTTGAGCCCCAAATCTTTGGGCTTAAAGCCACACAGAGCCCAAGCTGTCCCTGTCACCAACTTGTCTCTGCTGATGGCATGTCTGAGTCTCCTCTGGCAGTTCTGTCTTCCTCCTCATCTGTGCTTTCTCCTTCTAAGCTCTCCCATCCTGCAGTGTGTTCAGATACAATGGTGGATGATGGTGAAGGCAGGTGACGGCAAAGGCAGAGGAGTTTGAGAGGTCACCTTCCCTCCTGGGCTGGGCTGCAGACCCACTATAGGCAAAAGGGAAGGGTTTGGGGATATGGCGACGGGACCATGGAGTCAACTAGCAGGTTTTTTCCTTCTTTGGGAAAGCTGGGAAACTTTTCCCAGAGAAAATCCAACAATTAAGTATTTTAAAGAGGCTGGCAGCAGGAGGGAGCTGGGGCAGCATCCCCGCACAGCACAGACATCGATCGCTTACCCCCAGACAGTCACCCTGAGACCCAGCCAGACCCCCAATTCCCCCCTGCTGCTTCCCTTCACAAGCAAAGCAGGAAAAAACAGGCAGTTTGTTCAAAGTGAAGGCTCCCAGAACAATGAAAGGAAAAGCAGAGTCGGAAACCCTGTCCCCATCCACGCAGCTGGGAAGAAGGTGCAGCTCTCAGCTCTCAGCCCCCAAGGTTTGATGGCCACAGCAGGGATAGAGGGGCAAACACCAAAGTGGGGAAAGAGCATCACAGGAGTCCTTTGGGGCTGGATTCACCCCTTGCAAAAGCCAAACATTTGCTCCTGCTCTGAGTTTCAGGCACACAGAAGGATTTCAGCTGCGTGGTGAGATGAATGGCACTTGCTCCCCTTCCCCACAAAAGCTTTGGGGGTTTGCAGCAGTTGCCTACTCCAAAGTGATGCACCCCAGTCCAGCTCCCCTGGCAAGGGGGAACAGTAACACCTCTTTCCCATGGAGCTGAAACCGCATCCCCCCAGCCCCATCCAGGATGGAAACAGCTGGGAAAGGCTTTGGGTGGGGGAGGCCGGGCGGCTCCTTCGGAGATACAAGGGCTCCTTTCCCAGCTGGCCGGGGGAAGCGCGTTACCGGGAGGTGAAGTCACCGTCCCTGCTGGGACCTGGCCATTCCGCTCTCCAGGATATGAACTCAGAGGAGCTGTATTTGCCCAGGGAAGAGGTGGAGCCTTTTCCATTTCCCCCATCCTTCCGAAAGGACAGGACGCCTCCCGAGCGGGAAGAGATGGGCCGATAGCAGCAGGGGCCAGCGGCCAAGTGCGAGCACTGCCTGCACCCACCGTGCCTCACCGGGCACACCGCGGGGCCAGGAACCACCCCTGGGCTGTGGGAGCAGCGGAGCATCTGCTCCAGCACCAGCAACGCACCTTAGCTCCCATCCAACTGGTTCCATACTGGTTCCACCTGGTTCCCTGGAAGCCAAGGAAGGGGCTGTGGGGCTCTGGTGCTCCCTGGATATCCAGGCCAAGGGGCTGAACCTACAGACACCCTCAGTGTTCTCGTTAATGCAACACCGAGAAAATGGTGCATTAAAATAATCTGTGGTGGATGTGCTGCAGATTGACGAGGGCAGAAATAACACAAAAGGGACTTAGAGAGATTAGGAGAACAAACCCAGGCAGACTCAACCTGGGGAAAAATGCAGATTGCAGCATCTGGGGAAAAATAATCCAACTGGCAGAAGGTCAATGGGAGGAAGAAAGAGGGGAAGCAGGATGTGGGGGGACGGTGAGAGCAGTATGAGCGTGGGCACGGAGGGAGCTGCTGGTGGGGAAAACAACCTCAGCAGCCCTGCATGTGGGGATGCCACTTCCCAGGGTACCATCTTCCATCAAGTACCCCGGGCTGTGAACATGACAGAGGCTCACAGGGGACATGAGAGGTGAGCGACAGGAGCCAGCAGTGAAGGGCAGGCCTTGCACGGCAAGATTAGGGCAGGTCAGTAAAGTCTGGATTAGCTGAGCAACAGTTAATTAGGGAGGGCGGGCAGGGACGCAGCAACCCACCTACACCTGGAGGGATTTGACGCTCAAGAGGATCATGTAGCTTTTTATTTTATGGTTCTAACAATGAACCCCAGATAAAAATGAGAGCAGCCAACAATGGCCAGCAAAACCGTGAAGGCTCAAGGGAGCAAAACGAGGATCCAGCCCCTACACTGTGCTTGGAGGGTTGTAGCAACCATGCAGCTCCCAGGGGAAGCAGGGCAAGGCTGAGGCTAAAGGACCGGGCTGCCACGGCCCCATGGCACTCCATCCCCATCAGTGCCAGCTCGGCAACCTGCACATGGCAGCTTGGCATCCAGGAGCTGCTCCAGCCGGTGGAGCCAGTACTCAAGGTACACAGGGATGCGGAGGCTGGAAATCCTGTGACATCCTCCCCTTTTGGCCCCAGGGAAGCTGCCGTGCACCTGGAGCAGGCGCTGCCAGGGCGGACGGAGCAGCTGTCCCCACCCTGGCTGCGCTAATCTGGGCAAGGCACACACAGGATGGGAGGGGAGGCACCGGGAGGTCACCCAGAAGGTCGATGGTTCAAGTGCTGTCACTCCTTCCCCAGGCCCTGACAGCCGGGAACTGAATTTCCCCCGAAGTCCCCCCTGCCACCAGCCCGTGGGCAATCAGCCGTCGGCGGCCCAGGACTAACCTCAGACGGCTGCTGGCCTGAGTTTGGAGTCACACGTGGTTAAAAATACCTTGCGGATGCCTTTCCTCAACTCTGACCCCACGAGCCGGTGCTGCCGCCAGTCCTGCCTGGGGACGTGTCGGCGGGGTCCCCTGGGATGGTCTGTGCAGGGACAGGACAGATGCTGCCTGGGGACTGTGTTTTCCTCCCTAGGAACCAAGGATTTCTATTCCTATCAGGGCTCCTGCCTATACCCTTTATCGCCAAACCAAAACGAGAGGCTCTTGGCTTCCTACGGCTGCCTGGATCTGAGCAGCTTAAGCAAACCATGTCCTTCCCTCCCAGCCAGAGATGAAATGTGGCCTCTGGTTCCAGCCAGTCCAACGGATGCTGGATGGGTGACTGCTCCCACAGATGCCATGGTGCTGTAGCCATTCATGGCATCTGCAATGGGAGAGAGCATAAGGATCTCACCTAGCAGCGGCTGCTCAGCTCCCAGGCCATGACGGATGGGAGGGTTCCCTCTCCAGATCCCTTCTCCAGTGACAGCAAGGGCTCATCTCCTTGGTGCTCCCCTCCCTGGCGCAAGGTCACCTACTAAAACACATGGGAACTGAGCAGTTGCTCCATGCTGCTGCCAGTGGGAATGGGTGTGGGATGAGTCCATCCCCAGCAGGCATAGGCCAAGCTCCCTCCAGCCTGGGACAAGCAACCTGAAAGATGATCCCACTGCTGCTCTCCCCTTTCCCTGCTGAGGACCTGGAGGCAGCAGAGCTTTGCCCATGCCCAGCATGAGGGCTCTTTGCCAGATAGATCAGACCCTTCAACTGCCTGCCTGGGTTTCCATCAGGTCAGGCAATGCCACAAAGTGGGAGAAGCCATCACCAAAATTCCTGCTGAGCATCTGGCCAGTGGCACTTTTCTTGTACCTTAGCTGGACTGGGATATTTTCATGCAGCTGTGGCGGTGAAGGATTTGCCTGGGACACCAGTCTACAGCAGGATTCCATATGCAGGGGGCAGGAGAGGGACACAACAGCAGCATCACCAGGATGCCCTGCACCACCCTGTGTGTCCTCACGTGGAAGCAGCAATCACTTAGTAGCCAGTGACAAGTCTGTGTCCTGGGAGAGGCATCACCCCATCCCTGTGCTGGAAGCAGGAACCCACCCCAGGACTCCGCACCCATCCTGCAATCTCCATGGGGCCCTCAGCGACTGTGGAGCTATTCTGGGCACTGCGTTCCTGACCCCCTCCCCTTGTCCCAGCTGCTCTGAGGCCAGCAGGGAGGGCAGCGAGTTCCTCCCATTGCCCAGCCCGGACGCCAGAGCCAGGCAGCAGCTGCTTGGGGACCAGCTGGGGACAAAGGCTACACGGAGCAGTCCCATCCCCCCACGTACCTGGGGAAGGACAGGGGCTGATTTGCAGCAAGGTCAAAAGCATCAGAATACAATTCCAATAGATGAGAGGAGATGGATCTGAGGGCCACCAGTCCATGGGCTGAGCTCTGGTTGGCACAGCAGCTTCCCATGCGGGGATGGTGAAGAGGGTTGGGGGCTGCACATCAACACCTCCCAGCTGTCAAAGAACAGGCCCACCTAAACACCAGAGGTAAACTGAGGCAGGAGCAACATCCATGGCCTCTTGTCAAACCAAGGTAGTGCCCAGCTTCCCGTAGGGACCGTGCTGCCTGCACAGACCCTTCTGCCAGGGCAGCCCCCTCCATCCCACCCCAGCCTGGGCACTCCCCACACCCCGGCCCGACGGAGCGGTGGTGGGACACAAGCCAAGGCCTGCCCGCTCCCTGGACCCCTGCCGGCAACCCGATCTGTTTACGCCTTCCCAGCACGGTGTGCGTGTTGGGAATGGCCCCGGCAAGCCCGAGTTGGCAGCGGAGGCAGGACGTGGGAGCGCAGAAACCCCCACCTGCCGCCTCGCAGCATCCTGGAAGGGGCCGCGGGAGAAAGTGGGGGGAGCACAGGGAGAAAAGAGACCCTCCAACCTCCCTCAGCTCCTTCTCATGGGAAAAGGCATCTCTTCTTGCACGATGCCACCCCTCCTGTGGCATCCCGTGCCTCCCACCTTGGCCAGGAGATCACGGCAGGTTGCCTCATCCCCAGACCCTGCCGGCAAAGGGCTTTCTGAGCCATGCCAATCCTTCTGGGAAAGCACTGGGAGAGCAAACCGCAAGCATTCAGAGTGGGCTGCAGTGGAACAGAGCAGAGCCATGACTTTGTGGGGCTCACTGCTCGACTCCCTCACATCCACAGCAGATTTGGGGTGGAAGGAACAGAGAAACAGCTCCAGGATGTCCGCGTGCTGCTAAATATAACTACTGGGACAGATGCTTCAAGATAGGGAGCTGCCTGTGTCCCAGCACTGCTAGGAGGAAGCTGAGGGCTCCCCCAAGGCTTGAGCAGCTCTTGGGGCTGGAACACAGAGCATGGTCAGAGGCTCCTCAGTTTGTGCAGCAGCCTCCTTCCCTGCAAGGATGAGAGTTCCCCTTCATTTTAAGCAGCACCAGTGGGTGCTCGTTCAGGGAAGCCAGGAGGGCTCACACAGCCCTTCCCACCTGTGTCAACCCAACAAAGCCAAACCAGAGCTGCTTCAGGCCAGCCAGAGCAGCCTGAGCTGCAGCCCAAAGCAATCCCTGGGCCATGGCTGTGCCAGCCCCCACGTTGCCAGCCAGGCTTGCCACGTATCTGTGTCCCCCGTGTAGGCAATGATTAGCCACCGGGGAGGACTCTGGCCCCTTTTGGAGGCTACTGAGGCAAGCGGTACTCATGTGACCTCGCCATGGCAGGGACACATCCCAGGTCCCTGAGGGGCCACACAAGCTGTGAGTTGGGTGTCCTGCTCAGGGAGAGAGGACACCCATGGGAGGGGGCTCCCATTCCAGTCTCCATATTGCTGTCTGCACCCAGTACATTTACAGCTGGAAAACCCCCTTCAGGCTTATCCACGCCTGTCCTGGCCAAGAAACAATGGGTTGCTCGAGGGTGAGAGCGAGAGCCGGCAGCCCCTGGAATCGATGCTCCCAGGGGGCAGGAGGCACCTGCAAAGTGGGTGGGAATGCCCAAGCCAGCCTTGCCACCAAGGACACCTCTGTGCCGGGCACCCGATTCCCTCACCGTGCTCACCAACCTCCTTCCCAAGCAGACAGGGTGCCTTACACAACCCGCCGTGCCCGCGGCCGGTGTTACGAAACTCTGGGAGTTTTCCCCCCTCATGGCACAGCCTCCCACCGGGGTCGGCCAACACCGGCTGCAGCTCCCGGGATGGCACCCGGGGGAGGCCGGCACAGGGGCTCGGGCACGGCGGCAGCGCTGGGGGCCAGTGCTCCCTGCGCAGCCTTGGCTGGGGCCCGCAGGGGAGCGGCGCTGGCAGCATTTGGCGGAAGCGCAGCCGGACGTGTTGCACCAGGTCTGGGATGCTGCGGGTGCCGCATACCTGCCTCGCGCGCAGGTTTTCCCTGCTCCCTTATCTCGCCATCGGAGCCGTGCTCAGTTGCAGCTCCGGCCTTTCTCCCTGGGGTTGCAAACGGCTTGGGGTGGCTGCGCACCTACCCCAGGCGGCATCCCGCAGGAGCAAGGGATGGGCCAAAGTATCCAGCCCTTCCCTGGGAGGGTAAAGATCATCCCGACGGAGCCATTTCCAAGCAGTTTGGGCATCTCCAGACAGGTCTGTGACTCACCAGGACACCTCGGCAAAGCTTGGGTGATATTACAGCCCGAAGGTTCAAACATGGATTCCTCCCTCTCCATCCCAGGCATGATTTTTTAGGGAAGCCAGGATGGGATTTAGGGGGAGCCAGAGTGCTCGCAGCTCCTCCCCCCCAACCTCGCTTGCTAGAGCAGCCAGAGGAAAAAAAAAAAAAAAAGGTAGTTTATTGTTATTTAGTTTCTTGCCCCTTTCATACTCCTTTGCCGGAGTTTTTGCCAGCGGCAGGCCCCGGGTCTGGCGGGGATCCAGGACAGCCGAGGCGCTTTTAAAAACAAAGCAGGGCGCGTGCATGCACACACACACGCACGGCATCCAACCCCTCTTTTAACTCTTGCCGGAGCGATGCTGGGTGCAAGATGGTTTCCAGCCGGAAACCATCTTACGCACGGGATCCTGTCCATCGCCACTGGGATCCAATAACTCACCTCCCACCTTCCCAGGAAAACCTTCTAGCAGCGCTGGGATTCTGAGGGAAGTGTGTTAGGAGTGATTCCAGTGATGCTGTTGTGGTCCACCAGCTCCCTCCTGCAAACAGCCCCAGCCAGAGGATGGGATGCCTGTGCTGGCAGTGTCCTTGCCATGTCCCCTTCTCTCCAGCCCTTGGGAGCAACTGTCCCGGTTACAGTGCCCGTGTGCTGCTGGCAGCCAGGCACACGGTGTCCCATGACTTGGGGCTGCCCTCCCTGTCTGCCTTCAAGCTGTCGTCATCCGAATTGTCCTGTGTTTCTGGGTCAGACAGCCAAAACAGCCTCTGCAGCCCTTGGGAAGGGGGAGCTGAGCCCCCTGATCTGGGCTGAGTCACCAGGAAGTGCCCAAGGGATGGAAATTCCCCTCCTGCCCCAAATCTCAGCCTCCCACTTGCAACACTGGGGATGGTTGCCAGCCTGGCTCTGTCCACGGCCTTGAGAGACCTCCATGTTCCCTGGAGAGACCGGCAAGTCCCTGGGATAGCCCAGTGCTGTCTGGCCATCCCCAAAGGAGTGCAGCATGGGCTGGAGCAGGCTCAACAGTCCCCACACTCATTCCCTTCCTCAGATTTAGCCTGTTTTTCCTCCCACTCTTTTATCAAGCCAGAAAAAATGCAGCTGCAGGTGGCCCAGGCTGACAGCAAGGAGAAACAGGCTGCTCTGCCAATGGATTTTCAAAGGCTGGGGACAGAACTACAGACCTGGGACAGGGGGAGAATGGGGTGCAGAGGGACATGCTGATGTCCAGCACGGGCTCCTCCATCTCCCTGTGCAGCACTGTTTGCTCGTGCCTTATCTCCTGCACTCGGCACAGTGACGCTTTCCCTGGCTCTGGGCACACCGCTGGCAGCTGGGCCCCTTTTTCCAAACAGTACACCAGTCAGAGCCCAGCTCTGAAAATCAACCGTCCAGTCTCCCCTCCTGCTACCCATGTGGGGCTTTTTCTTCCCAGGCAGACAGGTGGGAAAACCAGGATGTGGATGAGAAAACCCACCAAGCAAACACCAGGCTACCAGAGGAGATCCCAATCCCACGGAGGCCGGCAGCCACAGGAGGAGGAAGAAAGGATGGACCCCCCCACACCTTACAGCTGCAGCCCCACCACCATCCAGCCCCACTGCCGCCACACTCGCCAGGGCCTTTGAAGCCTATTTTCTCCTGCTCCCACCACCCACCCAGCCCAGGCTGGCTCAGACACAGGTTTCAGCATGCTGTGGGGTGGTGGGGTCCCCGGCACGGGGCTGCCGCCAGCCAGGCTCCCCGGGCATGGCCTCGCCCCGCTCCTGGCTCAGTGTCGGCGGAAGAGGGAGTTTTGCCCGTTTCGGCAGAGTTTCTCGGCGTCTCTCCGCAGGCGTGCCCACAGCCTTTCCAAGCCGGCATGCGGCTGCGGAGCCGGTCCAGCCCGTCAGACCTACAGCGTGCGGGGGGGAGGACACAGCCAAGGACGCTTGGGAACTCGTCCTCGAAACCTGGGCTTCAAGGGACGTGGCCAGGGCAGCACTTGTGCTCGGTGGCAGAGCTGGGTCCAGCCACCTGCATCGCCCAGGGCAGGACCAGAGCGGGCAGGGTGCCCAGACATCCCTGCACCACTGCCAGCAGGGAAAGCCATCGGGTGTAACAGAGCCTGAAACGATAAGGATCCTGCCCAAGGCCGGTTCTGGCTCTGCCCTGCAGCCAGACCACATATAGCAGCTGGGCTTGGGACAAATCTCCCTCAGGAGCAGCAGTGAAGAGGATGGTACTCCTCAGTGAGAGGGATGGCATGCTGGGTTTGCTGGCTGGGACTATGGCACATCCAACATCATTACAAAATAACCCCCAAACTGCAAAAAGGAGCAGCTTCTTCCCCAAACAACTGCAGACCTGCTGCCACTGGAAGAAGCAGAAAGCCCAGCAGGACATGAAGGGAGGGCAGAGAACAGGGACACAGAGCGCCAGTGGCAAAGACTAACAAATCACAGGAGAGATATTAAACCTCACGCTTTGAGGCTTAAGCTGATACAGCTACTAGGGATTAGGAGGAAATTCAAGGGTGAGAGTGAGTTATCCCACATCTGCCTGCTGCAGTCTCGCAGCACATAGAGCAGCATCGTCCCTCTCCTGCCAAACTGGATGGGTGACAGCAACATCTGAGGGCCGGCACCACTCTTGGGAAGACCTCAGTGTGCTTTGTGCTCCTGGGACACAACTGGGCTGGACACATGCTGGGCTCCAACCCAGGCACGGAGATAAAGGCAAGATCCCCTGCAAGCTTTTCTAGCATTTAACACCTTGCTAGGTCACAGCCCTGACACAGCCATGTCCCAGGAGCTCACCTCAGTCCTTGATACATCCGAAGTCTGGAAAGCCCCAACAAAACCAGTGAAATGGGGCAAGTCACTGGTGAAATGGGCAAGTGGCTGGCTGAACCTCCCCAAGGCAGCAGCTGAACCCCAGCAGAGCTTCACTGCCTGTGCTTGAGAGTCTAACACCAGTTTGCTCAGCTGGTGCCCTCTCTTTGCACTTCGCACACGTTTAAACAAAAACCTTCACCACTCCCTCGAGGAAGGCAAACAGGGAGTCCAGCTCCCACCGCCTTCCACAGCTCCTCCAGCCCCCGGCTATCACAGGGGCATCACACCCCCCCCCTCAGCATCACCCTGGCATCCCTTCTACCTCTGCCCCTTAGTCCTGCATGTCCAGGGATGGGGATACGCAAACCATCCAGCTCCAGGAGCCGTCACCCCTTTCCAGAATGGGATTCCCGGCCGGGAAACTCTGTCTCTTGCCTCCCCCGGGAGCCCCAGCCCCTCGGTGCTGCTCAGCCGCCCCGGCCGGGCCAACTGGCGCATTGTTGGCGAGGGCGGCAGCCCGGGGACGTGATTGATCGCCGGGGAGAGAGGCCAAAGCCGTGACGGGTCGTTTAACAATTTCAATTAAACTCTGCAGCGCTCCGACGCAGAGGGGAGGGGAGCGGGAGAAGGAAAATAAAAAGCGGGATGTTTCCATTGCCAGGGAACCTCAGCAAGGCACGGCTGGCCCGGCAGGAGCAGCCCGGCTCTCCTCTCCCAGAGGAGACCCCCTCCCTGGATACAGAAGTGACCACGGCAGCGCCCGGGCGTCCCCTTCCCGCAGGCAGGACAATCGCCCTCGCCTGCCCTTCCCTTCCCGCCCCTGCCCCCAAAACCTTCTCCCTGCCCACCCCACCACCTTATAATAATAGGTGCTGTGACCCACTTGTGCGGCGGCGCTTGCGCGGGGAGGAGGCTGCGCTCGGAGAATATTAAACAACGTGTCCCCGAAGTTCCCGCTGCCGGGACTGGCGCTTGGTTTTTGCTTACGTGCGGTGACTTTTTTAGGCACAGGAAGCCCCAGAGGGCTGATCACAGCGATCGAGCTCCCAATCCACTGAGACAGCAGAAGGACTCTTAGAGGGATTTAAAAAAAAAAAAAAAAAAA